>CM055099.1:34391849-34967841 GCA_029204225.1 Diphasiastrum complanatum
TTTGAAGAAACATCTACTTTCTGTTGGAGTCATTACTGATCAAAAGTTGAAAGTAGAATTTGCCCATGATCGTTGCTTTGTGAAGGATGTGAACCAAAAGTTCAAAGTTACTGCGTATGGAGTAAGGGAGCCCAATACTAAATTGTACAGGTTGAATGCTACAATCAAGGGGCAACATGGACTTGTTTCGTCCATTCCATTGCAAACTGAGTTGTGGCATAAGAGGAAGCCTCAGTTTGATGAGGAAATTGGAGATGTTAACATGATTGTCTACTATAGAAGACCACTTGAAGTCGATGTGCGAATAGTATAGCAAAGCACAAGGCAAGATTGGTGATCAAAGGGTATGCACAAAGTAAAGGCATCGACTATGAGAAAACCTTTGCGCCAGTATGTAAGTGGAATACTCTACGTCTACTTGTTGCTTTAGCGTCACATTTTGGTTGGCCTTTGCATCAGATGGATGTGAAATTTGCTGTTCTAAATGGTGAGTTAGAAGAAGAAGTGTTCATGGATCAACCTGAAGGCTTTGTAGCGAAGGGATAGGAAAATAAAGTATGTGACTTGAAGAAAGCGCTTTATGGTCTTAAACAGGCACCACATGCGTGGTATAACATGATTGATGCCTACTTTCGTTCAAAAGGGATGGTGAGAACACATTCTGATCCAAATATGTATGTCTTATGCTTTGATGGTATGGTTGCTTTGATTGCTCTTTATGTTGATGACTTGATTATTACGGGAAATAATCAAGAGATGATAGACATGATCAAGAAAGACCTCATGGAACAATTCGAGATGACAGATATCAGCCTGATGCATTATTGCCTTGGAGTAGAGGTGTGACAAAAAGGACACGAAGTGGGTTGAACACAGGTGAAGTATGTCAAAGACTTGCTGCACATGTTTAGGTTGCAGGATTGCAAACCAGCGAATACTCCTATTGAACCAGGTAAAAAGCTTTCTAAGCTTGATGAGTCACAGTCATTTGATGCTACGCTGTATAGGCAGTTAGTAGGGAGTTTGATTTACCTTATCACGACTAAATCAAATATATGCTATGCTGTTGGTATTGTAAGTAAGTTTATGGCAGCACCTACAGAAACGCATTGGAAGGCAGCTAAGCGCATTTTGCGTTATGTAAAAGGCACTTCTAATTATGGCTTGATTTATAGGAAGCATGAGGGTTTACCTGAGTTGTGTGGCTATGTGCATGCGGATTGGGGAGGTGACTATGATGATCGTAGATCCACCACAGGGTATGTATTCCAGCTTTGTGGTAGTTGCTTTTCCTGGTCTAGTAAGAAACAAAGTACAATTGCTCTTTCCACCACAGAAGCAGAGTATAAGGCAATGTGTAGTGCAACACAAGAAGCTATATGGTTGAGACAAAGCTTGGAAGAAGTTGGCATGAAGCAGAAAAATCCCACAACTTTACATAGTGACAGTCAGAGTGGCATTCAGCTAGCAGAGAATCCAGTGTTCCATGCGAGAACCAAACACATTGAGATTCAGTATCACTTTATACATGAGAGGTTGCTGAGTCGTGAAATTCATGTTGTTCATTGTAGTACAGAAGGACAACTAGCTGATATTTTCACTAAGCCACTTGTTGGAGAAAAGTTTGATAAGTTTAGATCAAAGCTTTCTGTACTTAAAGTTTGTTGACTTTAAAGCTATGTATATGACTGTATAAAAAGTAGACTCTACTTTAAGGGAGAGAGTTAGAATTAAAGTAGAATCACTATGCTACTGTACTGTGGGTCCTATCAGTTGATAAGGATCAGTTGGCCTCGCCATGAGGCAAGTCGACGAGACACGCGTCCCGCCAACGACAACTTGGGTTATGCATGGGTTGTCTAAGTGAACAACTATATGTACAGTGTAATTTCATTTTGAGAAATACAGTTGCTATCTGAGCTTGTTGTGAGAGTGTTTTCTATCTGTGTTACTATGTAGCATGATCTGTGTTCCTGTTCGAAGCAAATTCTAAGTGTTTCATCCACAAAACTATTATAACTCATTGTGCTATGTTTCCAAACATACAAAGTGACTTAAAAATGAATTTTCCAAATAGGACTTGAAATCTCTTGCTTAACTTTCCAACATGTAATCAAAACAATTCCAAAATTTGTCAATTTTTGAACTAAAAATTGCCAAATTTTTTATGATCACAACTCTTGCTATAGAGCACAAATCATACTGTCCCTCAGGCTTCAGATTCTATAAAAAGAGTTACTCATGCCCAAAAAACCACAATATTACACTAGCCAATCAACAATGAAATAGCTAACTAAGAATTGACAATCTTTTCCTTATGTAGCTAGATTCACTAACTATACAACTACATACATAGAAGATAATGTGGAGCATACTAAATTGACATGGCAATAGATGCAAGAAAAGTCAGAACAAATATTAAAAAAAAGTATAATAAGATGGCCAATTATTTTGACTCTATCTTGGCATGGATTTTACAACAGTATTTGAATTTGGAAATGGTCTCTGTCAACAACTAGGATTTAAAAAATGGATGTTTCAACATTCAAAGGATCAATAAAAAGTAACACGACAACTAAAATTTGAATGAGGGATATCACAACAACATGGAGAAGACAATGATGATTCAATGATTGACAATGAGAAAGACCAAATCCTTTCAAAAAATTCCGAATCCAACCCAAAAATGGATGATAGAGATGAAGTTAGTTCTAGCTCAACGGTGGTGGCACAATTTTTATTTACTATGGCATCGAAAGTTGCAGTCCAAGCTAATGTAAGATGTTGTCATACAATGTTTGAGACAACAAATAATGAGAAATTGCATAATGCCAACATTCACGAAATGCCACAATAGAATTAACTACCAATGATTGAACGTTTTAGAATAAATAACAATGAAACATTTTGAAAAGGGTGATATTGAGAAATCGACAAATCAGGTGGATCCAATTGAGAAACCATAAATCTAGCAAACGGAAATGAATTCCAAGTTTGAGGACTAGTTTGATGAAGATTTTCAATGCCAAAAACACATCCAATATGGTCATCCTCATCATCAGTCACAACACCAATATAATTTCGTAGATCAGTTGACTCGGATTATTACTACTTTAGATCATCAACAAGTGTACCGATCATTTGTTCACGAGGAAAACTAATGGATATATGGCTATCCATCTTCAAGAAGACATTGTCACTGATCTTCTCCTTATCGATCAATAAAGAGAAAACTCCAACAAGTCTCTACCAAATGAATTGAAGGAGACATTAGCACATTGTCAAGATCATGTACAACAACAGGAAGCCAAAGGCATTGGATGACATATTTGTGTGAACAACAGACCATAGAAGTAGACAAATGAGTATATTGCTAGGTCGCAATATTGTGCATCATCAATTCCTTCTCTGGTCACGTTCAAAGGGCTTGTGGATCTACAATTATTTTTGTTTATATTTGTACAACAATCATCATCAAGGTCAACAATCTAATCAATCAAAGAACAAGAGGTGATAGTTGAGTATTGTAACAAAGAACTATGGATTGTACAAGGAGTACAACAATATCTAACAAGTTGCAACAAGCTACAATCTTGAAGACAATACTTGGAGGATCTTTCCTATTTTAAGTGTAGAAAATTTGACGGATACCTATTGTCTAGTTGGCCCCACTGCTCATTATTCTCTATTCGGTGCTATTCATTGTTACTTATAGTATTTAGATTTGTGGAAGCCCACCCAACCCACGTGAGTAGATTAGCCCATACCAAAATGTTGACTTTAGGGCATTAGGACTTTCCAATTATACTCTTTGTGATGTACTTGCTAGATTGTGTGTGTTGTGTGCTCTTTGGTGAAAATATGACAGTCATTTTGTTGCAATGTATATTATAGTTTTGTGTGTGAGTAATGATTAGCAACCTTCATTATGGTATTAGAGTTGTATTGAGCATAATACGAGCTACCTGTTGAGATGATATAGTCCCTCTTTAGAGAAAATCGGAGATTATGGCTTGAAACGGTAGTGAAGACCATTCATGAGCTACAGAGCACATAATCTTGTGAAAAAAAGTTCTACAAAGAGGTTATTGGCACTATTGAACGAGGGCACTACAACATGCATGATAAAAAATGAGTGCAAATTGAGAAAATGATAGCCCATACTTTTTTTTTAGCAATTGGAAGTATTGGAGCTGAGTGAACTGTTTTCACTCATATTTTGACCAAACAAAGTGAAGTAAAGCCTCAACAACATCTACATGATGTGAAGAACATAGTTGTGAAGCAGTCTGTGGAGAGATTGAACGGTGTGATTGCGCCAAGCGTGCAAAGACAGAGTCTTTTGGTGAAAGAAAAAGTGAGAAATTCTCACAAAGCTGAGAAGTGCTTGCGGGTTTTAACATTATGTGAGTAGATTTTTTGCGAGTATCTTCATATGTAACCCATGGAAATGACATCAAACTACGCAGAAACACCTGCGCTCGTACAAGATTTGGACAGTCATTTTTATGCTGTAGAATTTATAGATTTCGTGATTTAGTTATATTGCCTTTGTTTCTTTCAGTTTTCAGGAGCCTTTTGAGCTTTTTTCTCTGAGTCAGGGCTTTGATTGATATTCAGCCAAGCCTTATGATTGACGATCTGAGACATGAAAGCTGGGATATGGTGACTGACTTGACAACAGATATTACAACAGGTTGCAGGGCCTTTCACTAATTCTTTTATTTTGCATCGTTGCTGTTTTGAAACAATAATAGTGCTTATTCCCAAAGAAGAAATTTGATTTTGGTTTATTGCTTCATCTCTCAATAACAATCCTTGTTCTCTAGCAGAATCATCTATCTCCTTGCTCTCTCTCTCTCTCTCTCTCTCTCTCTCTCTCCCCCCTTACATAGCTTTTTTCAGCATACCCATAAACCCTAACCGCAACTTTACCACTTCAAGCAAAACACACAATGTATATTGTTATTTGTCAGCGCACCAAGGCTGGGAGGAATTCTGATGGGTGTATGTGTGTGTGACAGAGAGCGGGAGAGGACTTGAGGTTCTGTAAGAGTGGGTGAGCACATCCTCGTTCATGTTACTACCCTAACTCTCTCTTAGATGAGAGGAAAACTCAAGGTCTTTAACTTTTTGGAATTCAACTGAGTAATTCAGTCAAAATGGTCCGAAACTGTGAGCTTTGTTTGGAAAGGCGGGCGGCACTAAGGCGCCCCAAAACTGCTCAGAAGGTAGTCTTTCATTTATTTTAAGCCCTTATCTAAGCGTTACTGATTATTAACTTACATGGTAGTGCTGTATGAAGGTTGCAAGGCTGTTGTTTTTCAAGTGAACATTTAGGAAATAGTGGAGTTTACCTAATGGATCAGTTGGACTTAGGATGTTATTGGCTCTACTTAACAATACAAACTCTAGCTCCTTACTGCTTGCAATCTGACCTCATTTGAAGTTTTCAAATTTCTTGTGAGATTACATCTATCATTATTATTATTATGGTAGACTTGACTATTAAGAAAAAGAGCGTTGCATGTGTTAGCCATTCTTGATAATGGCGTTGGTGTTCTATGTATTTTTGAGCCGTGCTTTTGTCAGCAAAGTTATTATTCCTTTTGGTTGCTCTTTTGCATGTAGTTAATTTATGATTGGGGTGTTCACAATGCAGCGTAATGACACCTTACTAGGTGCCACTCAACACAACAATCTGTATGGCAACCGAATGCAGGGAAATCTAGTGCTTTTGGAAAGGGATTTTTATGGCTACAAGTTTTGTAACAATTTCTTATTGGCCTCATATTTTGAGCCATAACATGAAATACAATTGAGTTCCTTGCTTCTGTGAAACAGATAGGATATGTTATGGTAATAGCAGTTTGTGTTTTACGGTATAAGTTTCAAATGGGTTTGTATTGAGGATTCTTCCACATGAATCAGAGACAATGTAAATAACGGATTTAGAAGTTCGGCAAGATGTCACAATGCTAAGCACAGAAATATTTCATGACCTCAGACATTCACACGTTTTACTCAACAATTTTTGTCTATGTAGTATTAGAAGTTAAGCTGTGACTGTTTTTGAAACTTATATTTAAGTCTTTTGTGCTTTGAAAACTGGTAAGCTCGTTTTCTATGGATGTTTCATGGATTTTGGTTGTATCTGCTGCTTATTTATGCATTTGGATGGTTTTGTGTTTGAAGATTTGTAGAGAATGTTTTTATACTGCATTTGAGACGGAGGTCCATGAGATTATTATCAAATACCAACTATTCAAGGAGGGTGAACGTGTCGCCATTGCAGCATCTGGTGGGAAAGGTGAGTTAGTTCGCCTTTACATTTTGGAATGCCTGTAAATTTGTGGGATCATAAATCGAGTCTTTGAGACAGATCATAACTATTCTAGAAAGTTTTGTGTCAAAGTTGTGGTTAGTTCATGCAACCATCTAATTTTCCCCGCCCCTAGTACATATCCCATCTGGTGAAGTCACCAAGAATAGAGACTTCTTGAGTCTTAAACAAATCAATTTGTTCATGTTTTGGACGGCCGACCTTTTGCTTGATCTCATTTTTATAGATTATACATATGGAAACTAAAAAGTCAATGATTTCTTTTTTCCTGTGGAGCTGGCTGAAGTGGTGAAATGTACAACTATCTGTGGTTGTTTCATTGATTGTTGTGCATGAGGCTGCATGTGTTTCATTGATTAACTTTTTTCTTTTGTGAGACCCTTCGTCATGGCTGATTCGGTTCATTGCCTTTGGAAATGATAGAAAACTTAGGCTCCTTACTTTGGTTATCATGTATATGTGCTAACAACAATGTGAACCCATCTTCAACTGTATAAAGTGCAACCACTCTTGGGCATTAATGGCATGAGCAGGGTATCATATGGTCCTTGCAATGCATCATGGCATTGATGGTCTGGGATTTTTTTAGGATGACCTTATAAGCTGAAGATTGTATGCATTGTTGGTCAACTTGAGTATTGGCCCCAAATATTTTTCATGTTTTTGAATGAGTCCCGGCTGTCAAGAAAGTTCGTCAATTAAAACCTAGTAGTGTGTAGGGTTTGTGCTGAATTTTATCTGATCTGGCCTTCGTGACATTTGACCTCATGCAATTCTGGCAACCATGCTTGCAAACATTGGATGATCATATATCACAGCGAGCCAATGAGTTGTTGAGTTGTCAACTTGAGTATAATCACGATGTTTCTCTTTGTGAACACAAGAAGCACAATACATAGCTTGATACATACGGATGACAAAACATTTCAAACACTTGTAAAAGTCAGCCAAACGTTTGAAGCTTTTTTTCAATTTAGGGCTTGCAAAAAATTGAAATTTTTTGCTATTTTGTAAAAAAGAATGCTTACTAGCTCTTATATAAATGAAAAATATTACATCAAAGGGCATAGATGATATTGTTATAAATAGCTAACAAATAATCCACAAATAGGTGAGAATGATATTTTTTTCTAAAAAACAAAAGCTGAGAAAGAGGTTTCTAACGAGTTTGGCTCCCCATAGTGATGAGTGGGCAGCTCTACAGTAAAAGCTATATCACTCTAATGTCCTCCATTGGAAGCTTGTTTCTAACCGCTTGATACTTGAAAAATTAATGTAGGACATTTCAAACATTTGGTTGCTACCATGATGGGAGGACGCTTATTTCTAGTTCCCAATGGTGTACCATATGTTTGCAGATTCCACAGTCCTGGCGCATGTTTTAACGGAGCTCAATAAGCGGCATAGCTACGGACTAGATTTGTTCTTACTGTCTATTGACGAAGGTATAACAGGTTACAGAGATGACTCGCTTGAGACTGTCAAACGTAACGAAGTCCAGGTACAAATAGTGCTGTCTCAAACTTGTCCACTTTCTGGCACAAAGTTTTTCTTGCAACCAAGTGTTGGTTTGAAGAGAAAACATTCATACTAAGTTCTCCCATTGGCTTGTAAATTTAATGAGATGTTAAGGTAAGTGGCTATAGTGTGGAACTCTAACTACTTTTATTGATATCTCAGTATGGCATACCACTCAAAATAGTTTCGTATAAAGATCTGTATGGGTGGAGTATGGATGAGATTGTTGGAGAAATAGGTCTCAAGAACAACTGTACGTTCTGTGGAGTTTTTCGGCGGCAGGTTAGATGATTCAGTCACTTTATTTAACAAAGATTATCCTCATGATAGCACTGTGATGAAACAAAGTCTGATAATTTTGTCTTTTCATCCCTGGTGCTTTGAGGAAATCACTTAGTTTGGCTTTCTCAACATTTTTACGCTAAGAACAGTACTCTCCTCAAATCTTCTCAAGACCAAAGTTTAGGTCGACCTTATTTGTGAGCAGGTTAAAAGCTCAAATACTTTGGTTCATGCAAGCTGCCGATGTGTATGCTGTTTTGGAAGCTTTTTGGTATCCCGAGTCTTGGTGCTGTTGTGATGACTCACTTATGTTGATCATTTTCTTGTGGACTTTGCAAGTAAATCTCAGGCTCTGGATAGAGGAGCTGCAATGATGAAAGCACAAAAACTTGCAACTGGTCACAATGCTGATGACATGGCAGAAACCGTGTTACTGAATCTGTTACGAGGAGATATTGCTCGGTATTTCCTTAATCGCCTTATAATGCATGCTGTATATTGTTTTATGCAGCATTTGTTTTGTCAGAGCTTGGAATTTTATTAGTCACTTGCTACCACTAGTAGTTGAGTTTCTGTTTCTCCATGTGGATTTGGATGCAGCTTAAGTAGATGCACAGCGATAGTTACTGGGGAAGACGGTGCACTCCCTCGATGCAAGCCCTTCAAATATGCCTATGAGAAGGAAATTGTCATATATCCTTGACATTTGATGTTTGGGGTGGCTGTATACTGTATTGTATGATAGGTATCACTGTTACAACAGATAAAACTTGTAACGATCTGTTCTGGTTATTGAAGTCACTGTTTTGTTGTGGGACATGCTAGGAACGCCTCTGGTACATGTTTTAGTAGGCTTACTGTTTCATAATGAGTTTTTGTCCTGAAAACCTTGACTCTTTGATACGTATGCATATTTCAAAAAGCTGGACTACTTTTCGACTGAATGTAAGTCTTCTTACCAGATCCTTATGGCTGTTTATTTTCTAGAAACGTTGCTAAAAAATGGTTTTGAATGTTGAAAATAAGCTGTCAGGACTCACACAATTTCTCTACAAAGCTTACTGGATTAGGGTTTGCCTACAAGTACAGATTTTTAAGATTGAAAACTGATTTTTAATGGCAGTATAATCTCTTCCCCATCTTCTTTCTTGGTGTTCTTGCCATATATTTCTGTACAAGAGTGCGTGTGTACCAGATGGTAACTTCACCATTTGGATCTTGTTATTGTACATTTTAAACTGTAGAGGGCTTTTTTACATATAATCAGGTAACCAACAACTTTCTATTTGGAAATTATTGGCTGAAGCTGCATGCCTTGTTTGTAGATAAACTCTTAATAAACTATTTGATCCTGATAATTGTACCATAGAAACTCAATAGATGACAGCCACTCTTCAATAGTGCAGTAGATGAACTAAAAAACTCAGCCCTAAAAGAATTCAGCACCGTACAAAACTTTAAAGGCCCTGGATAGAAGAAAACACTTATCAGTAGCTTTTAAAATGAAAGTAAAATATCTTGTCCTTATTAGAGTTTATGTTCACATTAGTACCCGTAATGTTATCATCTAGGTTAATTAGGATTATTGGGCCATGCCTGGGTGATAATTCTAGGGGCCCTTACCTATATTCAGTAAAAGTCTAGTTAGACTATAGTTAGACAAGTTCAAGATTCTAATGCTTGATTTGGTGTTAGCACAGGTTATTGCTATAGATAGGTGTTAGTGCTTTTACCATTTCTAGAGACATTAATTAGGCAATTGCTTTTAGATTGCTTTTGCTTTTGGCATAGACCAAAGTCTATAAGAATGTAGTGTGCCCTACCTCATAAGCAATGGGACATAGTTGGAGTTTCCATCACTTGTGTTCTCTCTCATGTGTTTGGCTATTGTTTCATCACAATAGCTTGTATGAGCAAGTCGGTTTTCTAACATGGTATCAGAGCATGGTTCCAGATTTGAGAGAACAAGGAGGTACTCAACGAACAGAGTCAATCATAACATGTAGGTTAATCCGACTATCTTCAAGGAGAGGAGGTGGTGTTCCTAGCCAGGTCACAATTTTTGGTCTTCATCTACAAGGGTGGCAGCTTTGTGGAAGGAGATTAGGTGCTGTAAGGAGGAGCTATGCTGCGTCAGGACGCTATGAAGTCTGCCTCAGATCTTAGGTTTCTATAGGACAGCAAAGCATGGAGTCAATGTTGTCAGGAGGACAACACGAATCTTCTGGGAGAAGGTTTACATGGATCGTTGACTGGCTGTCTATTGGACCTAATTTCTGGTTGTTGAATTGTTAGAGCTGGACCACTGTCTATAGATGCTGACAGATCTGAATAGATCGCTGCCTATTGTACCTGATCGCTACAGCAAGACCTGATTGCTGACGTGTTTGCAGATCGCTGTTGGAAAACAGATCAGTGCTGCCTACAGATGGCTGTTGATCGCTGAGATAATAGTTTAGATCGTTGGAACAAGGACAGATTTGATTCCTGAAAGACAACAGGTCAGGTCACTGAAAAGGATCTCTACAGAAGAAACTGTTGCAAAATAGTTCCCTGCTGGAAATAAAAATTGTTTATTGAATTAAAATACCTGTTGCAGATTACTGCACATTATTTATTATCTACTGTCGAAAACCAGGATAGATTCTGTTCTATTATAGATTGCTACTGCAGACCATTGTATCGGACTATACTTGTTGCAGGTCGCTATAGAATCTACGTGAGAAAGATTGTTAATAGGTGGATCGTTGCAGGTTATTCAGTGAATCTGCAAGGCAGAATTGATCACTGATTCGTGTTGTGCTAGATCGCTGAAAGTCGAGGAGATAGATTTGCAGGAGAACATTGACAGATCATTGAAGCTACATGCAAGTTGGTTCATGCAGTTGCAAGGCAAAGTGGAAGGATCAGCGATCATTGTGTCGCTGAAGCTTCAAAAGCAGCTACCAACAAGCATAATGAAGGAAGGTCAACTTCAGAAGTTCTAAGATTGGACAAGGTTTTGTCGAGGTTGGAATCGACAAAGGTGCAGACTCTAAGAGGGAGTTGCATGACGTCTGATGAGGTGCAACTGCAGGAATTCAATTTGAATGTTCTAGGCTTGTCATGGGCTGTTTGAGTCCACGCAATATACAGGAGATTCATTGAACAGCTTGATTTATAGAATGTGAATATTTCTCGTTCAATTAGATTTGTTTAGCCTAGGCAATTATTGCTGCACCAATTGAACCATAGATGCACCGAATCGCGATTCGCTGGGCCCGCGATTTGCGAATCGCGATTCTGAACCCAGGATCGCAAAAAAAAAAATTAGTTTTTTTTTTTTTGGGAAAAATAGCTTATGGCTGAAATTTTTTTAGGGGATCAATGGTCAAACCAGCGTTTTGCCTCTCAGAAGTGCAGTAGATGAGGCACAAACAGATCTTATTTTCAGTAGCTATCTGGTTGTCATTTGCTCTGGTTTTCAGTAAATGTTAATCCTAAAGTTTGGGCTATCAATTGTATGGATGATGATCACTTTTGCAATCGTTTCACTGGAGATGTGAGTGCAATGTGCATACAGTTGGGGGCATAAATATTGGGCCCTTCTCGGCGCGCATTTGGACCCCATTTTTATCTACAGGGGGGCGGTAGCATTTTTATCTACAATGTCTATATAGCAGGAAGCTCTAGGGGGTTTGGGGGGCAACGCCCCCCAACGGCGGGGTCCGGGGGCTGCCGGTAGACCCCGGCCCCGACGGTAAGGCCTCTTCATGATTTGGCCTTCCAACTCCCTGAGTGAAAACACACTTTTTGGTGTTTCTCGCCCGAAACAGTCGGCAAACTACACAGTCATAATGCTCTCAATCAGAGCTTTCATCTGATACCCATATTGCCTAAAAAAATTTCAAAAAAAAAAATGATTCTGCGCGATTCTGGAAAAATCTCGAAACGCGTTTCTGAATCGCGAATTTGATCACGATTCTCAATTGCGATTTAGAATCGCGGTGCATCTATGAATTGAACGAATTAGATCTATGTGAAATACATGTCAAGTGTGTGGTACAGTGGGAGAGTTGCTTCCTGGACGCTACCACCGTGGAGTCGTATGCTTTTGCCAAAAGCATCCCAGGTCATGGGTTTCACAGACAAATCTCGCCACCACAACGGCGCCTTGCACGACACTTTCAATCTTCTCGGAGAAGACAATAGTTTTATTTGGTTCAAAAGAACTTCCATTTGCTGGTCTCTCATATTATTTCGATGGTTCATGTCATTGAGTGCCGTAGTCAACTGCTGGCAAATCTGCATGTATGATGGTGCAGCCAGATTTGGCATAGCCTGATTCGCAGCTTCTTCGGCCATCTTGAATTATCTATATCAAGAAATAACTAATTTTAGTTAATGAATACGTTGATTCTTAACTATAAGTTAAATACAATTGATCAATTCTGACTGAAATTGACTCCAGTAAGGTCAATTCAGTAACCTTAGTTCATTTTATAGATAATTCAAAAAACTGGAAAAAATAAATTTTTTTGAATTTTCGGAATTAATTTTTAAATTTTTTTTACAGAATTTGAATTTCAACAAAAAACATTGTTAGTATATGTTAGAAATAAATGACTATGCTAAAGTTAATCCATAGGTTACTTTGACCCAAAAGGTCGAGATTTGTGTAACCATGGGTATTTAGTTATTTAGGCCATCTTAAGTTTGTCTTAAGTTCAGTTGGACCCAATTTTGGTCATGTACCGACTCGTGGGTCCTTAGGGGTCTAATTTTGTTTAGCTTGACTTTTGGGGGTGCCCTACATTTAGTAAGTGGTTAATCTTAGGGTTTGGTGGCATTTGGCCACATCCAGGTAGAGTACTTAGATGCTCATTGTGTATTCCATTTTTACAGTTTGTCTAAGCATTGCTCTCCATTGCTCTTGTTGCTGTTTTCTCTCTCTCTCTCTTAGAGTTGGGCGCCCAGCCTCTTCTCTCTTGTTTCTTATGGAGATTGATTGATAACTAGATCTTGGTGACTTGACTCTTGCTTTCCTACATGGTATCAGAGCTACCGGATCTGCAGCAAGCTCGTTTGTTGGCGCCTACCAGAAGAGGAGCTTCTCTGCTTTTTGTTGTGAAATTTCAGCATCTTGCTGATCTTTTCAAGTGGAGTTTGGATCAGCTTTTTTGTCTCTTTTCAGATTGAAGGAGGGCGGCCATCAGAGATCTTGGAGGAGCAATTTTTGGCACCCAAAAATTAGAATCTCAAATCTGATTTTTCTGTAATCAGTTTTTAGCAAGTTTTGTTTGGAGGAGGGCGCCCAAAAATCTGCTACTGATTTTTGGTTGTGGTGTCTCCTTATCTTGCTGTTTTTGTTTTCAGGTTTGCATTTGTGTAGGAGGGCGCCCAAAATTCAGCAAACCCTATTCAGGGTTAGGTCAACTTGTGGCGGGAAATTTGCAGATTCTCAGCAAGTAGTAGGCCGCTTTCAACAGCCCTATTGAAGTAGGTGTTGATCACACTATTTGGCTTCCTAATTGGGTTTCGGTGTAGGCTTCAATCGAAGCTAACCTAATTTTCAAGAAGCTGGTTTTTTTGTGCAGAAAGACAGCCATCTATCCATTATTTTTTGGGCACTTTGGTTGCAGATTGAAAGACATCTTGTGCTCCTACTTTCAGCTCTTTGTTTGCTGCAAATTTTTGAGTAGTTTGGTTGTGGAAAGGCTCTCTTTCCTATCTACTACAAGCTGAAATTTTGTTGGAGGTAATGGCTAAAGAATCGGAAGCTATCGGTTCTTTGTTTAGTGAAGATCGGCTGGATGGCACAAACTACTCCTTGTGGAGTTACATGATGAAGAATCTTCTCATAGCGAAAGGGCTGTGGGATTTGGTCAATGGTGATGAGGAAAGGCCTCCGTCTTTGGCACCTCCTACACCTTGTGGATCATCATCATCAACATCATCTTCTACATCTTCGGAAGAACAAAAGAAGTGGGATAGAAGGGATGCACAAGCACATTCTATGGTTGCTCTTGCTGTGAAAAGATCTATCTTACCTCATATTAGGTCTTGTAAGACATCTAAAAGTGCGTGGGATACCCTTTATACTATGTATAGAGTCAAAAATCCAGCAAGAGTGGTGTATCTTAGAAATCAGCTTTTTTTGTTGAAGATGCAAGAAGGGGATCAAGTGACCAATCACTTGACGAAGATCAAGGATCTTCGTGAGTAGCTTCTCAATATTGATGAGATAATTGAGGATGCTCAATTTGTTTCCATTACTCTCAACTCATTACCTTCATCTTATCTTCCATTTGTTTCATCTTTGAGTATCTCTCCTTTGATGAACTTGTTGGGCTGCTTCTTCAAGAGGAGCAAACGAGGCAAAACTTTGCGGGTGACACTCAACAAGATCAAGCTTTCTTCACGAAAGGCAAGGGCAAAGGCAAGTCAAAAGGAAAGGGGAAGCCTCCTTCCAAGGATGAGCAAAAGCCCGTTGGAGGTCAAAATGTCAACACTCAAAAGAAGAAAGGGAAGTGCCATTATTGCAAAAGGTATGGGCACTTCATCAAGGATTGTAAGAAGAAGCTTGCGAAAGAGGAGAGTAAAGGAATTGATACTAGTGCTTCACTTGCTATTTTGGAGTAAGAGCTTGAAGCTAGTGGTGATCTCTTCAACCAAGACTATGCTTTTGTGTCTAATATTGCTTCTATTAGTACTTCTACATCTATGAGGAATTCAGATTCTGTTTTGTAAGTTGCTGATTTTCAGCCCATTGAATGGGTGATTGATAGTGGTGCTACTCGTCATATGACTTCTCGCAAAGAAGCATTCACTAAATTAGTGAAAGTGCAAAATGGAAGTAAGGTACAATGTGCGGATGATGCATCTTATTCTATTCATGGAATTGGAATTGTAGTCATCATTTTGCCTAATGGTGAAGAGAAGTACATTGAGAATGTGCTTTATGTTCTGGGAATCAAGAAGAATCTTTTTTCGGTTTCAACTATGTTGAAGCAAGGACTAGTTGTTGAGGTCAAAGAAGATAAGTATCTTGTCAAGGATCCTAAAAGATCACTCTTGATTATTGTTTCGGGAACGATGCATGCTGGCTTATTCATTATGGATACCTATGAGCGATGAATTCCCTCTACATGTCTTGGCTGAATTGTGGTACGCAAGGTTTGGACATCTCAACTTTGCAAGTTTGAAGAAGCTGAAGACATTTAATATGGTAGAAGACATTCCTACTATTGAGCAGCCGGAAGGGCATGTATGCGAGGGGTGCATACTTGGAAAGTTTCAAAGGAAACCTTTTCCAATTGATGGAACTATAAGGGTTCTTGATAAATTTGATTTGGTTCATAATGGTGTTTGTGGTCCAATGAGGACTGAATCCATTGGAAAGTGCATCTATTTTGTGACTTTTATTGATGACTTTTCCCGTTTTACATGGATCTATCCTATGAAGGCTAAATCATAAGTTTTTCAACGTTTCAAAGATTTTCTAGCAATGGTGGAAAATCAGTTTGGGCATTCTTTGAAGACCCTATGCACTGATCAAGGAGGGTAATACATTAAGAATACGTTCGGTGCATTTCTTCGAGAAAAGGAAATTCTACATCAAATGATAACTCCCTATACGCCTCAACAAAATGGTGCTGCCGAGCGAAAGAATCGCACACTTATGGAGATGGCCCGTTGCATGCTCAAAGCAAAGGGGCTGCCTCACAAGTTTTGGGCTGAAGCGGTTATAACGGCAGCATACATAAGCAATCGTTGTCCTACTAAAGCATTGAAAGTATTAATTCCTTATGAAGTTTGGTATGGAAAGAAGCTTACAATTTCTCACTTTCACATTTTTGGTTGTACGGCTTATGCTTTTGTTCCAAATAAACTTCGTACAAAGCTTGAGGATAAAGGAGTTAAATGCATTTTTGTTGGCTATAGTAGTGAAAGCAAAGGCTATAGGCTGTTCAATTTGAGCATTAACAAGATTATTGTTAGTCGTGATGTGCATCTTGATGAAAAGAATTCATTGGATGTGGCCCCAACTCATATCTTGAAGGGGGACAGCCCACATAGTGTGAATGTTATTTGGTACCATCTTCTATTGCTGGAGATAAGGGGTAGCAATCAACCAGTTTCGACCTGCCCAACACCTCATCAAGTTTAGAGCCTAATGTTCATCAAGAACCGCCCGTTGTTGCTCAAAATCAGCCTGCAGGAACTGTTGGACAGCAAGGACCAGTTTTGGAAGATCTTGGACAACTAAGTGCGGTGTCGGAGGATCTTGGACAGCAAATTGTAAGAAGAGACATGGCTGTTGGACAGCCCAAAACAGTCCCACGGTGGCTGTTGTCGACTTTGCGGGACAACAAAGTAAGTTCATTTTATAATGGAAAGACACGTGCCTCTACAAAATCAGTGGACTATGCTGATTTTTCAGATTTTGCTCTTACATCTCATGGAGATGTTGCGGAAGAACCTGTTTTCTATGAGCAGGCCAAGGGAGTAAAATGTTGGGAGGATGCGATGCAAGATGAGTATGACTCACTTATAAAGAACCAGATTTGGGTTCTTGTTGATCTTCCTCATGGGAAGAAGGCAATTGGTTCTAAATGGGTATACAAGATCAAGTATAAGGCAGATGGTACCATTGAAAGGTACAAGGCAAGGCTTGTTGCCAAAGGCTATACTCAGCAAAAGGGGATTGATTATGAGGAGACTTTTTCTCCTACTGCTCGGATGACTACCGTGAGGGTAGTAACCTCTTTGGCTGCCCATTTTGGTTGGCGTTTGCGGCAACTTGACATAAAGACAACATTCCTCAATGGTGATCTCAATGAGGAAGTGTACCTTCAACAACCTGCTGGTTTTTTGGTTGAAGGCCAAGAAGATAAAGGTTGTCTTCTCAAGAAGGCACTTTATGGACTGAAGCAAGCCCCGAGGATGTGGTATCAAAAGATACATGCCTATTTTTGTGATCGTGGGTTTACTAATAGTCCTAGCGAATCTACTCTTTATGTCAAGCATACTTCAGATTATATCATCATTATTTTGCTTTATGTTGATGATATTATTATTTCGGGAAGTAGTGAGCAGCAGATTGATGCTGTAATACTTGATCTTGGTATGGTTTTTGAAACCTCAGATTTAGGCCTATTGCATTTTTATCTTGGTCTTGAATTTGTACAAGAAGGGGTTGGAATTTTCATCTCTCAAGAACGCTACATTGGGCAGATTTTGAAGCGGTTCAAGATGAAAGATTGCAAGCCGGTTGCTACACCTATGGAGACAGGCCTGAAATTAAGTAGTCAAGGTGATGGTGAACCATTTGATATTACTTTATATTGTCAAGCTATTGGCTGTCTTATGTAATTCAAGACCGGACATTTCTTATAGTGTCTCACTCATGAGTCAATTCGATGACATCACATTGGAAAGCATTGAAGAGGATCTTTCGATATCTTCAAGGAACAAGAAGTCATGGACTGGTTTTCCTGCTTGTGATGATGCATGTTTGGTTGGTTTTAGTGACTCGGATTGGGGTGGAGATCAAGACACTAGACGCTCTACAAGTGGACATTGCTTTTTCTATGGAAATTCTGCAATTTCGTGGTCAAGTAAAAAGCAGCCCACTGTTGCTACTTCTTCTAGTGAGGCAGAATATAGAGCGATATTTTCAGCCACAACAGAGTGTTTATGGCTGAGAAGACTACTTGTTGACATGAAGTTTGGCGAGCCCTCAGCCACTCTTATCTTGAGTGATAGTCAAAGTGCTATTGCCATTGCACGGATTCCTGTTTTTCATGCGAAGACGAAGCACATCGAGATCCATTATCACTTTGTGCGGGAGAGACTTCATGATGGCGACATTTTACTTGAATATTGTCCTACGGAGGATAATATTGCGGACCTCTTCACTAAGGCGTTGCCTAGAGTCAGATTTGAAGTTTTATGCAAAGCTTTAAATTTGATACCACGTGTTGGTTTTGTTACATAGTGAAGATTTCAGTTTTTGCATTGTCATTTAAGGAGGGTGTTAGAAATAAATGACTATGCTAAAGTTATTAGGTTACTTTGACCCAAAAGGTCGAGATTTGTGTAACCATGGGTATTTAGTTGGCTAAGCATTGCTCTCCATTGCTCTTGTTGCTGTTTTCTCTCTCTCTCTCTCTCTCTCTCTCTCTTAGAGTTGGGCGCCCAGCCTTTTCTCTCTTGTTTCTTGTGGAGATTGATTGATAACTAGATCTTGGTGACTTGACTCTTGCTTTCTTACAGTATATAAGCAATCGAAATCGAAAAATCGACATACTGTTCAATTCCTAATCTTACCAACATAATATCAGTCCGGCATGCAAAGCACACGACATTATTTGCTTTTTGTTCATTACGGAATTTTTACGTAAATCTTAGTTTTACGGAAATTGTCAACCTAAATCACTGATTTGTGACCCAACCGTTAGAGTACATGTGTATGACCACTCAAAACGACTGTAAATTCCTCATGCATGTCAGAAACACTTTCAGAATCAACATGCCATTAATCCATACAAGTACAGTACCGCAATTTAGGGAAAAAAACAGACATGCAATCAGAACATTTACGGAATTTGACAATTTTGCTCACAAAACTGCCAAAATTTTGAACGACCATAACTTGAGCTACAATGCACCAAATTAGGTGCTGTAAAATTAGGGAGACCAAGTGATCGAGATGATTGACACATTAGCCTGTCACCTCAGCTTCACATGTGCGAAAACAGAGCGTTTGAAAATCTGTAGTAGGGCTCACTTTTTCCAGGCCATACAGTCTAAAAACATGCAAACACCTCCCCAGCCCAAAAGTGATGTTACCAACAGTCTTAAATGGTCTATTAGACTTCCGTGAAGCATTCATAAGGTCCTAAGAAGTATGGGCTGAAAACAAAGATTTCTTGGTTTGTAGAAGGGCGTTTTGCTTCAAACTTGATGGAGACGGTCTTAAGCCCCCGGCCATCAATTTACAAGTCTGATAGCTTGCTGGATAGGTCAAGAGGAGTACAAAACGGGCTGTAAAATTTCCCAGCATGATCCCCTTGTGGATTGGGAGCAAACCATCCCCCCAAAACCACCAAAAAAGGCTATTTTTCAGTTTTCTTGGGCCTTCTACAACCTCAATTCACCGAAATCTTGGCTCTAACTTCAGGGATAGCTCCAAAAGACTTTGCTTGAACTTTTGGCAAGCTCTACAAGGCGTTTTACATTAGCCTACTATCCAACTTTATGAAAAAACTTGCAAAAATGATGATTTTTGACAATTTTCCGGTTTTTTCTTCAACATAAAGTGGAAATTCATGACATGTAACTCTTTCTCACAAACATACAACTCAATTTACAGGATTATAGCCATCCAAATGATCTGATCTTGCTGGATTTTAGCTCTTACTATCCATTTCTAGTCAAAAATCATGAAAACCAAGCAATTTTTGACCAAAAACATAGCCTAGTAGATTTGAGCTACATAGGCAAAAGCTCCAAAAAAAGCATCACAACTTGGCTTCCATGGACAATCGTCCATAAGAAATTTGAGAGAGACGGATCTTAACGACATGCAAATGAAAATTGGGAGAATTCAGCCACTTGGAATCTTGTTCTCCACTTGGATGAGAATTCCAATTGATCTACACCAAAAATTCGACCAAAAGCAGCACCACTCCAAGTTCTTCGATCTTCGTAAGCCTTGCTCTGATACCAATGAAAGGGAAAGCTCCTCAAGATCCTTCTTACAAGACAAAACACAAGAGAACACACTGTGGAGTAAACCACCCAACCAAGCAGAAGCAACCGATCAATCTCTAGAAGCTTCACCCCCGAGCCAAGGAATAGAAAGCAAGAGTAGAGTGAGAGAATCTGGCAATGAATCACCAAAAGAATGGAGTAGTAGGACGAGTTTCCAAGGCTCAAATAGGGCCCAAGCCTTCCTGTGCATGTAGTCATGCAAGGGCTAAACTCCCCAATTAAGAAATTCCATTGCTATTGATACTCTACACATGCATTGACTGTCCTAAACCATGTACTAACTCCAAATAGTGTGTCTGGGCCTCACAAGGTTATTAATCACTTCACGGGTCTCGTCCAGTATGACGTGGCGTAACCAATAATATCGAGCATTACCATGTATCCAAGTCTTGGATTATACTGCATCCTATATTTAGGACGCGGACGTAAGAGAGAGAGAGACAACTTTATTAACGTCTTTTGGCCCGTGGGTGCATAAGACCAAAAAACATATGTACAAACAACAGTGGGAGGACGTGGCCGTAAAATGCTATAAACTAGCTACGAATGAAAGTAGAACAAAGTAGAAGTGAAATAAGCCCACAACCCAGGCCAAGTATAACAGAAGGACTAAAAAAAAGTACCAATGCCCACAACCCGGGCCAGGTGGAGAATAAATACGTATCAACGAAAGTAAGTGTGAAGTGTCCGCTGAGTGGAGTGGAGTGGAGTGGAGAGAGAGAGAGAGAGAGAGAGAGAGAGAGAGAGAGAGAGAGAGGACCCTTGGGGTTTAGTCCTAGGTTAAAATATAATGATGACACCTACTATACTATGTACTTCGCTCTAGGAATTAGGATTTGATAATCCTTAGTGGCTGAAATACAATTGCTATTGTTCATTGTGAAGTGTGATACCTTATAAGCCTATAATATGGACTATCTAGACCTCTCAAGAATGACGGTAAGTGAGGCCCTCAAGAGAGAGAAAGAGGATACTCAAACTTATCTAAGATTCCTAGTAGCATAAATAGCTCCTATAATTGAAGATAAATCATTCATTATCCTAAAATAAAAATTGTCACAACATACTTTCGAGTCATTAAAGTTGCGTAGTGCACAAACAACAACAAATGTTAGGAAATCTAATGAAATAAAGTTATGTACATAAAAGGTCAAGTCTCTTTGGCTATTCGAGTCTCATATTAGTACGAATACCAATGGTGTGTGATTGGTGCGGTGTGAAGCTCGTCGACGATTATGAGGTCAATGTGGAGCTCTTTGGCATTGATCCTGATACTTGAAAATTTGAAACTAGCTCTCTATTTCACCTTCCAGAGAAAAAGGTCAGCAGTACCAATTTGAATCTCAAGTTTGAGGTGTGGAGCTTGAGTTAGAATCTCATAAGTGGTCATTTTTAAAAAATGTGTTTGCATGGAATTCCAATTTGGTCCCCAAGAGTTTAGACCAGATTCGCTGAGCATAGGACCTATGTATAAACTTTCAGATTTATGAATGTGTATCTTCATGAAGATGTGATATAAAGATGCTGTA
The DNA here is from genome assembly GCA_029204225.1 of Diphasiastrum complanatum. NCBI lineage: Eukaryota > Viridiplantae > Streptophyta > Lycopodiopsida > Lycopodiales > Lycopodiaceae > Diphasiastrum > Diphasiastrum complanatum. The sequence continues at coordinate 34,413,279 of CM055099.1, forward strand.
GGAGTCCAGGAGTTGTGTGGATGTAGTGATACCTCCCTCTAATATGTGTGTGAGAGAGAGAGAAAGAAAGAAAACTTGATCAACGTCTTTTCTGCCAAAAGGCATATAAGACAAAGCAGTACATCAAATAAGATGGTAACTAGACAGAACAATGTTGTCACAGATTAAACTAAAACAAACTCTTAATAATGCAATAGTCCATGAATATATGGTGCGAAAAAAAAATCGCAATCACTTGCAAGGTCAAATGGACTTTTCAAACTCTAACTGGAAAATTTAACTCTATTTGGATCGAGTTTAAGTAAATCTATTTTGTATCAGCTAATTATTTAGTGTCAACAAAACAGATTTTGCCATCTTTGTACATGAGCCGTTTCCCTATAGCCCTCACTTTTTGCAAGGCTTCCTTCCTTTCCATCACTTGTGCAAAGGTGAGATCTTTATCCAGGAAGATTTTGGTATCCTTCAGTTTATGTGCATCATCTCGCCGAGATTCCAATGAAGTGAAACGTAGGACAAGGGTGCTAGCATCTTTCTTGGTGTGCCAAGCTGAGTCTAAACCTTTCATGGTGTTGGAGATTAGCTGCCAAAAAGTCTTTAGCTTCTTTGATGACATCCTGAGAATCCGGGATGCCTCTGACATGAACATTGAGGGCCTTTCGCAATTGGCTCTCCATCAGGGTAGCAGAAATGAAAGTAGCTGGAGCATCCTGAGATGGAGACGACCTTTTCCTTAAGATGCATCAAGAAGGGCTGTGGTATGAGTAGGTTTTCTTCCAATCAAGTCGATGACATCTTTGGAGAGTTGTTAGAAGGGCATAGTGAAGTAAGCTTTTGAGACTTCGTCTCTTGTGATTGAGCTCCTTATTTGAAATGCCATTACCATAGTTGCTCATTCTTGACAACTACAGGTAATTTCTCCAAGCTATGTATAGAAAGCAACATTAGAAGAGTTTGTTTTTTACATTGATTGAAAATGTAATCCACAAATGAGTTTGAAGATGCAGATTTTGTGTGTTGGGTCAGTTGTCCCCTTGCATACGGTCAGGAATTTGTCAACTTGGAGGAATCACTAATCATACAGTTTTTCAGTTAGCCGGATTTAAAGTTACCAACTCAGTTGTTTGAGTTGATGCAAGGATCTAAGTAGGAAAGTTACAACGAAGGACATGAGAATGTGGTTGCTGATTCTTATCATACATCAATTTTATTACTGTTAGGGGTCAAATTAGTAAACTAGACCTTAAGTGTCACTCAATTCAAGCTAGCTACCTAAGATTCAGCCAGCTTGCAGTGGACTTGAATCAGATTCAGCCAATTTTTACATCTACAGACCTAAACGTTATGAAGCTTCTATTTAGTTGATCTTCCCATGATAAGTTCAATACTTAGTCGTAGTATTGCACTTTTAAAATGTTACTTGCACCAATTGCAGGTATATACTCCCCAAATGCGTACCGTGGATTTGTGCGAGAGTTTATCAAGGACCTTGAGTCTATCAGGTATGAAATATTCATCAGTTTATAACTGTAGAGCATGCATTTTCCAGTACTTTATTGTAAACCTTTGGCACTTTTCTCTCTTTTTTTGTTTGCAAAAGCAACTGTTGCCCTGTGAGTTTAACTTCTTATGATTAGTTAGAAAAGGAGACAGGCATTTGGCGTCAGGTAGGAGGAATTTAGTAAGTCTTTTCTAGTTTAACATCAATGTTATTAACGGTGCAAGTTAATTAACTTGGTATTTTCTCTCAAAGGAATATTTGTTCAGCTTTTGGCTTGTTTTAAGCCTTTCAAGCTAAACCCACAGTTGGTCATAATCTGAACCCTGGTTCATTTATAAATTTATATGGAAGTTGAATAAAAGTTCAGATCATTTATGTTTCTTGGAAAAGCAATCTGCAACTATTTTAGTTTTTCTAAAAATCTGAATATCCGTGTTTCTTCGAGAAGGAATCCATAGCTGTGTTAGTGCACGTAAGAAATGACTTGTAGCTATTTCGTCTAGGAAAGCTTGTATTTCCAGATTAAAATTTGGATATTAAGCCCAGTTCACTTAGTACTATTGTTAGAACAGGCTTTCCCATTTGCCAGACCCCATGACATAGTGCAGCTTTCCCTTGAGTCTAGTCTTTGAAGGGTTTTGATCATTTTATAATATTTTAATCTGATGTAAGATTGAGTATTTGCTTCATTCTTAGCCATTCCAGCCTTCTCCAGAAAGATTCTAAAACATGGCATTCAAATTAGTATACTTATCAGAAGCTTGGATAACATTAAGGTACATTTTAGCACATTTATGCTAAAAACAGATGATCCTTGCTATATTTCAAATTAAGGGGTATCAATGGTCTGGGTGATGTTATGAACAAGATCAGAGGAAACAGGTCAGAGGAAAAGCATCAGATGTAGCTATACAAAGAGTACGTAGAATTGATGGTCTCATAGCAATCTCCAACATGATTTGCCACAGAGAGAAGTACATGGAGATCTCTGATCTCCTACACGACATCTAAGAAAATTTAATGAATGACAATGGCCACTGATAGCTGAAGCAGATGTCCATCGAAGATCTTCAAAAAATGAAAACTCCCCTACAAAGAGTTTAAGATACGAAACTTAATAATCTGAGAAATGAGAGTATGTGGCTCCTATTTATACTTAATAAGGAGCATTTTGGTAGGATTCAGAAGTGTTTCTTAAAATGATCTAGTGATAAAATAGTTGCGAGTTTCAATAGTTACGTGTGCTTATAGAGAAGTGGAATTGTGTGTCCATAACCCTACAACCCTAAAAAAGATGGCACTTAATATAGGCTATAATAGAAATTTAAATAATGTCCTTGTTGCAGATTTAAATTGTAAATTGCATAGCAAGACAAATCTCAACATGAAGAATGTATTCCATTGAAGACAATATGAATCTATGTCAAGGAACACAAATGCTTCAAGAATGCCAAAGGAAGACATCATGATAAGTGTTTGTAACGCGGCTACAAAAATGGATATACCAAGCCAGTCCCATGACCCAAGAATGCCACATAAAGGTATTAGTATGATCATCAAGGCACCAACCTCATAGGACAAATGTCGCAGCTGGATCGATAGGAATACAAATGCGGCTACTAGACCATATCATTGTACCAATGCTCCAGAAACATAAAAATAATCTATCAATGAGCGTTTGATATCTCAAAGATGGATGAAGAATGGGCTGCCAAATCAATTAAAGGACTTTTGATGCCACATGCTATAGCAAGCCAAGCCAGCCCATTAATCATATGCATCTTATGCCAAGCCAGTCTAATAGACCATGCTTACCATAACTATAAGAATGCATGAAAATGACCATACCTCCATTGCATGACTTTGAGAGAACAAGAGTGCTAGAGAAGAATGCTCATGTCACCGTAGGGATTACTCTAAAAACCATTAGTAGGAACACCAGATATCCAATGGGTAACAAACGCTTCAAGGAAAACTTTGCTCTTGTAGACAAAATGCGGCCATACAAAGGAACCAAGCAACATTGTATTATGCCAACCACCAAAGCTGAAGAATAGCACCACCATAAATGTTGCAACATATCAGGAGATTATATCTATGTGTATTAACCAAATATGTCCAAAATTTGCACCAAGAGCTGGAATGACTGCAATCCAAGAACTATATAAAAGGTGATACAAAAAAGTGCGAACGTGATAACACTAACAAAAGCTAGAAAAAGGACCTAAAAAGTCTGTCAACAATTTCTTGGTTCCAATAATCAGATTTGCAAAATGTAACGTATATTAGGAGCATCTTACTAAAAGGACCATTATGATTTATTAAGAAAGAAAACAACAGAAAAAAGTATGATCAAAGAGGTGTGCCAAAAATGTGAAGAAACTTGAAAATGAAATATTTTTGTGGGAATGTTTCATCAAAGAGTTGCAAAGTGCTATGAACTCATAAAACAACAAAGAGTAGGAAAATTGTGATAGCATCTAAATATAATCTGTCTCTAGCAAACAAAATATTCCCCTATTTTCATCAAACTATGACCTTCAAAATCTTTTGATAGAACACTTCAATTTACAAGCTTGAAATTGGAATAAACTTACTTTTCTGGAACAGATTGTTCCAGAATGTCAGAACGAAAAGAAAATTATGTACACCCTGCGGAACCCCGATTGGGAGGCATACAGCTAGGAGCAATAGTAGTTTGAAAAATCCAGGGAGCTCAATTGTACGCAGCACGTCTATGTTAGGTTAGTGATTCCCTCTTTGGAATGAATATGAATTAGCAATTTCCACCCACAAAGTATTGGGTGCATCCTTTGGAATGACGTGCACCTTTTTCACCTAGTACATGCTCTGTTTTTAATATTGTTTATAAACGGGTCTGCTGTTACCTAGTTCAAGCTGCTCCTATGTATTTTGGAGACCAATATAGGGAGGAATACCACTAGTATTGACAGCCTCCTTGTGGGGTCATTATCCTCATCAAATGGACCAATTGTTGATTGATTGAGATCGTGGTTTATCATCAGACCTTTTACATGTGCTGCATCTAGTTCTTCCATGGAAGAACAGATGGTTTTTGTGAGAAAAGACAAACCTATTACAAACGGAGATATATTCACGCAAATATGCTCACAGAAGCTAAGATGAAGGGTATGCTCCAACTGCTTTTTACTCTCTACGTACAAGCATCTGCTCAATCTACTCCCACTACATGGTATATTGATTGTTTCTAAGGATCAGTTTGATAATGTTACTACTGCAACTATTATTTCAACTCCATTTAATGCTTCATCTCCAATTTCATCTGGTAAAATGGTCCCAAGACATCACTTGTTCGCAATTTCAAGGACAAGTAACATGGCAATGAACTAGAAGATTGGTTGGCAAAACTTTATACAAGAGTGATCTGGAAAAATACAACTAGTAGGGTACATCGAGTTAGCAGAGCCTCCACTTCACGAAGAACATATGCGCTAGATACATCTCTGCTAGGACTGGAGGACTTTAAAAAGACGTTAGAAGTGCTATGGTTGATCCACAGTGATTGACACAACAGAGAGATATCTTTTAAAGTTATTACACTACATGTATCCAGACCAAAATCTACCCAAGGCTGCAAAACCGCCAGCTCCACCAATGAAGGCCACTGTGGTGTGTACATCTTCTGCCACTATGATTTTCACTGCATCATCAACATTACATCCCACATTCTTTAGATGGTACAATCCATAAGAGATGATTGAGATCTACACTTGTCTTAAGTGCAAGTTCCCAGATCATTGGGCTAAAGATTATGGGAAGCCACATAGTATTGTTGTTGCCCTTCATGTTCATCAGGCTAACAAGAAGGATGACTCAGAGCAATGTGTCCAAATTAAAGACGAACTTCCAGCTCCATCTTCAGACTCACCTCTCCCAAATGAGGTGGAGTGCCCTGCCCTGTGCAGTTAGCCTATGTCACCTGGGTTGGCAAAGTTGGACCATGGTGCATTTGAGAACAGGTACACTTTGCAGCCAAGGAGCATACTGATATTGTGCCAGACTTATGCGACATCTATTATGTACATCCACATAAGTTTGCCTTGCAATCTTTTTCCTATTGTTTGCCAAATAGATATCGTGTCAGACTCGTGCACACTATTGATAAGTGCTCGCAAAATATGAATTTCTTTGCTATTTTGTAGAAAGAAATGTCTGTTAGCTGCTGTAAAAAAGAAATAACATTAGATTAGAGAGCATAGGACCCTGCACAAGCTTACAATATTATTGTAGATATGTGACAAATCTCAAATACGTTATGATGCTGAAAATTACGTCAAGGAAACTTAAAAGTAGACATGATACATGATACAACAATACCAGCTTCAAGAGATACAATTTACAAGAGAACCGATATACTCGGCCCCCATTTGGGGCCCTAAAACATATTTTTTGACAACGAAAAACTTCTGGTTTAAAAAATCAAGTTTTTGAGGGGAGGAAATGGTAAAAATCAGATGTCAAACCATTTGGTTCCTCAACCAAACACATTTGGTTGCTACTGGAAGTATAAGAATCTAGTGCAGTCTTTTTGTGTTCTGTAACTAGTTGAGTAGCTCTTCCACTGGAATGAAAAGTTATAATGTCAATGGGTTTCTGTTTACTTTTTTGGTGGGAGTTGAAAGGCTGCAGCTAAATTTATGATTTTGGCATTTTCACATGTGGAAGGATAAAGTTCTGTACCTTTAATTTGAATACACATTGAGTTGTATACATTTTTTCATATGAAGACCCAGGGCTATTCTTGACATTATCAAGTCAGGGGAGAGTTTCAGAATTATTCCTACTACCAAAATGCCTGTGCAAGGAAATTGTGAGCGATGTGGATATATATCCAGTCAGGTAACCACTTTTTGCTGTTGCTTCTATGCCTACACTCTGGAGTTATTTAAAGCCAAGGTTCAACTCTAGCTTGTTTCATGTATAGAATCATCAGTGAAATGTTACTGTGGCAGAAGAAAATTCATCAATATACCAGATCTTTTCTTTTTGCTGTTGCGTTCATGCCTACACACTGAATCTATTGAAAGCCAAGGTTCAACTCTAGCTTGTTTCATGTATATAATTTTCAGTGGTATGTTACTGTCGCAGAAGTAACTAATTTCTCCATATACCAGATCTTTCCTTTTTTGTTGTTGCTTCTATGCCTACACTCTGGATCTATTCAAATCTTCCATATGCCAGATCTTTCCTTACCATGAGAACTTGTATTTTTTTATCAGTCCAACCTCTGCTTAACATGATTAGTTTTTGAAAGCACCAAGTGTCGAAACAATAATGAAAACCAAGCTTACACCACTCTGCGAAATGCTTTTTATCTTTTTTTTTGTGCTCTGGAGTAATCAGAGTCCCTTCTTAAAGCGGTGCTACAATGTCCTGAGTTCTACTGATAAATATGTGGGCACGGTCACAAAATTCTAGACTCTTTCATTCAGGCTCATTCATAGAAATTTGACTTATCTTGTACTTTAGGCATCAAGAGCATGGGTCTATTCATGTGACTGTGCAACTGGACCAAATATAGGGTCTTTTCATTCCTTAAATCTCCTCAGTATAAAAGTGCAGAAGTGCTCTTTTATGTTGAGTAAAAATTGTTCTAAGCATGCCAAAACAAGCAAACCACAAAGGGTACGGATGGTGGACAAACCAACCCAACCAATCCTAGATGAAACGGATCTAGCCCCCAAGCTATGGATCAATCTCAATAAGGAATGAGGAATCACTCAAGCAGCATGTAGCTAGCTACCAATCACATAATCAAGCATACAATAGGTATACTCTTACCCTCCAAGGCCCATGCACCACTAGTAGTACACTGTGACACCTCTGCAGCCTATCTGGGCCACGTCATCCAGTTCCTCAATGACTCACTGATAGACCCTTATAAATCCATCATCATGAGTTTAGGCCTACAACCATTAATTATGACCTTATACACATAAGGGCCCCAATTCCCTTATAGCCACAATTAACTTACGGGTTGTCGGTCTATTGATCCCTAGCGTGGACATATTACCCGAGACCATTCGTGGGCATGACAATATCCATGACTGTTTCATCTGGTTTTTGCTTGCAGTGTGAAAAGTTAAGTTTTTGCATGTTCCAGTGGTAGCGTTAAGTTAGCTCTCAGAAGTTGATGAACGTATCACTCTAGCAATGCTTGCTGCAAATTAGTGTGGAAATGGCTGCCTTTTTGGACTGATAGTCTATGACAGTTTTGTCCAACTGTAGGAGGTAATGTACATGATCTTGTTCTTTACAGAGATTATGCAAGGCATGTGTTCTTCTGGAGGGACTAAATCGTGGGCTTCCCCGCCTAGGGATCAGCAAAGCACAAAGTTTCCAAGTTAGTTCTGATGGGAATAATGATAAGCGCAAAAACGTTGTTCATGAGAGATCAAAATCCAGACTGGTACAACACAATATAAAATGAAAATCTGCAGGTACAAGAAAATTTGCATCAAGGCACCTCTTGTTATGCTGAACTGCACTGAAATCAACAGATCTTGAGTTACTGACTTTTGATGACAAAGCGTAAATAAATGGCATGCCCCTTTTGAATATGTTTATGCCAAAGAGCACAATTGTTCGGCTTGTTTTCAAAAGTTCAATTTTTCTGGTTATATTTCATAAGTGATCGTTCTAAGCGATAGTGCATAGTGATCACATCAATGAAGTGGGGAGGAGATTTTTGAACAGTGGAATTTTGGGTCCTGCTGCTTTTTTTCAGTGTGGGGCTTGTGATGAGGCCTTGTGGCAAAGCACTAGTTTCGGTCCAAGCTTTGTTGCCAATGGCGTGCAATCAGCTGAGGCTACAGTCTATGTAGCTATTCATAGTAATTTTGTGCATAGTCATTTTATAAGCGTAGTTGCAGTGAAGTTAACATTCTAGTGCTGATTGTAACCATCAAAGCAACATTCTGCTCATTTACAGTCGCAGTGAAGTTAACATTCTAGTGCTGATTGTAACCATGAAAGCAACATTCTGCTCATTTACGCAATAGCTCACCTGGTCATTATTTTGGAAAGATGGTGTTGAAAGATGAAAGAACTTCGAAAATATCAGTCGGACAAATAGTAAATGAGCCTTTTTCAGTTGACCCCTGTACTTATGTTTCACTCAGCAAGTTGATGTGATATTGCCTTGAAAAGGTTTAAGTGAACCCATTTGTTAACCCAAAGTATACATTGGATACAAAAGACACATATGGCACAGATTGCTTTGTGTATATTGTGTGTCAGTCACCTTAATCATAAATGCTCTTGATTGATATTCGAGTGGAAAAAAATGCTAGTTTTTCTGTTACCTCCCTTCCATTTTTTCAAATGATTTACAATACGGGGTGGCTATTTATTTGGTGCTTAGGCATATTGGAAGCAGGGTATCAAGTATCCAGGTAGAGCTCATAGTGATGTTTTCTTGAATCTTTGCACTGTGAATATCTTTAAAAAAGAAAAGCATGAAGTGATATTTTCTTTGAATCATACTGGACTTTCTTTATTGTCAAAAGGAGTGCCAAATTATTGTCTCATGGATGTAACGAGTAATTGAGAGCGTTCTAAAACTAATGTTCAGGGAGTGTCTAATGGTTTGGTATTTTGAAGGTTAAAAAGGCAACCCAGATCGCATTCAATCTGAACAATTTCATTGCTTGATCCATGTTCCCACGTGTATGCATGTATGAGCCTTACAGATTTATGCAGAACATAGCACAGGCACCATCCTGACCATGATGTCCATGGATTAGTGTTTTTCACCTGGTCCAGAATCGGAATTTTGTTGCAAAATATACATGTGCTATGTGGTAGCTTGTCATTGGCCCACATGTGCACGTAGATATCATTATCGACAAATTCTTTTGAAAATCTTTCTTCATACTGCAAATTTTATATATCGAAATATATGACTTGCAATATACCTGCAAGTGATTGTGTGGGTTCCCATTTATTTATATTTGATGGATATAATTCTACATTATTGAGCATAGTATGAGATTCCAAATATATGTTCAAGTTTAGTTTGAATAAAATTAAGGTAAACTTGCAATGATTCAAATACTTACAATTGCAAATTGTATGACTATTTAGATTGATAGATTGAATACTCAGCTCAGAATGCATATAAACATGTTGAATGAACATCTCTAAAATCAATTGTCCGCTCTAAAGTTGAGAATCCTAGCTTTTCAATAGGACCTGAAAAATAACTTGGCTAATTTTTTTTCAAAACATCATTGTGAAAAATGACAAAGCCTATTGTGGATCTAGGTCTCCTTCACGTCACCATGGTTTAGATGTGTGTGTGTGTGTGTGTGTGTGTGTGTGCACGCACGTGCGTGCATTTCAAAAATTCTAGATTTTTTGATAATGCACTGAATTCATTCACACCTTGTCGTTAATTATAACCATGCAAAATTATTGTGATCATAATGTCCAGCCAATGTGTTTACTAATATGAACTAGCTTGTAATTGTGAACGTGTACAACCTATGATTGTAACCATTATGGTAAGTATTTTAACTTGAAGAAATCGATTTCGGGTAGCGTTGTGATTTACGAGCAATACAAGTCAATCAATGATATGCGTGAGAGCTACCCTCTGGTAATTTGTTAGGCTTTTTCTTCATCGTGGGATCAACATAGAGGAGAGAGTAACTTAACAAGGTGCAATACTTTAGTATCATGTTGCTATGAGGATGGCTGCACATGTCTCAAACTCGATTCTAGACTGGCGATCCCAGACATGTTTTATCAACCAAACCGTGCCTTCACAGTTAATAGAGAGTTTCCAAGCCTCTAGAGATATAACTGATGAAGGGGTATACAATTATTCTCAATCTCATTCCTATCTCACTTGCCTATGGAACTCGTGAGCTACTCTCTGTTAAAAATTCACGATTCTAGCTTGGCTAGTTTTGGTCATATGACTTGTAAATAGTTAGATGGTCATGATGTGGCTTGTCACACGTGCCAAATAGCATAGGATTCCATTCATAAGGATGTTCTCAAGTAGACCTAAGTGTTAGAACCTTTGGAATGAGTCCAAATTATGCTTAGATACAAGGGAGAAAAAATAGGAGCTATTTTTGGTAATTTTTGCATTGTTGAGGGATCTCCAAGATTCCAACCCTAACTTGGTAGGGATGAAAGATCCACCAAAATTAGCATTAGGGATAGGTTTAGGGCTACTCATACCTGCCCAAAACCGTGATGGATCATGTATATATAGGTGATGATATCTCACCAAAATCAATCAAGCAATTTCATGTTTTTTCTCTCATAATGGTGCAATTGCTCTCTATGTTCATAATTGTTTGAGTACTTGTGATTACTAATGATTATAGGATTGAATGTAGGTCTGGTGTACAGTACTCAGACTGTGGGAGGCCGTACTTTCACACGTGTGAAGCCTTCTTCAAGGATTTGGGCCATTTAGTGAGGTTCAAGCATAGATTTTTGATGGATTTTGATGGTTCAACTTGTGCTAATCTTATGAAATCATAATCTATTGTTTCCCTCATCATTTCAAGTGTTTTAGGATCCTTATTTGCTATAATTTTTACATGGTATCAGAGCCTAAAGGCTGAAATGAGCTAAATCCTTGGTTTGCATTCAATTTGATCACAATTTTTGATCTAAATCTTGTGTAGATTGGATCTTAGCATCTAGTATTGATTCTAGAACTCAAAGTGAGTCAAATACATTGGAGATTGGTGTTGTGTGACTTCATTTGCAGGTGTTTAGGTGTCTAAAACCAGAGGCAAAGTTGAATTCAATTCACATTACCAAGATAGCAAGTTTTGCTTGCTCCAAGCATTGATTTCTAGGCGAGTTTTGGAGGTGATTTCATAGAGAAGGCTTTCTAGCATTCAAGGAGAGGGAAGATCAGAGTTTTGGGGACTCTTCAAGGCTGTTCTAAGGTGTAGTAGGCACCTCCTAAAGTGATTTAGGTTCAGTCCAACCATTGCTTGACTTATGCACCAAATTAGATCAATTTTTCATCAATTTTGATCATTTTTTGCTTGTAATTGGATAGTAGATTGTGTTGCATCGTCATTAAGTTCCATTTAGATCTTTTACAAGTGATTTTGGAAGTATATTAGGTTGCTGAAATTCACTCTTGATCAGATCATTTGGAAGCTTTAATGTTCTTTATAGAAAGAGGGACAATTCTACTAGTATTGTCTACTTCAATCAAGCAAGTGCATTGTTTCTAGTATTCTATGATTTGATTTTGTTAGAGATCATTCTTAGATCTTTATAGGAAGTCTATTACTGATCTTTTCAGGTCCCTAAGAAGTGGGATAAGGTAGACCTTCAATCAAATCAATAGAAGTAACCTTCATTTGTATCAAGTCCTTGATTAGGAGACTAGATGGCATCTATAAATGCATATCTTTTGGATACTAATGAAAGGCTCAACAAAACTAACTATTCCATATGGAAAGTTAGAATGGAATCTATCATGATCATGCAAGATCTGATGGAAATTGTAAATGGTAAGGAGGGTGAACCTATTCATCCTCAAGAAAAAGCCAAATACATCAAGAGGTGCAATGTTGCACTACATTGCATAAAAATGAATGTTGCAAATGAACTCTTAAGAGAGGTAGGAGATTGCACTTCAGCTCAAGATGCTTGGGAGACTTTGCAAAAGGTCTATGAATCCAAGAACCAAACTAGAATGTTAGCTTTGAAGAATCAAATCTATAGAAGCTATCAAAAGAAAGGAGAGAGTGCACATACTTTTGTCCTAAGAGTAAAGGAATTGAACAAAGAGCTAGCCTTTATAGGTGACCCTATCAAGGATGAAGAGCTTGTTCATTTGATTGTGATCATTTGTCATGCATGGAACTTCCCCGGCTCTACCACACATAGAAATAATCAACAAAACATCTCCCCGAGATTTGCCACACATGATAATAGCCAAAAACAATGAGTTTTGAAGATTTGCCATGCATGACAAGGCTGACTTATAAATGTATCATATGGCAATACATGATCAACAAACACCAAGCTCAACATCATTATTGACAAGCAATTAGAATATTTCTTGGAAAAATAGAGTAATTAAGGAGAGCCATAGTTGGCTAGACTTATGCTGAAAGGTCAACATATTACATTAGCTCATGTCATAATGGATATTTAGTTATCAAATATTGACACAAACTAGTCATGAAGGGAGGACATAGACGTAACAATATCCTTCTTGGATCTAGGGTTTAGGTTTACCCTTAAACCATGTGTGACCTAACCTTAAATTGAATACCCCAAAATAGTTCATCAACCATAGAATTGACCTCATGATCTCGAGATCCATCAATAAGGCAAAAATGGTTATTTTTGGCCCTATAGTCTCTCCAAGGCTAAAATGGCCTTTTTAGCTTATCTTAGCTTGACTTCCACTTTATGGCTCCAAAATCATGCAAAATGCTTCACATGTGTGGATGTACGGCCGCCTACTGCAGCCTGTGTACTGTACCAGCACCCTCCAATCCTTCTAATCATTACAAAAAACCAAATGCCAACAACAATCATCAAGCAAATTGTAGAGCAAAACTAGTCATAAAGGAAGATCTCAAATTTACTCATAATTAGATGGCAAATCCATCACATATTTATACATAAGTGCCTTGAATCTGAGCATTTAGGGCTACCTTTGATCCATCTATGACCCAACCCTAGTGTCTAACCTAATAGGTCATAATATCCCTAATTGGGGGTCAAGATCTTGAGATCCGAAAACAATGTAGAAACTACTATTTTTAGCTCCTAGCACATTTTAGCCTCATTCCAAAGGTACTATTCCAAAGATAGGTTAGAAATAAGACTTATCAAAAGTATCTTATGCTTTCTGGCACATGTGACATTATAGTTTACAAGTGGTAAAACCAAACTAGCTTGTGTAAATTTAACACTCCTCCTCACAACTAGTTTGTAGACAACATAGTCTTACTTATCAACCCAAGGGTTGATGTTAACTTCAAAAATGCAGCTCTTTGAAGTGGTTTAGTGAGGATATTGGCAACACATTCACTACTTGCCACATGCTCTAAAGATACCTCCTTAAATTGCACATTTTATCTCTCAAAATGATGAGAGATCTCAATATGCTTTGACCTTGCATGGAAGATTGGGTTTGTTGCAAGTTGTTGGGCTGAAATATTGTCATTGTAAAATGATTGGAACATCATCTAAACTCATGACTTTCGGCTCCATTAGTAGCCTTTTGATCCAAAGAAGCTCCTTTGTAATTGTTGTGAGAGCTTTATACTCGCCATAGAGGAAGAAAGTGAGATGGTTTCTTGTTTCTTTGGTATAGGGACAATACAACTTCTTGATCACAAAAGTCCTAAATTCATTGGAGATATACTCTCCACCATTATCACTCCTAAAAGGCTTGATTTTGTGACCATGATGCTTTTCAACAAAGGCTTATCTATTCAAGGAACCAAACTAGATTGTGTAAATTTAACAATGAGAATATGTTCATGAAATTGTAAAACTAGCATGCCAAATCGGATCCAAAATAAATTGAAAATAATAAATTCAAAAAAAAAAAAACTAAAAAGAATTCAAAAATGATTTTTTGTTTTTTGAAGCCAGCTCTGCTAGCACACTGACATATTAGCCAAATTGGCTCTGAATTTTTTTTAAGAAACCTTTGTTTTTTTGAATAATAAATGTGTAGGCTAGCACGCTTGGCATGCTAGCTTTTACAACTTCATAAACATTTTTTCATAACTAAAATAAATCTATATTTATAACAAAGTATTGTGTGATGGACGTAATAAAAATTTGAAAGGAGAGTCAAATTTTTAACTATCTATCAAACCACAATTCTTGTTCATAAAAAATCATGTAGTGGCATAAAAAGAAAAGCACACCATGTGCTACCATTTTGTTGGATCATGGGTAGCAAAAACTCTCAAAACTCGCTAAAACTATATTCGCAAAATATCATGCTGATATTGTGATAACAAATAAACTAGCGATAATTATATGTCCTACATTTCAAATGGGATCCTAGAACTATCTCTCAACTCACTGATGCCACCACCGAACCTCTGATTTTTAGGCAAAAGAGATTCACAAACCTTCGCACTTCTTTGAGTTCTGAGTAGCAATCCGTTGATCACCATCAATTCATCATTGCTCCTGTGAAAGTCTACTAATACACGTGAGGTTCCTCCTGAGTCCCTGTCAGAATTATGAGCAGAAGTCTCCTATTACTGTCGTGATTCTAGTGCTATTCATGAAACCGTCTATTGTTGAAATCAGTCACATAAGAGTTTGAAGAAACATAAGTCGAAGTGTTCAAAAAGGCAACCTCCAGTCTCAAATTTCTTAGCAGGTCATTTGGATTGGGAGCCGTCGAAAAGTTCCAGGTATTATCTTCACTACAATTTGATTCATACTATCTTTTGAGAATGTTATTGGGTTGTATCCCATTTTATTGTGTGCCTTGGAATGATACCTCTTGAACTTTTGATCTTTTGAAAAAAATTTGTTCGATGATACTGTCTAATGGATAATATAGACGAGATTTGTTGCATGAGAGGAGGCTTTTTTTTAATTCTATATGAAAGGCCCTTTCAAGTTCTAAATCAAAATCGTGATTAGAGTATAGAGCTCGAAGTTTGAATCACATACGTGTCTCATAATGTTGAATGGTAATTTCACCCTACCTCCTTGGAATATAGGAGGTAGGTCTATACTCGACATGGTTGGAATATACCATTTAGAGCTAAAAACTCAACCTACTGGCATATTCACTTAGGACCACAGTGGCTAGGATACCCCGTTGGAATATACGGTTCCTAGTCATCCACTATCAAACATCTGAAAACCGAGATGTTTAGGGGTTGGATAATGCACTTGAAGTAAACCTTTCTTATTCAAAAATGGAAGAATCTATTGTTTGTCATAGAGAGATGAGAGTACTAAATCTTTAGAGAATGGAAAGACAAATTTCACAACTCTTGTTGAAAATTGAGGAAACTACTGGGCACATGGCTTAGAGTACTCTAGAAAACATTTCGATGTTGTGGTTAAATCTTCCGATAGGACCAGGTATTCCCTATGTTGACACCTCGTATTTGAACATCGGGATACTGAAAAGTTCAAAATTGATATATCAACAAAGGATTATATTTAACTTAGGAGTCACACGTCTGGGTGAAATCATGAGATCCTCGGAGCCTCTTATCTTGCCTATTATAAATTATCATCACTCTCGAGATATTCGAATTCTTATCCTTTTCTAGAGAGTGAGGTGTGTTTTGAGAAAGTATCTTTATAGGAGAGATATTCCATGCATCTCAAATTCCGAGCTATCTTTGGGGGAAGATGTTCCACCCAAACCTTCCACTAGGACCTGACATTCCCTATACTGATACATCTCATTTGAACATTGTCCTGTTAGTCGGGTTGAAAATCATGTAACGTCAACGTATAGTGTCTCTTTTGGGAGCAGCGAGACTCGAGAAGATAATGGAATCAACCGAGCCTTGCATTTTACCCATCGTAGACCTGAGGAGAACGAGAGATGTCATAATCCTGATTCTATTCTAGAGGATAGAATCCTGATGAAAATGTAGACATTTCAATATCACACCAACTAGAGAGAATCTCAAGTACCACTACAATTTGCTACTTAAAGCAAGTTGGAGATCTGTATGACAAATCTCAATTTCATACCGTGTTTTGGTGATGTTTGTCAAGTGATTCGAGGGAGAATTTTGAGCCATTATTTCTATTCTTCTGAGATATATCACTACCTACATCCTGGTGACATCTTGATTAGATTGCAACATTGTGGAGACTGTAGTTACTTTGAAGTCCACGAACTCACTGCTGATAGATCTTGGCGCCTTACTAATGCTTTATCCGCCCGCTATGTAAAAGTGACACAACCGTTGCTAGAAGTTCCAACACAATCACCAGGTTCAACCAATAGTACAACTGCTTGAAATAACTCTAGGAGAGACCTTCGATGAGTATGATTGGAGAGTGTAAAAATTACAGCAAATAAGGATCCTAAAACACTTGAAATGATGAGGGAAACAATAGATTATGATTTCATAAGATAAAGCATGAAACCACACCTTCTCCTATGAAAGTTGAATAGGCACTTGTTGATTTCCTATCCCTCTTGTCCCCTGCAAAATCTGAATCACTAAATGCATGAAGGTTAATCACATCTCCTCTATATAGAATCCCAAAATCCAATGTACCCGAGATGTATCTTAGAATCCTCTTAGCCTTTTTCCAATGGATATTCAATGGCTTTTGCATGGATTGGCTCAACCTACATACACTAAATCTAAGATCTGGTCTAGTTATAGTGATCCACATTAAGGAACCTATAAGTTGCCTAAACAAAGTGATGTCCATGAAGGATCTTTCATCATCTTCATTTGGCACTTTTACATCTTGCTCCATTGGTGTGTCAACACTTTTGCATACTTCCATCTTAAACTTCTTCAAAAGACTTTGAGCATAGTTTACTTGACTTATAAAGATAAAATCAGATCCTCTAAGTACTTCTATGCCTAAGATGAAGTGAAGACACCCTAGATCTACCATCTTGAACTCTAAGGATAGATCTATCTTGATTTTTTCAATACCATCAACACTATTTCCACTAATGATGATGTCATCTACATAAATGAGTAAAAGTACAATACCAACATCATCAAACTTAATGTAAAGAGTTGGATCATATTCACTTTGAACAAAAGAAAGTGAAATAAGATAGCAATGTAGTCTTGAATTCCAAGATCTCGAGGCTTGCTTCAAGCCATAGATGCTTCTTTGGAGATGGCATACTTTGTTCTCCATTCCATGCTTGATGAACACTTGTGGCTGCTCCATATAGATATCCTCTTCCAAAAAACCATTCAAGAAAGCATTAGAGACATCCATTTGACATAGAATCCATCCAAAATGTGATGCATGTGCAATGATTAGTCTTATTGTGACCATCTTGGCCACGGGTGCAAAAGTTTCCTCATAGTCTATCCCTCTCTCTTGAGCATAACCTTTTGCAACTAATCTTGCTTTATGTTTGTTAACACTCCCATTTGCATTCAACTTAAGCTTGAAGACCCACTTGCATCCTATTACATTCCTTTGAGGTCTCTCAACAAGCAACCAAGTTTCATTCTCAATCAAGGCATCATACTCATCCAACATAGTTTTATACCATTCTTTGGAGTTCAATGCATCTTCAACATTAGACGGTTCTTCAAAACTAGATAAAGCATAAGAAGTGGATGAGATACCCTCAACTTGATGTCCTTTGCCTTGATATGTGAGCCTTGATGGCTCCACTTTTGCCCTTGAAGATCTCCTTGGTGTGATAGGTGGGTTTGGTGCTTGCTCCTCCATGAGCTCCTCCTCAAAACCAAGATCTTGCTCCTCGGCCATCTTCTTCTTGATTGTTGGAGCACTTGAGCCTTCTTCAAGCATATGCATATGATGTTCATCAAAGATGACATCCCTTGAAACAACAAATTTGTTCAAGGATGGGAGATAGACTTTGTAGCCCTTGCTTGAGCTTGCATATCCAAGCATGATCCCTCTTGTGGAAGATGGATCCTCCTTGGTTCTTGTTTCCAATGGCACATGCACATAACATATACACCCAAAAACTTTCAAGTGATTAAGATTGGGTTTCTTTCCATACAGCATCATTGCAATATTTTTTGTGATCATTAGATGTGATTAAGGTGTAGGTACAGTACACATGTAGCATAAGGCTGTACACTCATACGTGTGAAGAGTTTAGCATGTCATTCGATTGGAAGGTAGATCATCATAATTGGTGCTATAATAGGTCGTTCTTAAACTTATTGAGGTCATTAAAAGTCAATTTTGGGGTTAGCCCAATGGATTTGGCAAGAGAATGCAATTCTAGCTAAGAGTGTGTTCAATTTTGCTAGTTTTGGAGAATAGTTTGGATTCGTTATTGCAAAGTAATTCAACCTGATCTTGTAGGGATGCTTTGAAGAGGCATTTATGTGCATTTGATTCCTTTTAATTAGCTTAGGAGAATTCAAGCACCTTGTGAAGTCGAGATAAAGGAGGAGGCAATTCTAGATCCATTTTTCATATAGATTTTATTTGGCTTAAGATCATGTAGGATTTTATTGAGGTGTCAAGTTTTGAGCATTCTCAAGTCCCTAGGTAGTGGGATAGCTAGTCTTTCAATCATTTCTATTTTACATCCATTTTTTTGTGATCTAGCTCTTGTTTAGAGAGAGATGGCTTCCATAAATGCATATCTCTTGGATCCAAATGATAGATTGAATGCTTCTAACTATTCTATTTGGAAGCTTAGAATGTAAACAATTCTTGTTTTACAAGATCTAATGGAGATTGTGGGTGGTGAAGAGGATGAGCCTATTCACCCTCAAGAAGCTACAAGATACAAGAAGAGGTGCGGGCCCTCCATTGTATAAAAACAAATGTTACAAATGAGCTTCTTAAGGAGGTAGGTGCTTGCACCTCGTCTCAAGAAGCATGGGAAACTCTTTAAAAAATATATTAATCTAAGAACACTTCAAGGTTGCTATCCTTGAAGAACCAAATCCTTCAATGCTTTCAAGCCAAAGGAGAGAGTGGTCACTCATATGTTTTGAGAGTTAAAGACTTAAAAACAAGGAGCTTGATTTTATAGGATACTAATATAATAAAATGTCAAGGGAAAGTCAAGAAAAAACTATAAAGTTGAAAACTTGTAATGATGAGATTCAAAATGGAGATCCAAATGTTATAGTCTTCTTTACGTGATTTTACTACTAGTAATGATGAGACTCAAAATGACAATTCAATCCATGCATATCTCATATTTGTCTATGGTAAACGACATGGATTTGCTAAATAAAAAGACAAAAAGTAACAAAAGAAAACTTGGTAACAAGAGAAAGTTGTGATCTTTCATCCAAAGGAGGTTATCAAAAAAGAAGAATCTGTGCATTCAAGTAGGTTTTAGCTTATTTGTATTGATAGTGTTTGAGCGTTTTGATTTAATGCACTCCATAGTTCATTATTTGTTGCCACTTCCTTGAATATTAGCAATGATTGAGACTGCGTGTCCAAATCTTTACTAACTATTTCAAAACATGATATTTGCTATGCAGGTCTACATTGGTTGCTGAAGACCATTTGGCCAATGAGATTTTCATTGGAAAATCATTAGGTTCTATTTTGACTACTAAGTCTCTGAAATTAATGTTAAGCAACAATGAAAGGAGAAAATTTAAAGGCTTCAATTATTGATAGCTTTATGAATAAAGTTGGGAAAATAATGGACATTACATTAGTTCAAGGGGCATGATTAGAGGATGTTTTGTCTAAAGCGGGCTTACATAAAGGCCATGTTAAAATAAAAAAAGACGATAAGCTTTCAGGCAGGAAGTATTCCATGCAAATGGATCCTTGGTGGTCCTAAAGCTCGAATATAATTATCAAACTACTCTAGAAAAGAATCTAGAATTTAATACTCAGTTTGGAAAGTGATAACAGTTGCAACTCAATATTTTGAGGAACGAGGTTCAACTCTCCTACTCAAAGTAGAAGTTTGGAAGAGGCTTGATGATGAAATATTTAAGAAAAGATAAATTTTCAAATAATGATGTGAAAATGATATAGAAAACAACCAGTCAATTTGTTGATGCAGTCAAGAGTGCATGGGGAGCAGATCACATAACACATTATATGGTAAGATTTTGATGCAATACGAAATTTCATGCTACTACAATATATTTTTATGGTACTAATTTTGATTTGGATCTATGAAATGCAGCACATATTATGACATCATTCAACATTCTTTGCAAGAAATAGTGCAAGCCTCAGCATATGGTGATTCCAAAGAATGGAGAAATGTCATTGGCAAGCAAGAGCAACATTTCATAAAAGTACACAACATGGTGAAACCAATACAAAGAACAACTACATTTAGTGGTGTTTCCAATGGTTTTACAGAAGAATGTTAAAGTACAGTAATGGAGATAAGGAAAGAATTTAGCCTAGAGTAACATGTTCTAGGTCCTTGCTTGAGTCCCTAAAGGCTCTTTTTCAAAAACACACTTTTTCTTCATGCTCCTCCTTGATCAAGCCCTTGGGTTGTCTCATGTGGGTCTCTTCCTCCAAGTAGCCATTGAGGAAGGCATTTAACATCAAGTTGAAATAGCTTCCAATTGAATGTAGTAGCAAGACTAATTATCAATCTTATTGTAACTAGCTTAGCCACAGGAGCAAAAGTTTCATCATAATCAATTCTTTTGGTTTGCAAGAAACATTTTGCTACAAGCCTAGATTTATACTTATTTATTGATCTATCTTTATTATACTTCAATCTATACACCCACTTGCAATCAAGTGATTTGTTCCTTGAGGAAGATCAACAAGCTCCCAAGTATGCTTCTCCATGAGAGCATCATACTCCACTTGCATTGCATTCATCCAACTTTTTGATTTACAAGCATCTTCATAGCAAGTTTGTTCAACTAGCATTAAAGTAAGGAAAGTGTATGAAGTAAAAGATGAAATGTCTTCCCTTTGATCACCTTTGCCATCATAAGTGAGCCTCAATGGCTCGGCCCTTGCTCTTGTGGATCTTCTTGAAATCCTCAAGCTCTTGATAACTTATAAGCTCCTCCTCCATCCTAGCATGGTCTTTGACATCAAGATGATTAGTAGCATTATCATCCACTTTACAAGCATGTCCTTCATAAAAAAATAACATCCCTACTCACTATGACTTTCTTAGTGATGGGATTGAAGACTCTATACCCTTTGCTATTTCACCATATTGAGCTACTGCTATTTGCTTCTTGCTTATCCAATGTATTGGCCATTTGTTTCTCTTCCTCGAGAGTTTGAGGACAATCTGCCTTGCTCAGTATTGTTCCAGGTATCATGAGAGTATGCACACCTTTGCATTCGAGCATGTTGAAGTCTTCAATGATCTTTTGAGTGTACTTTTGTTGGTGAAGATACAACTTATCACCTTCAAAGTCTCTTTCAATCTGCAAGCCTAGATAGATTTTTGCTTCTCCTAGGTCAACGATCTCAAATATTTCAGAAATGTCTCTTTTGACATCTGAAATCAATTTATTTTTTCTTGAGAAGATTAGCGTGTCGTCAACATAAACAACTAAAATGATTATTTCATTTTGGACATGCTTGATATAGAGATTCGATTCAGCGAATAGAGGTTCGAAGCCTAAGGAATGTAGTGCTTCATCCTTCTTTCTATACCATTGTCTGGCTGCTTGTTTCAGACCATAGATGCTCTTATTTATGTGACATCCAAATTTTGGATATTCTTGGCTTATAAAACCAAGTGGTTGGTCCATGAATAAATCTTTTTCTAATTCTGCGTGCAAAAAAGCAGTTTTACTTAGAATTTGCTTTGCACAGGAACACAGATCATGCTACACAGTAACACAGACAAAAAATCACTCTCCTCAGTGAGCTCACATAGCAACTGTATTTCTCAAAATGAAATTACACTGTACATATAGTTGTTCACTCAGGCAACCCATGCATGTCCCAGGTTGCCGTTGGCGGGATGCGTGTCCCGTCGACTTGCCTCGTGGCGAGGCCAACTGATCCTTATCCACTGATAGGACCCACAGTACAGTAACACAGTGATTCTAACTTTAATTCTAACTCTCTCCCTTAAATTCACTTTTTATATAGTCATATACATAGCTTTCAAGTCAACAAACTTTAAATACAGAAAGTTTTGATCTAAATTTATCAAACTTTTCTCAAGTAAGTGGCTTAGTAAAAATATCTGCTAGTTGTTCTTCTGTGCTACAATGAACAACATGAATTTCACGACTCAGCAGCCTCTCACGTATGAAGTGATATTGAATCTCAATGTGTTTAGTTCTCGCATGGAACACTGGATTCTTTGCTAGCTGAATGCCACTTTGACTGTCACTATGTAAAGTCGTGGGATTTTTCTGCTTTATGCCAATTTCTTCCAAGATTTGTCTCAACCATATAGCTTCTTGTGCAGCACTACACATTGTCTTATACTCTGCTTCTGTGGTGGAAAGAGCAATTGTACTTTGCTTTTTACTAGACCAGGAAAAGCAATTACCACAAAACTGGAATATATATCCTGTGGTGGATCTACAATCATCATAGTCACCTCTTCAGTCCGCATCCACATAGCCACACAACTCAGGTAAACCATCATGCTTCCTGTAAATCAAGCCATACTCTGAAGTGCCTTTCACATAACGCAAAATGCGTTTAGTAGCTTTCCAATGCGTTTCCGTAGGTGCTGCCATAAACTGACTTACAATGCCAATAGCATAGCATATATCTAGTCTAGTTGTGGTAAGGTAAATCAAGCTCCCTACTAACTGTCTATATAGCGTAGCACTGTGATTCATCAAGCTTAGAAAGCTTTTTACCTGGTTCAATAGGAGTGTTTACTGTTTGCAATCCTACAACCTAAACCTGTGCAACAACTCTTTGACATATTTCACCTGTGTTAAACCCACTTCATATCCTTTTTGCCACACTTCTACTCCAAGGCAGTAATGCATCAGGCTGACATCCGTCATCTCAAATTGTTCCATGAGGTCTTTCTTGATCATGTCTATCATCAGTATTTTGACGTCTAGCTTTCACCATTTCTCGTCATTGCTCTTCCTGCATCAAGATTCCTGTGAGCTCGTCAAAGATTGGCAATCTTTCTCTTGATGCTATTCCGCTCACAAACATCTGATAGGGTTATGCAATGCCGCATAATGCATTATGCACCAGCTCCACATCACGTATGCGCTCTCCAATAGAATGCAGTTCATCTCTCATTGTCTTGATTCTGGTCATGTACGTCTGAATGTGTTCTCCTTGCTCCATGCGGGCACTATTCAACTTTGACTTCAGAAACATGATTCTTGACGGATTTGACGTCTCGAACTGCTCCTTTAGCACATCCCATGCCTGTCTGGGTGTAATAGCATCACAAATGTGGGTAATGATGTGATCCTTCACTGACAAGTTAATGAACGTCAAAGCTTTCCTCATCTTTTTGTCGAACACTTTGATGTCTGCTTCATTTGGTGGCCTTCTCTCATCACCTGTGACGACTTCCCACACATCTTTCTCCATCAGTATGTTTTTCATTTTGAATTTCCACACTGCATAGTTGGAAATCCCGTCCAATTTGCTACTTTCACTCAAAATGGACTCTCCCATGTTTGCCATCGCAAAACTGCTTAAAACTTCTGCCTTAGGCTAAGAACAATATGTCGAGGCCAACAGTGATGTCAGAAGTTGAAAATAATGACCTGCACTTTTTTTCTTACCAGGCCAATCGCCGCTTTTTCACCAATTTAAAAGCAAAATCGGCGTCGCCTTCCGAAATGCACTTAGTCGTCAACTCCCAACAACGCGCCCAGTGGAATGGTGAAACTACTTCTGACGTACTCCGAACACTTTCTCCACTGCATCCACTCTGTTTTGCTGTACCGTACTTGTAGGTACAGTCCGGGTGCCCTTCGTTTGGAGGTTATAGCCTTTCGTTTGGGTCAAAACGGGCAAAGGACCCAAAAATAGGGACTTTTCTAGCTTTTGAAGTGTTTCTTCACTTTGAAGAAACTTCACTCTTCACTTGTGAAGGGACCCAACTCAACTTTCAGTATGAAAATTTTTAATGAAGTTGAAGGCCAGAATGCACTTCAATTCTTCAGGACCCTGTTTAAAGCTCATCCAATGGCTGAACCAAATCTTGTGGTTCACATTTCTCTCCCATCACAGATGCTGGACCGTTGATTCATTTGACACCTCATCCACAGGTTCAAAGTACATCTGGGCAGCGAACTAAACTCTTGCAGACGCTATGGTCTTTGATACACTAAGCTGAGTGTTGCGTTGGGCGCGCGAACAGCCCGCGACTTCCCTGCTTGCGGCCGCGCCTTCCTTCCCTGAAAAATGTTGGATCAACCTCTCCTGTAGATCGTTTTGAACACGATCTGAGGCCTGGAGCAGGGTTGCCCTACTAAATCCATGACTGTAGAGTGTTCAATCAGGAAATTCCGTGGAGAAACGGTGATTTTAGCTCAACTTGACAAAGTGGCTTTTTCACCTTTTTATCGCAAATCTGCTAGGTTAACTGTCTGGAGACAAATCTCTGACACAAACCTCAGAATCTCCATGGCTCATTGACAATGTGATTAGCTTCCTTCCTGTCCTTACGACATCCAAAACGGTGCACAAATAGCGAACAAATCACCAGTTATGTATAAAAACCGTAACCCCAAGTCCGGTTTCAATTTTCAGTTGGCTTTGAAATTGTCAATTTTTTACCAAATTTTTTCCTGTCTGATGCTATGCACAGGCTAATAATCCCTCTGCTGAGCTTATCAAGCCTCTATAAATTAGAAACCGTGCACCAGTGCTTCTCTTTCCGTCTTCAACCCGCCGTAAAACCCCGAACTCTCAAAAGACAATTCTCCCGAAGCTCTCTTCAACGGCGACACTGTACTGTGTACACTCCCTGTACGACTCTGATACCAACTTAGAATTTGCTTTGCACAGGAACACAGATCATGCTACACAGTAACACAGACAGAAAATTACTCTCCTCAGCAAGCTCACATAGCAACTGTATTTCTCAAAATGAAATTACACTGTACATATAGTTGTTCACTCAGGCAACCCATGCATGTCCCAGGTTGCCGTTGGCGAGACGCGTGTCCCGTCGACTTGCCTCGTGGCGAGGCCAACTGATCCTTATCCACTGATAGGACCCACAGTACAGTAACACAATGATTCTAACTTTAATTCTAACTGTTTTCTCATCCACAATATGGATTTTCAGATCATGAGCCACTGCATAAGCGAATAACAAGCGAATTGATGTGTGTTTGACTACTAGTGAGAAAGTATCACTATGAAAAACCTTTTGCAACCAACATTGCTTTGTATCTGATGTTCTCTCCATCAGGACCTGTTTTGATCTTGTAGATCCACTTGCATTTGACTGGTTTTCTTCCATCAGGTATGGGTGCAAGTGTCCATACATTGTTCTTATACATGGATGACATTTCATCCTCCATTGCTTGAATCCATTGATCTTTATCTGGTCCATCAATAGCTTCCTCGAATGTTTGAGGTTCATCTATGAACCCACCAAATTCGATGGCTGTATTTGTGAAAACATCCTGACCAAACCTTTCTGGTGGTTTTCTTTGTCTATCAGATCTTCTCACAGTCTGTACAGGTTTCGAAATCGATTCTGCATTTTCAAATTTGACCTTGTCTGCTGGAATTTGAACTGGTGATTCGAGTCTGTCAGGTACTCGATCTTCAACTCCCTCTGAATCTGGTAGTTCTTGTTCATCATCTGTTTATTTTACTTCTGGCGTTGGTAGTTCATAATAATTCTTGAGAATTTCATAGCCGACTAAATCAATGTCTGCTATGTTTTTTGACTCATTAAATTTGACATCTTGAACAACTTTTATTCTGCCAGTTTCGGGTATATAGACTTGATAACATGACAAATGTAACTCGAATCCTACCAGAAAATCTTGTTTTGTCTTTTCATCGAGTTTCTTTCTCAATTTGTCTGTGCATATAAACTGCACATTCAAATGTCCGAACATGTGCAAGATTTGGCTTCGACTTTCACCATATTTCATGCGAGTTTTATCCGATATTCAAGATTTCAGAATTCGATTCTGAAGATAATTTGATGTAGCCACTACTTTTTGCCCACAACTGTTTTGGTGCTTTCGCATGAGCCATCATACACCTACCAGCTTCCATAAGTGTACGATTTCTTCATTCAGCTATTCCATTGTGTTGAGGTGTGTATGATGCAGTCTTCGTATGCATAATACCTCGATCAGTACAATAAGCTTTGAATTCGTTGGAAATGTGCTCACCTCCACGATCTGAACGAATTTGCTTCAACTTAATGTTTGTCTACTTTTCAGCCCAATTCGTATACTCAACGAATTTCTCGAAAGCTTCAGATTTTGTACAAATAAAGTATACCATAGTGAACTTGCTGAAGTCATCAATAAACGTAATGAAGTATTTTGCATCACCTAATGACAATACTCCGACTGGTCCACAAATATATGAATGCACAATTTCAAGTACCTTAGTTGCTTCATAAACATCTTTACTAAAAGGTGTTCTAGTCATTTTGCCTTTAAGACAAGATTCGTAGGTAGTTCGAATATCTCAACTTTTGATTTCGACTCCTTCGATTCTCTGACTCTTGTTGGCTTGGTACAAGGCTTCCAAGTTCATGTGACATAGCCTCTTGTGCCACAAAATATATGTCGATTCTTGAGTTTTTGAACTCAAATTCAAATATTCAAGTGATACAAATTTTCTTCTCTGTCATCTTTAGCAACTAGGTTATCAGAATCTTTATCAAACAATTTACAAGAGTTCTTTGTGAAGGTTACTGACATTCCTGTATCGACTATCTTTGCTACGGATAGAAGATCTTTATCAAGAGTAGGGACATAGGGAACTTCCTCCAGTTTTTTGTCACCCTGATTCGTGTCCAACCACAGTACACCAGTTCCATCAACTACGTGTTTAGAACTGTCTCCAAGTATAATGAATCTCAAATAATTCGTCTTTTTGTACTCAGATAAAATTTGTTTCGAGGAAACAAAAATGTGAGGTGGCTCCCGAATCAAGTACTACTTCTTGAATTTTTGAATTTGATGAACAACATAAATCAGCACTAACATATGCTGCTAAGTTTCTTGTCGTCCTGTCTTCTGTTGCTTTGGAGCATTCTGCTTTGTCTTCGACATAGTTTGAATCTGAAGGTTCGCTTTGATTCTGCTCCTTTTTGTTTTTGGGATTCTATAACAGTGCATGACCCTGTTTATGACAATGAATGCAATCAATTTTTGGATTTAACCAGCACTTGTCTTCTTATGACCTGATCTTTTGCATCTATTGCAAATCTTCCTATCACTAGAAGTTTTCTGTTGTTTTCCAGATTGTTGATCATTTGTCTTGGACTCATTGTTTTTAGACAACTCACTCTTAAACTTAGACTTCTTTGAAGATTTATTCTTCTGAGTAAATAGAGCATTTTCAAAATCACCATTATCGTCATAGCGTTCACGAACTTCTACTTCTTCTTTGACTCCATCTATTGACTTTTGAAGTGTCATAGTCGAATCTTTTGCCAGTAAAGTTCGAGTTGTGTGGAATGACCTGGGTAGGGCTCGAAGAAAATAGCTAAGTTGTTTTTCCTTTGAGATTGCATTCTCTATGCCAGAATTCTGCAAAGACATAAACAAATCCTTTATCTTTCATACAAATGTGGTCAGATCTTTGCCGTCCCATTGTAGGTAAGTTAATTGGTCTTCCAAGAACATGATTTGATTACGAAATCTAGTCTCATTCTTGGTTTGCAATTCTTCTCATAAATCTTTTTCTTAAAAATTCACAATTCTAGCTTGACTAGTTTTGGTCATATGACTTGTAAATAGTTAGATGGTCATGATGTGGCTTGTCACACGTGCCAAATAGCATAGGATTCCATTCATAAGGATGTTCTCAAGTATACCTAAGTGTTAGAACCTTTGGAATGAGTCCAAATTATGCTTAGATACAAGGGAGAAAAAATAGGAGCTATTTTTGGTAATTTTTGCATTGTTGAGGGATCTCCAAGATTCCAACCCTAACTTGGTAGGGATGAAATATCCACCAAAATTAGCATTAGGGATAGGTTTAGGGCTACTCATACCTGCCCAAAACCGTGATGGATCATGTATATATAGGTGATGATATCTCACCAAAATCAATCAAGCAATTTCATGATTTTTCTCTCATAATGGTGCAATTGCTCTCTATGTTCATAATTGTTTGAGTACTTGTGATTACTAATGATTATAGGATTGAATGTAGGTCTGGTGTACAGTACTCAGACTGTGGGAGGCCGTACTTTCACACGTGTGAAGCCTTCTTCAAGGATTTGGGCCATTTAGTGAGGTTCAAGCATAGATTTTTGATGGATTTTGATGGTTCAACTTGTGCTAATCTTATGAAATCATAATCTATTGTTTCCCTCATCATTTCAAGTGTTTTAGGATCCTTATTTGCTGTAATTTTTACATGGTATCAGAGCCTAAAGGCTGAAATGAGCTAAATCCTTGGTTTTCATTCAATTTGATCACAAGTTTTGATCTAAATCTTGTGTAGATTGGATCTTAGCATCTAGTATTGATTCTAGAACTCAAAGTGAGTCAAATACATTGGAGATTGGTGTTGTGTGACTTCATTTGCAGGTGTTTAGGTGTCTAAAACCAGAGGCAAAGTTGAATTCAATTCACATTACCAAGATAGCAAGTTTTGCTTGCTCCAAGCATTGATTTCTAAGCGAGTTTTGGAGGTGATTTCATAGAGGAGGCTTTCTAGCATTCAAGGAGAGGGAAGATCAGAGTTTTGGGGACTCTTCAATGCTGTTCTAAGGTGTAGTAGGCACCTCCTAAAGTGATTTAGGTTCAGTCCAACCATTGCTTGACTTATGCACCAAATTAGATTAATTTTTCATTAATTTTGATCATTTTTTGCTTGTGATTGGATAGTAGATTGTGTTGCATCCTCATTAAGTTACATTTAGATCTTTTACAAGTGATTTTGGAAGTATATTAGGTTGCTGAAATTCACTCTTGATCAGATCATTTGGAAGCTTTAATGTTCTTTATAGAAAGAGGGGCAATTCTACTAGTATTGTCTACTTCAATCAAGCAAGTGCATTGTTTCTAGTATTCTATGATTTGATTTTTTTAGAGATCATTCTTAGATCTTTATAGGAAGTCTATTACTGATCTTTTCAGGTCCCTAAGAAGTGGGATAAGGTAGACCTTCAATCAAATCAATAGAAGTAACCTTCATTTGTGTCAAGTCCTTGATTAGGAGACTAGATGGCATCTATAAATGCATATCTTTTGGATACTAATGAAAGGCTCAACAAAACTAACTATTCCATATGGAAAGTTAGAATGGAATCTATCATGATCATGCAAGATCTGATGGAAATTGTAAATGGTAAGGAGGGTGAACCTATTCATTCTCAAGAAAAAGCCAAATACATCAAGAGGTGCAATGTTGCACTACATTGCATAAAAATGAATGTTGCAAATGAACTCTTAAGAGAGGTAGGAGATTGCACTTCAGCTCAAGATGCTTGGGAGACTTTGCAAAAGGTCTATGAATCCAAGAACCAAACTAGAATGTTAGCTTTGAAGAATCAAATCTATAGAAGCTATCAAAAGAAAGGAGAGAGTGCACATACTTTTGTCCTAAGAGTAAAGGAATTGAACAAAGAGCTAGCCTTTATAGGTGACCCTATCAAGGATGAAGAGCTTGTTCAACTCATATTGAATGGACTAATCTTTGAATTTGACAATTTGGTTCAGGGATATGCAATTATGGGTAAGCTACCCATACTTGAAGAACTCCAAGGCACACTCATGGCCGAGGAATCAAGAAGGAGCCAAATGCAAGAGAGGATGGATAGGCTTTCCATCCAAGGTGGAGATGACCAAGCTCTCTTCACCAAAGGCAAAGGCAAGTCCAAAGGCAAAGGATCAACATTCAAGAAGTCTACAAAGCTTGAGGATCAAGAAGGACCCCCAAAGACATCTCCATCAACCACCAAAGTCAAGAAGGACAAATCAAAGGTGAAGTATTGTAGCAAGATGGGGCATTATGCCTCGGAATGCTTCAAGAGGAAGCAAGATCAAAGCCAAGCCAACATGAGCAAAGAAGAGGAGGAGGAGAGTTCACATGAGGACTCTCTCATGATGTCCATATTTTCTTCAACAAGCTTCAAAGGAGAAGATCCTTGGTGGATTGACTCGGGTGCTAGTTCACACATGACTAGTAAAAGGGAGTTTTTCTCTTCTCTCTTATCTTATGATGGACCTATAAAGTCTATCTATACAGCAAATGATGAAGCTTGTAAGATTGAAGGAGTTGGTAGCATTCCCCTTTGCTTAGGATCTTCCAAAAAGATCAACATAGAAGGTGTTTTGTACATTCCTACAATAACAAAGAATCTACTAAGTGTTGGCCAAATGGTAGACAATGGTTTCAATGTTGACTTTGCTTCAAATGAATGTTTCATCAAGAAGAAGGGTAAGATAGTGGCTAAGGGCACTAGACTTGGCAAACTTTATAAGCTGGATGCATTTGTGGATACTAATGTTGTCATGTTGGCCGAGAAGAGCAAGATATCTACCTTTACTTTATGGCACAAAAGACTTGGACATGTCAACTCGGGTTCCATGGAGGCTATGATCAAGGAGGAGTATGCTTTAGGCCTACCAAGGTCTATTGGGAAGGAAGACAAGGTTTGTGAAGCTTGTGCCTTATCCAAGGCACATAAGAAGGTGTTTCCTAACTCCATCACAAAGTCATCTCATCCTCTTGAACTCATACACTCGGATGTGCACATTGCTAGCACCAAATCTAATGGAGGTTCATCCATGTTTTTAACCTTCATTGATGACTACTCAAGATATTGTTGGGTGTTCTTACTTTCCTTCAAGTCTCAAGTATTTGATACTTTTGTAAAATTCAAGTTGTTTGTGGAAAAGCATCATAATCATAGCATCAAGATTCTTAGAAGTGACAATGGTGGAGAATTCATCTCCAATGAGTTCAAGGCCTTTTGTGAGGAGGAAGGGATCAAGAAAGAGACTTCTTGTCCTTACACTCCTCAACAAAATGGAGTTGCTGAAAGAAGGAATAGAACATTATGCGAATGTTCTAAGGCTTTAAGATTAGATGCTTGTTTGCCCAAATCCTTTTGGGGTGAGTCTCTTGTATGTGCAAACTACTTGATGAATAGGGTGTCTTGCAAAGAAATTGAAGGCAAAACTCCTTATGAGATGTTGTATGGAAAGAAACCCAATCTTAATCACTTGAAAGTTTTTGGGTGTATATGTTATGTGCATGTGCCATTGGAAACAAGAACCAAGGAGGATCCATCTTCCACAAGAGGGATCATGCTTGGATATGCAAGCTCAAGCAAGGGCTACAAAGTCTATCTCCCATCCTTGAACAAATTTGTTGTTTCAAGGGATGTCATCTTTGATGAACATCATATGCATATGCTTGAAGAAGGCTCAAGTGCTCCAACAATCAAGAAGAAGATGGCAGAGGAGCAAGATCTTGGTTTTGAGGAGGAGCTCATGGAGGAGCAAGCACCAAACCCACCTATCACACCAAGGAGATCTTCAAGGGCAAAAGTGGAGCCATCAAGGCTCACATATCAAGGCAAAGGACAGCAAGTTGAGGGTATATCATCCACTTCTTATGCTTTATCTAGTTTTGAAGAACCGTCTAATGTTGAAGATGCATTGAACTCCAAAGAATGGTATAAAGCTATGTTGGATGAGTATGATGCCTTGATTGAGAATGAAACTTGGTTGCTTGTTGAGAGACCTCAAAGGAATGTAATAGGATGCAAGTGGGTCTTCAAGCTTAAGTTGAATGCAAATGGGAGTGTTAACAAACATAAAGCAAGATTAGTTGCAAAAGGTTATGCTCAAGAGAGAGGGATAGACTATGAGGAAACTTTTGCACCCGTGGCCAAGATGGTCACAATAAGACTAATCATTGCACTTGCATCACATTTTGGATGGATTCTATGTCAAATGGATGTCTCTAATGCTTTCTTGAATGGTTTTTTGGAAGAGGATATCTATATGGAGCAGCCACAAGGGTTCATCAAGCATGGAATGGAGAACAAAGTATGCCATCTCCAAAGAAGCATCTATGGCTTGAAGCAAGCCTCGAGATCTTGGAATTCAAGACTACATTGCTATCTTATTTCACTTTCTTTTGTTCAAAGTGAATATGATCCCACTCTTTACATTAAGTTTGATGATGTTGGTATTGTACTTTTACTCATTTATGTAGATGACATCATCATTAGTGGAAATAGTGTTGATGGTATTGAAAAAATCAAGATAGATCTATCCTTAGAGTTCAAGATGGTAGATCTAGGGTGTCTTCACTTCATCTTAGGCATAGAAGTACTTAGAGGGTCTGATTTTATCTTTATAAGTCAAGTAAACTATGTTCAAAGTCTTTTGAAGAAGTTTAAGATGGAAGTATGCAAAAGTGTTGACACACCAATGGAGCAAGATGTAAAAGTGCCAAATGAAGATGATGAAAGATCCTTCATGGACATCACTTTGTTTAGGCAACTTATAGGTTCCTTAATGTGGATCACTATAACTAGACCAGATCTTAGCTTTAGTGTATATAGGTTGAGCCAATCCATGCAAAAGCCATTGAATATCCATTGGAAAAAGGCTAAGAGGATTCTAAGATACATCTCGGGTACATTGGATTTTGGGATTCTATATAGAGGAGATGTGATTAACCTTCATGCATTTAGTGATTCAGATTTTGCAGGGGACAAGAGGGATAGGAAATCAACAAGTGCCTATTCAACTTTCATAGGAGAAGGTGTGGTTTCATGGCTTTCAAAAAAGCAAGAAACTATATCTCTATCTTCAACCGAGGCCGAGTACAAAGCTTTGACAACCACTACAAAGGAGGTACTTTGGATCAAGAGATTATTGGTGGAGCTAAAGATCATGGATTCAGAGGAGGCACCAATCATCTACAATGACAATATATCAGCCCAACACCTTGCATCTAACCCAATCTTCCATGCAAGATCTAAGCACATTGAGATATGCCATCACTTTGTGAGAGAAATGGTGCAAGCCAAGGAGATTGCTTTGGAGCATGTTCCAAGCAATGAATGTGTAGCTGATCTACTTACTAAACCACTTCAAAAGACACCTTTTATGAAGTTCAGATCATCACTTGGAGTGATTAGTAAAGCAATGATTGAACCAAGCTAGATAGTGAGGAGGAGTGTTAAAAATTCACAATTCTAGCTTGACTAGTTTTGGTCATATGACTTGTAAATAGTTAGATGGTCATGATGTGGCTTGTCACACGTGCCAAATAGCATAGGATTCCATTCATAAGGATGTTCTCAAGTATACCTAAGTGTTAGAACCTTTGGAATGAGTCCAAATTATGCTTAGATACAAGGGAGAAAAAATAGGAGCTATTTTTGGTAATTTTTGCATTGTTGAGGGATCTCCAAGATTCCAACCCTAACTTGGTAGGGATGAAATATCCACCAAAATTAGCATTAGGGATAGGTTTAGGGCTACTCATACCTGCCCAAAACCGTGATGGATCATGTATATATAGGTGATGATATCTCACCAAAATCAATCAAGCAATTTCATGATTTTTCTCTCATAATGGTGCAATTGCTCTCTATGTTCATAATTGTTTGAGTACTTGTGATTACTAATGATTATAGGATTGAATGTAGGTCTGGTGTACAGTACTCAGACTGTGGGAGGCCGTACTTTCACACGTGTGAAGCCTTCTTCAAGGATTTGGGCCATTTAGTGAGGTTCAAGCATAGATTTTTGATGGATTTTGATGGTTCAACTTGTGCTAATCTTATGAAATCATAATCTATTGTTTCCCTCATCATTTCAAGAGGATCCTTATTTGCTGTAATTTTTACACTTTTGTGTTCTAAATTGATCTAAGATCTAGCATTATGTTGTCATGCACTGAGAATACGCAATAATTGCTATAGCTTTGTCATTTCTCAAACTCCATTCTCAAAGTTCTTTGCCAGGAGTAAGTGGCTTCTCTTCTACTGGTTCTACCCATTGCCAAAGACCTTTGACCTTCAGTATGAGTGAAGTCTTTAATTTTTAGATCAAATAGTTTGAACCTTCTGAATCCAAGATCGTACTGATCTTAGACTGAATATTGTTGATTGACGACATCTTCTATTCTTCTGAATAAATTCAATATGCGGCTACTGATGGATATATGAAGATTGCTGAGAGGGCTGCGAGGTGTGAAAAATGCAAAAATAAGCTTGGTAGAGGCCAAAATTCTTGTATATAGATAAACACACATGTGTGGAGCCTGTTCCCACGTGTGAAAATAGTGTACTTGTCATGTACCATAATCATATAGGTTGTACATATGATTTAATTCAAGTTCTAGTGGGTAAAAAGGCCAAAAACTAGTTTTCTAGACATATGACACATGGCATTAGTCTATTGCTTGCATGAGCCACATCTTTTGGTTAGGTGTCACATCCCTTGTGTAGAGGACAGCTCACATGTGTGGAATAAGCTGAAGTAGACGAATTTTGACTTCTAGAAGATTTTCAAGTAGATCTCCATATAGAAGGAAAATGGGCCGAAAGTGCTCAAAATAGAAGGTTTTGTCCAAGTGTCAGTTTTGCATGATGAATCATCATATGACAAAGCACCTTCACACATGTGGGATCAAAGGGATGATCAGTACCACGAGCTCCCACTTATTGTATATATAGAGCCACATTTGGCCATAATCAAGGTGAGACACCAATCTTGGTTTTGAAAGCAATTTTGAGTGATTCTCTCCATTTGTCTACATTTGTTTTGATTGTTTTGAGGTTCTATCAATGTGTACTTGATTTTCAGGTTGGAGTCCGTACTCAGACAGTGTTTCACACGTGTGAAACCAGAAAGTACACTTACTTTCAATTAATGATTGTTCTTGTTAGGATTTTGTGTCTAGAATTGATCTAGATTGATCTTAATCTGAAGTAGATTGATAGATCAAGTAATCTGACAACCAATCCCTCTTGAGGATTAGATTAGGATCCACTCTTGGTCCTTTTTGTACTTTTTGCACATGGTATCAGAGCCTAGTACAAGAGGTTTTGTTGAAATTGATAGGGTTAATCCAAATCAAAGCCAAAATTAGCAGTTTTTTGGAAACTAGTCAGATTTTGTGTAGCGAGTTGGATTTGATAGCTATCCTCAAAATTTTTTGTCCAAATCTTGTTTTGGGCTGTAGGAACCCTTTTCACACGTGTGAGGCCGTACATCTCTGGTTTTGACTGAGAAATTTCAAAAATTTGTAGAATTTGACTCACATACCCAATTTGAGTGATTTTTGGTGCAAAATCAAGCATTTTTTTTATAGAGAATCTAATCCCTTGATTAGTTCTTGGATTAGATAAGCCAAGAAATTAAATTTGAAGTTTGAAATAGGTGCATTAATTGATCATCTCTGATTTTTTGAGTGTATGTTGAAGTTGAGAGAGATTTTGCTAAAAGCCATAGATTAAGGAGTGATATGCAAGGTGAGAGGTTGAAATCCATTGTACTATCACTCTAGATTTGTTCAAGAGTGATAAGGTCAAGTTTAGAAGCACCAATTTGCTAGAAAACATCCTTGGATCTGTCCTCCAAGTGAAACCTTTGAGAGTTTCTAGTGCATATAGAGCATCTATGCAAATCTTTTGTAGAATTTGACATAGATTGGCTTAAATTGACAGTTCTAGAAAAGAGATTGAGATCCAAGTCACATTACTCAATCCTACTCAATTTGTTTGAGTGTTTGTGAGCTTTGAAAAGAGTCATTAAGGTGTCTATGGCAAATGTGTAGAGAGAGATCCAATTTTCTAAGAGTTCCTTCCTTTGTAGAAGGCAAGATCTAGAAGCTCATTTTGTGTTGTTATTGGTGGAGAATTTGTATTCTCCTAGGTGATTAAATCTTTCTAAGTGGCATTAGCTCTTTGAAGCACAATATCTTAGTGAGAAAAATCACAACGTTTGATTTTGAATTTCATTCCAAGTCTTAAAAGGTAGAGTAATTGGTGGAATCCAATAGGAGTGATTGAATTCAATTTATTGAGCAAAAATTGACATAGTATGTATGAAACTCAAATTAGTTCTATTCAACTTTCTTTGTGAGAGTGTGAGGGTCAATTTGTGATCCCATTTGATGTCTAGAATGAGGAGGAGTCCATATTTGAGTATTCATGTATGGTTGAGATTTTTGTGAATCTCTAGTTGTCTAATTTTTAAGCTTTGTGAAAAATTGGTGGTATAGTTTGTTTTCATCAAATCAAATTCATTCTAAATCTCAAGAGTGAGATTATTTGGGTCAAGAGTGAGTCCAAAAGAAGTGATTAAGTGTGATTTTCATGTATTTGAAACAAAACCCATCTTTTGTTCAAGAATCTCAAGTGTTGAGAGAACTAGTCAAGTGAAAAGGAAAATCTAGGTGTCAAATCTTTTTCATATCCATTTCAACTTTCAAAAGAAAGAGTCATTGGTATATGATGAGTCCAATAGGAGATTGGATCTGATTTCTTTAGTGATTTGATTCAAAGATAGTGTGCTTTTGTCTTAGTGATCAAAGCAAAGTTTCCAAGTGACTAGTCATTACTGTGAAAATTGATTCTTAGGTTTGTGAGCTAGATCTTTTGTAGATCCTTCTAGATTGTTGAAGATGTTCAAATCTAGTCTCTTGAAAGTCACAAATTACATTTGTAGAATCATATCACAGGTTTTTATTCACATGACATCAATAGGTGGCATCCTATTGAAGGAAAGAAAGGATCCTAAGTACAACCTTTGTGGCAAGGGAGGGTATATTTTCTCAAGATGCTACAAAAAGAAGACCAATTTATCCAAGGAGAGCCAAAGCAAGGGGGCCGAGGTGAAGGATGGAGCTTCAAGTTTGAAATGCAAATACAAGAAGGACAAGTCCAAGGGAAGGTGTTTCCTTTGTGGAAAGGTGAATGAGGCTTGGAGTCTCACAAAGACTTGCAAGATTTGTTTCAAGAGTCCATCACAACACATGTCAAATCTTTTGAAATTTTTCATTTGGAAGTGCATTGTTTGGTTCAAGATGCAAAGATAGATGTCACTTTCATGAAAGTAACTTGGATTTATTTTATATCCTTGGAAAGTATTTTGCTTGGAACTTTAAATAAGTTCAAACTTATTGCTATTATCCAAGAGAAATCAATCAAGAATAAGGATCAATCACAAAATGAAAATAGTTTCATTTATGCTATCATGTCAACTTATGAAGAACCATTTTACTTTGAAGGGATTTTTGTATCTCAAAGGTGGCTTAAGGCAATACTAGTTGAGTGTGATGCCTTAAAAGATAGCAAAATATGTTTTCCTTGTAAGCTTACATTAGTTATGAAGTCAAGGAAATGGAAATATCTTCATAATGTAGGATCTTTTGGTCTCAATAAGATCATGAATGATGTGTTTATTCATAAAGATGAAAATTGTAAGTTTTCAATCTTAAAGGCAAGTTGTAAACTTCTTATGAGAATAAGTGAAGCATCCAAAGTGGACACTTATATCCATAAGCAAGTAGTTAGCCTTATTGAAATGGAAATGCCTTTTGATTTCAATATTGGAAAAATCATGCCAAGTTGTGGTGATTTTTGGACTTATGTTTCTAGCATAAGTAATCTTGATAATCATAGGAAGTGCATATTGAATGGTCATACTTGTGATCATTATGAGACATGGAGGTCTCGGATTTCCATAAAAAAGGAGCACCCCACACCTTTTGAACCAGCAAAGACCAATTCAGGCCATGTTCAAGATCATCATGTTTTCCATCAAGCTAGATTTACCAAGCTAGATTTTTGAGGAGGAGTGTTCAAAATGCAAAAATAAGCTTGGTAGAGGCCAAAATTCTTGTATATAGATAAACACACATGTGTGGAGCCTGTTCCCATGTGTGAAAATAGTGTACTTGTCATGTACCATAATCATATAGGTTATACATATGATTTAATTCAAGTTCTAGTGGGTAAAAAGGCCAAAAACTAGTTTTCTAGACATATGACACATGGCATTAGTCTATTGCTTGCATGAGCCACATCCTTTGGTTAGGTGTCACATCCCATGTGTAGAGGACAGCTCACATGTGTGGAATAAGCTGAAGTAGATGAATTTTGACTTCTAGAAGATTTTCAAGTAGATCTCCATATAGAAGGAAAATGGGCCAAAAGTGCCCAAAATAGAAGGTTTTGTCCAAGTGTCAGTTTTGCATGATGAATCATCATATGACAAAGCACCTTCACACATGTGGGATCAAAGGGATGATCAGTACCATGAGCTCCCACTTATTGTATATATAGAGCCACATTTGGCCATAATCAAGGTGAGACACCAATCTTGGTTTTGAAAGCAATTTTGAGTGATTCTCTCCATTTGTCTAAATTTGTTTTGATTGTTTTGAGGTTCTATCAATGTGTACTTGATTTTCAGGTTGGAGTCCGTACTCAGACAGTGTTTCACACGTGTGAAACCAGAAAGTACACTTACTTTCAATTAATGATTGTTCTTGTTAGGATTTTGTGTCTAGAATTGATCTAGATTGATCTTAATCTGAAGTAGATTGATAGATCAAGTAATCTGACAACCAATCCCTCTTGAGGATTAGATTAGGATCCACTCTTGGTCCTTTTTGTACTTTTTGCACACGAGGATACCACTGTATCAACTCTAATATGCTCTGATACCAATGTAGGAAAAATAGTAATAATTCTTCCTCAGAGAACACGATGAAAGTTTGAATAAACCAAACTAATATCAGTGTCTTCAATCGGGTCTGTTTCTGGTCTATGTACTAATAGAACAATATTTACCTTGATTGAATAAGCATGCGGAATTAAGAGACAACTTTAGACAATTTTAGACAATAAAATTGAGAATCTTTGATCAAAAAGGAATTTTATAATTCTGAATCTGAATCATCAGTATACATCTCTTGTTGTCTTATTTTGCTATTGTGTCTCTGATTGAGTGAGTAGAGAGTAGTGCACATGTATTTGTATTGCTACAGGATAGGTCTTTTGGCCCTTTAATTTTGTAATAGTAGATCTAACCGTTACGACGGTTGATATTCAAATAAACGCTCTGTTTTCAGGCTCGGATAATTTTTGATTACGACAATTTATCTCTTCATCTAAGCTTCTTATTCGCAAATTGTTTGCGACACTTTGTCTCTTTGAGACAGCTTCATGTTTCACGAATTGTTCGCGACAATTGACAGTTTTGAGCTTGATGAAGAATCAAGAATATTTCGTGAATTGTTCGCGACATGCAACAGTTTCGCGACAGGTGAGGTTTGAATAAGAAATAAAATATTTCACGACAAGAACTTATTCGCGAATCTTTCAAGGTTGAACACGAATATAAATGTTTTGAGTTCAAGTTCGCTTCTCATCCTTTGTCAATTAAACTGTGCACTTTGTTAGTAGAACCGAGATTTGTCTAATCAGGTGTTCTACAGTGATATCCAACATACTTTATATGAACTTGTCCCTTCTTGATAAACTCAACTAGTCTACTGCTCTTCTCAAGGCCAATGATAAAGCTAACAAACCCAAACGAGATCTTGAGACCATCCAAGCTCAAAATACCTTGTGCAGCATGTACAATCACACGATCATCTTTAATAATCCCTCTTGGTTCTTAGATATGGAAATCACCATGAACAACTTTCTCAAAAACTATGATCATATCAAAATGGTTGCCTTGGAAGGACTCATTTAAACTAGCTTAGGGATGTTGATATCCCTTCCTCTTTTTTTTTTTCTCCCAAAAAAAACTCAAGATGTTTCATGCCAAAGAAGATGTTGAATCTCTAGAACACTTTAGTGTTGTTATCTCCAATCCGAATGCCATGCTCAAAGCATGTACTTTTTTGTTTTTTTCTAAATTATGTATAGCGCATCCTTCCAACCTTATGCTAATTAACTTAAGAACTTCATCCACTCCACTCTCCCTTCCTCACCATTTAAACTCATCTTTAAACCTATCACTCTTTGAAAGAAAACTTTTCCTTGCCCTCAAATTCTTACATACAGAAAAAATTATTGGCCTCAATGGTATCACTACAAACTTTTTCCTGGCTCATTGGCATTATTTGAAATATGAACTCCTTGTTCTCATAAAATAAGTTGAGACTATAGGTACCCTTCTCTCCACCATTTCATAAGGGCTTGTCAAACTTATACCGAATACTTTTCCTCCCATATTTGATTTTTTTTTACTTACTATGCTCAATATGACATGTAGTATTATCGCTCAAGTCGTAGCCTCATACTTATTCTCCTTGAACGTATTTCCCGTGCAAAATAAATTCACTAAAGAAAGATCTATTTTTACCAATATCTTGAACATCTATTCCACTCCCATCAATACTTCCCTTCATCCATTAATGCCATTCTCCTCAAAGTGGATATTGAGAAAGCTTTTTCTTCACTGAATTGAGGCTAACTCTTTTGCTACCGCATTTCCTTTGGCAGCCCCCCTCTCTTTGCATTTGACTAAATTGCTTTTCTCCTGTTCCTCCTTCCGCATCCACTTTTGTTTTGAATTTCTCATCTATCTTTTATTGTCCTATTTTGAGTGCAAGAACTCAACACTATTTCAGAGGCAAAGTCAACTACATTGTGTCTCTTCTCATGTTGATTCTTTCTCCAATCCTCAATTCTATGTAAATGATCTCACTGTCCTCTCCCTTATGAACCTTATTCATTTAAAGAAAGTTTGCACATTCTCCAAAGCTTATGTGACTATTGGAACCTTTCCGTACTCCCTTTTTGTAATGAATAGGAGAGCATGGTTAGGGTTTGGATCTCCAGCTGGGTGAGTTATCGTGTAGTACGGGCTTTGATCCAATGGGGAGGGGGTTAAACTACGGATCTAGATAGGGACTAAGCCTACCAAGGGTGTCAATCTTGGCATACGATCTAAGGGTGGAATGGCTTAGTGTGGATATAAGATGCTTGAAACTTTCTTGGTTCTTCTTAAGGTTTAGATATGTAAAGATCCTCTTCTTGGATCTTGGCTTCTCTTGGAATGTTTAGGCTCTTTGAGCTCTATTCTTGCTCTGTAAGTAGCGACAGAATGGTATATTGCGAAGGTGTGTGTGCAGCACCAGTAGTAGGTTGGGCGGTAGATCGGGGAGATGCTTTTCCCTCCTCTCGGCTCGGGGATGAGGTTGTGGAGGTGGATGAGGTGGATCCGATCTACTAGGATGCGAATGGTGAGGGTGAGGTATGGGAGGACGTAGATGGACTGGAGGAATGGCTAGGTCGAGTTTGTGTAGCAGTAGTTCGAGTTACTCTGTCTTGTTGTCCAGGAGGTGCGGTAGCGTCCGAAAGACGACGTTTTGGTGCCATTGGTAGAGAAGAGTACAATAAGGATTGATTCTGAGGGCTAGTTATCAGATGGTGAAAATACATTGAAGGCAAGTAATAGACATATGGTGAGTAATGAACAGATGGTGAGTAATGGCGAGTAATCAGATGGCGAGTAATGGCGAGTAACGATCAGATGGCGAGTAATAGGCACTGTGGGCGAGTAATCAGATCTGCGGCCGAGAGTAATGACAAGCGAGTAATCGACGAGTAATGAGTGCAAGTAATCAGAAAAAAATGTGATACTTCGCCCTCATATATATAGAGGATTTATTATTCACCTATTGTTATTTTTGGACAGTGAAACATTCAATGCTAGGTCACTACTGTTTGCACTATGCACAATCCGTTTTCTGATTGACTGCCAGGTTTATGAGATTACACCCTGTAACCATTGATCAAGCTTTCCAGAAATGGGAAATTGATTATGTCGGACCTATTAGTCCTGCTGCTCGACACAAAAAATCTCGTTACATCATAGTAGCTATGGACTACTGCACCAAGTGGGCTTAAGCAAGAGCTGTTCGCAATGCTGACGCTCATTCCACCGCCAAATTTCTCTATGAACAAGTTATAGTTTGGTTCAGATGTCCTCTAGAGCTTATCAGTGATAGGGGAACACATTTCCTTAACTCTGTCATAGCAGATCTTCTTTCCAAATTTTTTGTGGTACATCGCAAAAGTTCCCCATACTATCCATGCTGCAATGGCCAGACAGAATCCACCAATAAAATCCTATGTGGCATTCTCACCAAAACCGTCGAATCCAGCCGTTCTAATTGGGAACTCAAACTCCATGCTGCTCTCTGGGCTTATCGCACTACCTCGAAGCGAGCTACAGGCTTAACCCCCTTCCAGCTCACATATGGTCAAGAAGCCGTTATGCTTGTGGAATTCCATATTCCCTCCCTTCGAGTAGCCTACAACCTTGAGCTCAATACTCCTCAGAATCTAGCAAATAGGTTATTCCATCTGGAGCAACTCTGTGAAACACGCCGGATCAGCATCCATGCTCAACAAGTCCACAAATGACGACAAAAAGCATGGCATGATCGATCATTGAAACTTAGAGATTTCCAGGTGGGCGATAAGGTCCTGCTATACCAGGCCAAAGCCTTCAAAGACAAACTGAAATTTTCAGGCCAAGGACCTTACGTCATAAAAAAAATCTTTGCCTCTGGATATGTTCAACTCCAAATCCTTCAAGGCGATGTCCTCGACACTGTGGTCAATGGGAGTCGACTGAGAAAGTACAATGAACCCTGCTTTTATCTTGATATGTATTAGCTGTTTTTTCTCTACTGTTTATTTTTTTTTTCTCCCTTTTTATTATTTGTATGCCATTTCGACAACATTTTTTGTTGTGATTTGTTGTTCCACCCATCAAAATACTATCAGATCAGGTATACCAATAGTCTTCTCTGAGAAAACCACAAAAGTCATGTTTCAGACAAAATGTTTTCACATCATCTCAGATAGAATTCGCCTGACCCCTTTCTTATAGAGAACGATTGATTTTTGGCCTCCACAAATTCTGTCTCAGAAGAAAATTGTCAAAAAAATTCAAAAAAATGGAGTTTTCTTCATCAGATATCCATGCTCAGAATTCGTAGACAATTCGCGGGGGCTCAAATTGAACCTCACGATTTCTTTATTACCTTCGCAAATTCTGATCAGATACATTTTTGCACTATCAGACATTTTCTCTCTTTTGGCAAACACAAATCACTTACAGAAATTCGCGGGCCCTCATAATGATGCCTTGAAATTTGCGACCATCATTACCATATCGTGGACACTGAGGACGATTTCTGGGTGAAGTTGCAAATTTCTGTCCAAAAAAAAGTCTATATATAGGTCTCCACCCTTTCTCCACGAGTTCATTTTAGATTGCTGCTCTCGAGTTCATGCCAATTTTTTTTTCAAAATTTTCAAAATTCTCAGAGCAATCTAAAATCACTACTGCCAAGGCTTCCCGTGATTCCTCACTGAGCTTGCATCGCCGTAAGCCCCCTCGTCCTTATTCAGGGGATATAATCATGATCTCTCTTAAGAATTACACCGAGCAGCTCACACTGGACAAGGATATCCTCACCAACCTTGGCTTTGATCTAACACTTTTCCGGGACCAGCAGAGCGAGAGCCTCATCCGAGCAGCCTACTCGACCTATTCGGATGAGTTCCAAACTTTTCGGCTTACAACCAAGACTGGCAGTTATTCTATTATCAACGTCTCTTCGGGGGATCTTCAGAGTGTCGGCTTTCCTAATCTCGGAGAGACAATCCATGGCAAGGGCACCAGCTATGATGCCAAGTACTTCACCAAGTTTCTAACAGACGACGGCAAAACCATTGCCCAAACCAACAACGGGATCGCTATCCGACTCATCACGGATCCCCATCTACGGGCTGCCTCAGAGATCCTCGTCACCATGGTCGCAGTACATACCACCAAGATGGATTGCATCCCACCGAGCGATCTCTTCTCTCTAACCCTCACCATGGATGACCCCACTCAAAATTATAAGTGGGCTGAGAAGGTAGCGGAGAAGCTGTGCGAAGCCCTGAAAGCCCGC
The DNA here is from genome assembly GCA_029204225.1 of Diphasiastrum complanatum. Classification (NCBI taxonomy): domain Eukaryota; kingdom Viridiplantae; phylum Streptophyta; class Lycopodiopsida; order Lycopodiales; family Lycopodiaceae; genus Diphasiastrum; species Diphasiastrum complanatum. The sequence continues at coordinate 34,457,512 of CM055099.1, forward strand.
AAATCAACTACCAAATGTGGGTATCTCCTCCACATGTTGGTCACCAAGCAATTGGGGTCTAAGGCGGCTGCTGCCATCAAGGAGCTGGATGCTGTTTATCCAAGCACAAAAAAACGAGCCACTCCCCAATCGACAGCAGAACCAATCTCACCAGCCCCACCTACTAAGAAGTAGAAAGGGAAGGCAGTCAGCACAGAAGCAGATGTCGCACATGACATTCTATCCAGCGACATCGGGGTAGAATATGATGAATCCGGAGGGAGACTTAAACCATCTCAGGTCCCAAAGGAGGTCCTAGAGTAGCAGATGGCCTTACTTCATAGGCCCAACAACGTCGACAAGCAGTAGCAGCAGCAACAGGCAGCTCCGGAACGACAAGCATTTTTGGCTCTGATCCTATGGGCGTGATTCCATCCACACAGGCAATCTCCTCATGTAATTAGTGTACAGTGTACCTGGGGCACTTCATGTGGTAGGATACAGCGACATATAATTCCATTGTTACAAACGCAATACAGATGTCCTGCTATCAACGTGAAAGGAGCATATCTAATAATTAATCTGTGTCATTCTACTTTGCTCATCTCAGGGGGAGGACGTCCTGTCATAAGGTATCCAACAATGTCAGTAGCCCACTCAGGGACAACGTCAACATGGAACAGTATGGCGTCAGGGAGTTCGTCATCGACCTCTCTACTCTCAGGAACATTTTGGATCCTTGAGAGGTATCGGCCAGATAGTGTTGTTTCCCTTTGCGAACGACAATTTAAAGTTGAACTCTTGAAGAAGCAGTAGCCATCGGGTGATGCGTCTGGTTGTGCAAGGTCTATATACCAGATATAGTAGGGCTTGGTGATCCACGAAGAAGACAAAGGGGTTGGCTAGCAGGTAATGGCAGAATTTTTTCACACTATATACCATGGCTAGTGCTTCACGCTCTGTAGTGGTGTAGTTCATCTCCGCAGGGATCAACTGCCTACTGGCAAAATAAATCGGATAATCCTTCTTGTACTCCCCTGGTTGTGTCCAAACACTCCCTATCGCATAATTAGAGGTGTTTGTGTGGACGTGGAATTCTATGGTCCAGATAGGAGGTCAAAGGATTGGTGTTGTAACTAAGGCCTTCTTGAGTTTGTGGAACACCTCAGTGGCTTCAGTTGTCCATTCTAGTTGGACTATCATTTGATAGATTAGGCGGGCCAGCTTAGCGAAGTTCAGGACAAACCTCGTATAATAATTGCAATGCCCCATAAAGATGTACACTTCACATACAGTTCCTGGTTCAGGCAATGCAAGTATTATGTGGATCTTGTCAATGTCAGTTGGCGATACCATGTCTCGAAACAACATGGCCAAACACTATGCCATGTGTGACCAGAAATTGGCATTTGGCCGAGTTTACGGATATGTCGAATAGTCGACACTGGATGAATACTTTCTCTAAGCAAGCTAGATGCTGGGTTCTTGAGGAGTGAACACACAAGTTGTCCATAAATACTTCAAGGAACTTCCGAAGAAAATCCTTAAAGGCATAACTCATCACCCGTTGGAAAGTGCTGGGAGCGTTGCACAATCCAAATGGCATCACTTTATAGGCATATGTTCCTCACTTAGTGGAGAAGGCAGTTTTGTGCTGATCCTTTGGGGCTATCTGCACTTGATTATAGCCACTAAACCCATCTAGAAAGCTATAGGCTTCTGCTCCGGCTATTCTCTCTAACACATTTTTCGTGAATGGTAAGACAAAAAGGTCCTTGTTGGTTACGATATTCAGCTTCTTGTAGTCCGCACAGATTCTAAGTTTTTCATTTTTCTTAGGTACTACCACAATCGGTGATACCCAATCGGTGTGCTCCATCTCGTAGATGAATCCGACATCTAGAAGCTTTTTCAATTATTCTTGGATCAGTTGGGCATAATGCAGATTGGACCTATAGGGTCTAATAATTGAGGGTTTCGCACCATCAACCAGTGGAATGGTATGAATACTACATCTGGTGAGATGCCCTTCAGCTCAACATAATTCCAAGCAAGACAGTCGCGGTACTTGCAGAGAAGTGCCTTGAGATCCTCGAGTTCCTCTCCTTCGACATCTTCCTCAACTGATACCATATGACTTTCTTCTCCTCTCTCAGTCAGATCTATCTCTTTTGTATGAGTAGGACCGTCGTACACATTGGCTCCTTGGGAGGCCTCCTCTAAGGGTTCCCTTTTTGCCCTAGGCATAACCACTACCACTTCATCCATCTCATAATCCTTGAAGTATTGTGGCACATCATGCGCAGGCTTGGGTTCTTCTACAACATCCTGATAGATTTTCTCTTTTAATTCTTGGTCAGTCATCAACTCAGACTTGATTTCTCTTTTATCACTCTTAGCTTTCCACTCAGCTATTTTTGCCTTATATAGGAGTTTACGTTCACAAAGTGGGCTGGTGGTTGGCTGAGCATTGATACCCAATCTTTTCAGAGCAAGGTCAAGCTTTTTGACGCTCTTGGATGGTTTCATACCTAGTTCTGTGAGGGTGATTGAAGTTTTTTTGTTTGGAGTTTCTCTTAGTGGAGAATTCAGTGTAATCGGCTCTTTTCCCTTGGCATTCATTGGTGATCCTGATTGTGGATCAAGGGTAGGATATTTTACCATCTTTATGTTATCATAACGAGATTTTTAGCTTATAAAGAGCCTTGTCCTCAGCTAGGTCCCAATCTATACAGTCTCGCAAGAGATCATTGAAGGTGATAGGAACGCTAGTTGTGGATTCATATATCACTGTATCCATACGACCTACGACAACATTGCCTTGCGGGGCACTACGGTTTTGATTAGTTCTGCATTCAATAGAGGCTCTTGTGGATCTAGTGCCTTGGATTTTTGGTGCGGCTTTAAAACGATTAGGATCGACATAACGGAAAAAATCTTCGTCCTCATGTTCCTAACCTTCTTCCAGGGTGAACACCCGAAGAACTTCAATTTCCTTTTCACCTCATATTTCTTGCAGTGGTTCATGAGGTATAGCATCTAGGCTCATCATGAAAAACAAAACAGAATCTTGATGGCCTTCGCTAGATTTCTGCTTGGTCATTCTAACTTCTTGATTGGGGTGTCATCTTCATTAGAAAACGGGTCAAAAACATCGAACTGTAGACAATTGATCGTGGCTAGGGCCTCAGTCCAGTTTGCGACATCAGTTTGTGAATAATCATGTATGACGACCCTCCTCCAACGACGTCCGTCATCCGATTCTTCGTCAGAGTGGATGATAGTAGCAAAGCTTGAAACCATGACTCGTTGGCCAATTGGCTTTGTAATCCAGGTATCAAGATCGATCTTAACTGCGGAGTCGTGATTCTGCAACACAATATGATTTTGTGTCCAGTCATGAAGAGCTTGTGATGTTCAGAGCCACGGTCTACCTAGCAGGACATTGTAGGATTGGGGAGAACTGACAAATCTAAGACTACAAAATCTAGCGCGAAACGAATTTCAGCTACTTTGGTATCCGCTTCATTAGCTATGCGAAATGATTTCACACTGGATTGGTCAGCTAGTCGAATCGCAAAAGGAGCACTCACCATGTGGGTAAGCCCCCATTCGTGGTACAGTTTGGAGGATATGATGTTCACTCCTGATCCTTCGTCGACTATGGCTGATTCCTTTGGAAACCCGCAATGCGTGATCGGGATGGCCACATGTTTGGCATCCTTCTCCCAACCTATACCTACTTGGTGGACTGGCTGCAATTTCTCTACTTCATTTGGCACCAAATTTGAAGGGTGCACTTCTGATTTTTCACTGCCCAGTCCATCTATGTGAATTTTCAATCATTCCCAGAGGGTCAAATGCATTTTGAGTAAGGTGCCTAAGGGCATTCTAACATCACTTCTCAACAGATCGACTAGGACAGTCGTGTGAGTTTTTTCTCTCTTCCTTGCTATAGAAAGGGATTGCAAAACCCGAATGTTCATGTGCATTCTGAATGGTCTCACGAATGAATTGCAGCAACCTAGGATTCACTAGGGAGCGAGGAGAAGCGGTGGGCTGTTGATCATTAGGGCCGTCAATCTTGCTCTCGGGGTGCCTCTCTAGCCTGATCTAGGGCTTGGGCTTCCTTCACTCACTCTTTCATTCTTCTAAAGTTACCTTGCTCGACTGTGGGGTTGGGGTATTCACCTACGTACAAGGAGCCTGAAGATCCACTAGCAGGACCAATGGTAGCAGTTTTGGATGGCTCATTTTCTTTTCTTTTCTGGGATCTTGTCTGAATGAATACGGGCATCGTAGATGCCTTAGGCTCTCCTACCACACTCACTAAATGTAGAGGGGCAAAGGCCTCTCCTGTCTATTTAGGCACGTGAGATATGGGTGCCCATATCCGCAGTCTCGGCATAGAGGTACAAAGTTGTCTTGTGTCTTGTTAAGGCACTCATCGATCCTATGGTTCTCTCCACGTCCATAACATTTGATGGGAGCTCTAAATCTAGTGCCTCTAAGCTGATTGGCATAGATAGACACCAAGTCTCCATTTTTTCCATCTATGAAATGCACATGAATAGATTCATGTGCTTCTTCTCCAGGGTAATAGGGTTCTTCAGTCACCTCAACCATGTTCAACTGCTGAACAACTGGTTGAGGGTTTCATACTACTAGACCTTGGGTTCTTGGGGGAATGGGAGGTAATGCCAGTCTAGGCAGTGGTTGGGACAAAGCACCTTGGTGTTGTGCCAACGGAGCATGATTGGGTGCTGGTCGGGGGGCTGCTTGGTTTATGAGATTATAGCAACATTCATTCATATCATGATTGCTCATATTACAAATATGGCAATATCGAGTGGGTCGCTCTAACCTTTATCTTAACTGAGGGCATTCATTTCGGGTGTGATTGCCTTGACAGTGCGAACACCAGGTGGCTTCTCTCCTCGGATAGGCATGGGTAGGGCCTGGTTGCATGCGCTTCAGCTTTTGGTCTACGGCCGCAGTAAGGTCAGATGTGAGCTTTTTTATGTGCTCATTGCTTTGCATGTGCAGCCTCTCCATGGCGGATATGATGGTATCAGCGCTATTGGTAGTAGAGGCAGAGGCGTCATCGTGCAATTTATCCTTGCGTTTAGCTCTCCGTTCTCTTCTGCGTTTCCGTTCCTGGTCGGAGTTATCAGAGTCTGAACTAATGCTCTTACTATCGTCGACTCTCTTGATGGCATCGGCTCAGGCTACTTGAAAAGACATATATTTGTCTCTTCGCTTCATTTGTTGTCTGATTCCCTTAGGTAATCCTGCCATGAACCGTGTCAGGACACTATGGTCTGGGACGCTATTAGGGTCGCATCCTCCACATAGTCTTTTGATCCGCTCAATGTAATCACGTAGGGACTCGTTCATCTTGTCCATACGGATTCAGCCTAATTGAAAAAATGGATTGAAAAAAAATGGGTGGTCTTGAATCTTGTAATGAACTTAGCTTGTAAGGTATTCCTATCATCGCGTTCGTTTTGTTCAAGATTGAAATGCCAATCTTTAGCAGTATCAGTCAAACACAGATTGAAGTATCTTAACAGCTCTTGCGGGTTGTCGTCTCCATAGGCTCTACACGCTTGGGTGTAGATCTATAAAAATCATCGAGGATATTCCTTGCCATCAAACCTCAGAAGGTCGATTTTGGGAAAAATTTTGATTGCATGAGGTACAAACGGCCTCGGATTGTCCATTAGCGGTGGATCTATGTCAACTGGTTTGGGTAATATCTTGATTGGCGTGTTTGTTGGAAAGTGGTGTACAAAAGATAGGTCTAGCTCGAAAAGAAAACGAACTCGAAATAGAAACGAATGGAAACAATTTGAGTGTCTAGAAAGAAACTTTTCGTGCATGGTAGAATAAACTATCTTCCTCTTTCACAATGCATGACTACTCCTATCAATTTCAAACAAAACAATAGTGATAGAAATCACGTTTGAACTTATAGTAACTAACTTTGAAATCGCCAGTACTACAGTGATTACGTAGCCAAACAATTAAGCATCGAAAATTATCAGTCAAATAATTAGTCATGAATTGTTTGCGAATTAGTCGCAAAGAAATACAAAAACGCATACATTCTGCGACAAAAGTTGAACACAATGAAGGATAGTATTGATTCAGTATGAAAACATAATAGAAGTAAACGAGTACAATAAGTTGCGGATCGAAGCCACGTACTCTATGCTATCTCTGAGCGGCTAAAATGAAAGTTTGAATTAAGCGCAATGCTAATAAGCAGTAGCGCAATAGCAATCTCTAAACCAACTCTAAGAAGTGAGCTAGAATGCTCAAGAGTATTCAAGCTCGTAGGCTTGAGAGAGAGAGAGAGAGAGAGAGAGAGAGAGAGAGAGAGAGAGAGAGAGAGAGAGAGAGAGAGAGAGAGAGAGAGAGAGAGAGAGAGAGAGAGAGAGAGAGAGAGAGAGAGAGAGAGAGAGAGAGCTAACTATTCAAATGCTTCTGATAATCTTAAAATCATAAAATCGTATGAATATGAATAACTATTTATACTAAGAAATTAGGTCGTGAATTGCAATCACCAGTTGGCTGGTGATCAGTTGGCATCCATCTGGTCCTTGTCATTGATTGCTGATAAGTGGTGAAATTGGCCGTAATTATTCTGTCTGCATGAATGGACCAAAACTGTAGCTCTGTAGAAATGAACTAAAACAGCCACAGGTGACATTGTTGGGTTTTTTGCAAAAAAAAAGAGAAGGTGCCCTTAAATCTCATTTAGGGTTGTCCCACACTTTTCCAGAGTCATTTCCTTAATATTTGAGGCTCTTTGGAAAAAGCGAAAAATGCGACACTGTGATTTTACACGAGATTTCTGTCAGGCAAAAAGTGCAAAAAAAGAGACACTGCATTCTTCAATGGGATTCGTGACAAGCAAAAAAGGAGACATTGTCGTAAACTCCGTGTAATTTTGCAAACTGTGTAAAAACACTTGTAATTCTGCTAACTATGTAAACGCATGGGAAAATTCGCAAAACTGGATAAACAATGGATGAAGATTAAAACCGATTAGTTGATTGGTAAGAAGGAGAATAATCCAACACTCCCCCTTAATCTGAATCCTTGAATGCCTTGACCTTCAAACTTAGTTCTACACAGAATCTTTTGTGTGACTCCTGCTGGAAAGTGTGCAATTGTGCATAATTTGAGTGAAATTCTGGTAATGAACTGATAGGAGTCTCTCGAACGATTTGTGAACATTTCGCGAAACTGTTCTGATCTTGAATAATTTTTGCTCGAGAAGAATTCGCAATCCAGTCCAGCTCTGCAACGAAATGAAACGAGACTAGACGAAATGAAACGAAACTTAAATGAGCTCTGAAATTGATTTACACTTAAAACCAAGTGATCATGAAGTGAAACAAAATGAAAGCATTTGTGAATAAAATCAGTTCGTGTGGAATTCAGATATGATTGCTGGTCACTGTCGGCTATATCATTCCTACAATCCTCCAGAATGTAGACAGACACTGCTGATCTACGTTATAGATTATTATAGCATTCAACAAAATCAAACCAATGTGCGGAATTGAATAAACAAGTGAATCAGATACACGAATAGTAATAGACAAATATTCATTCGAGATCATACAATCATTCAGAATAATATGCGCATAACAACTACAATATTATCTATTGATCTTCTGATTTCAAGCACTGTGCGACAGATCCACTGTGAGACATTGTCGTAAACTCCGTGTAATTTTGCAGACTGTGTAAAAACACTTGTAATTCTGCTAACTATGTAAACACATGGGAAAATTCGCAAAACTGGATAAACAATGGATGAAGATTAAAACCGATTAGTCGATTGGTAAGAAGGAGAATAATCCAACACTCTCCCTTAATCTGAATCCTTGAATGCCTTGACCTTCAAACTTAGTTCTACACAGAATCTTCTGTGTGACTCCTGATGGAAAGTGTGCAATTGTGCATAATTTGAGTAAAATTCTAGTAATGAACTGATAGGAGTCTCTTGAACGATTCGCGAACATTTTGCGAAACTGTTCTGATCTTGAATAATTTTTGCTTGAGAAGAATTCGCGATCCAGTCCAGCTCTGCAACGAAATGAAACAAGACAAGACGAAATGAAACGAAACTTAAATGAGCTCTGAAATTGATTTACACTTAAAACCAATTGATCGTGAAGTGAAACAAAATGAAAGCATTTGTGAATAAAAACAGTTCGTGTGGAATTCAGATATGATTGCTGGTCACTGTCGGCTATATCATTCCTACAATCCTCCAGAATGTAGACAGACACTGCTGATCTACGTCATAGATTATTATAGCATTCAACAAAATCAAACCAATGTGCAGAATTGAATAAACAAGTGAATCAGATACACGAATAGTAATAGACAAATATTCATTCGAGATCATACAATCATTCAGAATAATATGCGCATAACAACTACAATATTATCTATTGATCTTCTGATTTCAAGCACTGTGCGACAGATCCACTGTGAGACATTGTCGTAAACTCCGTGTAATTTTGTAGACTGTGTAAAAACACTTGTAATTCTGCTAACTATGTAAACGCATGGGAAAATTCGCAAAACTGGATAAACAATGGATGAAGATTAAAACCGATTAGTCGATTGGTAAGAAGGAGAATAATCCAACACTCTCCCTTAATCTGAATCCTTGAATGCCTTGACCTTCAAACTTAGTTCTACACAGAATCTTCTGTGTGACTCCTGATGGAAAGTGTGCAATTGTGCATAATTTGAGTGAAATTCTAGTAATGAACTGATAGGAGTCTCTTGAACGATTCGCGAACATTTTGCGAAACTGTTCTGATCTTGAATAATTTTTGCTCGAGGAGAATTCGCGATCCAGTCCAGCTCTGCAACGAAATGAAACGAGACTAGACGAAATGAAACGAAACTTAAATGAGCTCTGAAATTGATTTACACTTAAAACCAATTGATCGTGAAGTGAAATAAAATGAAAGCATTTGTGAATAAAAACAGTTCGTGTGGAATTCAGATATGATTGCTGGTCACTGTCGGCTATATCATTCCTACAATCCTCCAGAATGTAGACAGACACTGCTGATCTACGTTATAGATTATTATAGCATTCAACAAAATCAAACCAATGTGCGAAATTGAATAAACAAGTGAATCAGATACACGAATAGTAATAGACAAATATTCATTCGAGATCATACAATCATTCAGAATAATATGCGCATAACAACTACAATATTATCTATTGATCTTCTGATTTCAAGCACTGTGCGACAGATCCACTGTGAGACATTGTCGTAAACTCCGTGTAATTTTGCAGACTGTGTAAAAACACTTGTAATTCTGCTGACTATGTAAACGCATGGGAAAATTCGCAAAACTGGATAAACAATGGATGAAGATTAAAACCGATTAGTCGATTGGTAAGAAGGAGAATAATCCAACACTCTCCCTTAATCTGAATCCTTGAATGCCTTGACCTTCAAACTTAGTTCTACACAGAATCTTCTGTGTGACTCCTGATGGAAAGTGTGCAATTGTGCATAATTTGAGTGAAATTCTAGTAATGAACTGATAGGAGTCTCTCGAACGATTCGCGAACATTTTGCGAAACTGTTCTGATCTTGAATAATTTTTGCTCGAGAAGAATTCGCGATCCAGTCCAGCTCTGCAACGAAATGAAACGAGACTAGACGAAATGAAACGAAACTTAAATGAGCTCTGAAATTGATTTACACTTAAAACCAATTGATTGTGAAGTGAAACAAAATGAAAGCATTTGTGAATAAAATCAGTTCGTGTGGAATTCATATATGATTGCTGGTCACTGTCGGCTATATCATTCCTACAATCCTCCAGAATGTAGACAGACACTGCTGATCTACGTTATAGATTATTATAGCATTCAACAAAATCAAACCAATGTGCGAAATTGAATAAACAAGTGAATCAGATACACGAATAGTAATAGACAAATATTCATTCGAGATCATACAATCATTCAGAATAATATGCGCATAACAACTACAATATTATCTATTGATCTTCTGATTTCAAGCACTGTGTGACAGATCCACATAGTGCATTGGCATGAGAGAAATACAATTATCTCATGAATAATGTCTCGCTTACTAGCGGACTTCTAGATCTGCTGATCTTCTTACAAAATTGTCTCGCTCATTGGTGGACATGTATTCTATATATTTTCGTCTTACAGTAATATGCATTAAGCAAAAAGTATATAGTTCGCAAACTTTTTCATGTCGCGTCGTGTAACTTCCAGATCAGAAAGATTAAACATCTACAACTAATCACGAATTACAAGGGTGGCAGATTAGTCACGTTCTAGATTACTTTTGATGATGTCATGATGTCTGATCAAATACTTGTACCCCTTGGTACTTGGCCGATCTTCTTGGTCCTTCATGGAGCAAGAATGATTTTGTGTCGCGAAACAATTTCGTGTCGTGTGTCGCAAAATTGTTTGCGAACATTTTTTGTTTTGTGTGTCTTTTCTATCAAAATCAGGGTGGAAAGCTAGCAAGGCTTTGGCAATAGAAACATTTTGCTTCTTCAGCTCTCTCTCAAAGCACGATAGCTTGACGACTCCAAGACTGGTCCTCTGTTTCTCGAATAGACCTTTGTCTAAGGCCTTTGTGAAAATGTCAGCTACCATCTCCTTCGTTCCAATGAAAGTAGTCTGCAACATCTTCTTCTCGATCAGATCCCTTATCATGTGGTACTTGATTGCAATGTGTTTCATCCTTGAGTGAAACACAGGGTCTTTTGTCAGATGTATTGCAGATGTATTGTCCATCTGCAAAATTAGAGGTTCATTCCTTGTTTCGTCGAGTTCGCAATGAACTTTTGAGCCAAATTATTTCATTAGCCATATTTGCTGCTGCTACATACTCTGCCTCACAGGATGACTGAGCCACAATGGTTTTCCTCTTGCTGACCCAGAGAATTGCTGCTCCTGACATGATGGTGCATCCTCTTGAGACACTTTTGCAGTCGTCCTTGAGGGATGCCCAGCTAGCATCACTTTAGGAAAGCATCTGGAACCTTGCATTACGAGAATAACACAAACCAAAATCTTTTGTTAATTGAGGATATTGCAAAATTCATTTTGCAATCTTCTAGTGAGTCGAGCCTGGAGTTGTACCAAATTGGCTCATCCTTACTGATATCACATTGAAAGATCCACAGATGTCAGAATGCACTAACTCCATAATCATGGTCGTTCTGTAGGAGTCCTTGACAAAAAGAGTGCGTGACATCTTACCCTTCAGACTTGCATTCGAGGCCCACGCCTGTGATTGCTCCATGATGGCTTGCTTGATATAGTGCCATTGAATCCATATGGCATAGTATCCTATGCCATAGAGTATCTGGCAAAACATCATGAGTCTGTGTGCACTTGATCTGCAGGCAGGCGTACCTTCAAGTGATACAGATTGTCTTTTCTTCTACCTTGAGTGATCAAAGTACTGGTACTTGCATCAACAACGTTGCATGCTTCGTCTGAAAATGTTATACACATCTTTGCATCAGCTATTCTTGCCACTGATAGCAAGTCATGTCGCAGTGTAGGCACAAACAGAACATCTTCGAGTCATCTGTCTCCGCCATTTGTGTTGAGCCACAATGAACCAATACCATTCACTTGATGTTTTGATCCATCTCCAAGAACGATAAATCTTGATGGATCTGCACTTCGAAAATCAGACATGATTCATCTTGATGTAACAAAGTGTGAGGTAGCTCCTGAATCAAGAATTACCTCCTGTGTGTCAGGTGTTGACACTACACACATGTCTGCATAGATGTAGGCGGTCGAATTACCATGATTCAATCTTTTTTCGCCCATCTTTGAGCTCTCTGGCTCCTCGACATAGGACGAACTACTATTGTTCTCCTATCTGCTTTGAGCTTATTTGTTTCTTGGGTTCAGGCGGCAGTCCAGGGATGCATGACCCTTCTTGTGATAGTGGATACACTCAATTTTTGGATTAAGCCAACACGAATCGACGGTATGTCCTTCGTGTTTGCATCTCACACATGTCTTCTTATCTCCACTTTGTTGTTTCGACCTTCCTTTATTCTTCCATTTGCCTTTGTTGGTTCCTTCAGCTTGCTGATCACGATCCTGCTTTCGATCTGACTCCCTCTTAGGCTTGAATTGTTTCTTTGTCTTCTCCTTGTTGTTGTAGAGAGCTTGGTCAGAATCATCTTTGTGATCAAGGTGCTTTTGAGCCTTGACTTCTTCTCAAATATCGACAATTGCCTTTTCGAGTGTCATTGTCCTTTGCTAGCAGTGTTCTAAATGTCTGGAAGGATCTCTCAACAGATAAGTGAGCTGCTTCTCTGCTGACATTGCATTTTCTGCTCCAGAATTGTGTAGTGAAAGGAATAGATCCATCTTCCTAACAAAAGAAGTGAGATCTTTGTCATCCCACTGCAGGTTTGTCAGCTGATCCTCGAGCATCATGCGTGATTTGGTCTAAAATCTTGTGAGTAGAGTATCCCACATCTCTTTTGCTTTAGAGAGTGTAGCCAGGTCAAGAGTCAGGCTATCCTTGATGGATGATGATAACAAGGCTACTGCCTTGTCATTCTTCTCCCTCCATTTGCGTAGCTCCTTGCCTGTTGTTGTAGGCATCTCCTTAGTGCCATCTACCTAGGGGAATAATCATTTTTCCTTTAGTATCAGCGAGGTCTTAACCTCCCATGCTAGGAAGTTAGATCCTGATGAACCCAGAACTGTACAGATCTTGGATCGTATGCTGCTTATTGAAGCCATTGCTTTTGAGTTTGTGTTCTCACTTGTTAATGGTTCTTTGTTTGAATGCTTAGCCTCCTAGATCTGATAGCTTTTCGGCAATGTCAGACTATGACAACCTGGCTCTGATACCACTGATGGAAAGTGTGCAATTGTGCAAAATTCTAGTGACATTCTGGTAACGAACTGATAGGAGTCTCTTGAACGATTCACAAACATTTTGCGAAACTGTTTTGATCACGAATTTCTGCTCGAGAAGAATTATCGATCCAATCAAGCTCTGCAATGAAACAAAATGAAGTGAAACTAGACGAAAGAGAAGAATTCACAAAAAGATCAATCAAGCTCTGTAGTGAGACGAAACAAAATGAAATGAAACGAGACTAAACGAAATGAAGTGAAGTGAAACGAAACTTAAATGAGCTCTAAAATTGATTTATGCTTAAAGCCAGTTGATCGTGAAGTGAAACAAAGTGAAAACACGAAGCAAAAGCATTCATGAATAAAATCAGTTCGTGTGGAATTCAGATATGATTGCTGGTCACTACTAGCTACATCATTCTTACAATCCTCTAGAATGTAGACAAACACTCTTGATCTACGTTATAGATTATTATAGCATTCAACAAAATCAAACCAATGTGCTGAATTGAATAAACAAGTGAATCACATACATGAATGGTAGCAGACAAATATTCATTCGAGATCATACAATCATTCAGAATAATATGCACATAATAGCTCCAATATTATCTATTAATCTTCTGATTTCAAGCATTGTGCGACAGATCCACACAATGCATTGGCGTGAGAGAAGTACAATTCTCTCACAAATAATGTCTCGCTTACTAGCAGACTTCTGGATGTGCTGATCCTCTACAAAATTGTCTCGCTCACAGGCGGACATGCATTCTATATATTTTCGGCTTATAGTATTCTGCATTAAGCAGAAAGTATATAGTTTGTGAATTTTTTTTGTGTCAGGTCGTGTAACTTCCAGATCAGAAAGATTAAACATCTACAACTAATCACGAATTACAAGAGTGGCAAATTAGCCACGTTCTAGAGTACTTCTGTTGATGTCATGATGTCTGATCAAATACTTGTACCCCTTGGTACTTGGCTGATTTTCTTGGTCCTTCGTGGAGCAAGAATGATTTTGTGTCGCGAAACAATTTCGTGTCGTGTGTCGCAAAATTGTTCGCGAACATTTTTTGTTTCGTGTGTCTTTTCTGTCAAAATTAGGTTGGAAAGCTAGCAAGGTTTTGGCAATAGAAACGTTTTGTTTCTTCAACTCCAAGCTTAATGCTTTAGTAAAAACATCTGCTGTCGTATCTTGCATTCTATAATACTGCAATCTGACTTCTTCGTTGAGAACTTTGCTTCTGACGAAATGATACTTCAGTTCAATGTGCTTACTCCTAGAATGAAATCTAGGGCTGGCTAATAAAGCGATGGCACTTTGATTATAAAAAAATAATGTCGTCGGAACATATTGATTCAGACTGATATCTAAGAGTAAGTTTCTCAATCAAATTGCTTCCTTTGTAGCTTGAGAGGCTGCGATATACTCTGATTCAGTGGAAGATAGAACTATCGAAGATTGCTTGCGACTGTTTCAGGAAACTGGACCATTGTTGAGGAAGAATGTAAATCCGGAAGTGGATTTACGAGTGTCTACATCTCCTGCCCAACTTGCACATGTGTAACCATTGAGTAAATTGAGTTTGTCGTTGCCGACTGCTCCATAACAAATGCAAAAGATATCTCATGACTCTGATAAGAGCCTTCCAATGTGTTATACCAGGAATAGTCATATACTGATTGAGAGAGCTGACTGCAAAAGCTATGTTTGTCCTGGTATAGATCATGGCGTACATAAGAGATCCTATTATAGAATGGTAAGGATACTCATGCATCTGCTGCTTCTCATGAATTGCATCTGTGTAACCATTGAGTAAATTGAGTTTGTCGTTGCCGACTGCTCCATAACAAATGAAAAAGATATCTCATGACTCTGATAAGAGCCTTCCAATGTGTTATACCAGGAATAGTCATATATTGATTGAGAGAGCTGATTGCAAAAGCTATGTTTGGCCTGGTATAGATCATGGCGTACATAAGAGATCCTATAATAGAATGGTAAGGATACTCACGCATCTGCTGCTTCTCATGAATTGTTTGGGGACACTTGTCCTTTGACACTTTGAGTCCTAGTTCCATTGTTGAGAGAGCTAACTTGCAATTCATCAGATTATATCTGACTAACATGTTGTAGATGTACCTCTATTGTATAATGTAGACCAACTTCTGTTTTCTGTCTCTGTGGATTTGTATACCAAGGCAGAAATGAGCTTCACCCAGATCGGTCATGTCGAATTCAAAAGATAGCATTGTCTTGGCTTCTTTTATCAAATCGGTACTATTGCTGAAAAGCAATGTATCATCCACGTACAAAGTGATAATGATAAAAGACTGTTGCACTGCTACGTTTGAATATGAAGAGCTAGGTGTATAGCCGTGATCAATAAGAAAAGTATTGATCCTTTGAAACCATGCTCGAGTAGATTGCTTCAAGCCATAAAGTGCCTTATGGAGTTCACAAAGATGATTGTGTTTACCCTCGATAGTATAACCTTCGGGTTGCACCATGTAAATGTCTTCTTCGATAACTCCATTGAGATATGATATCTATACATCCATTTGATGTATTTAGATGTGCATTAGACACCAACATATTGAAGTTTTGCTTGTTGAAGGAGGCCAAAAATGTATTTTTTGCATGATCTGAGCTTATGATTGCTTGCTGGACCTGTTTGAAGCTTCTATGCCTCTCTAATGAAATTTAGTAGAGTGCTTGTAACCTCTGATCCAAGGCTTTTGGGTTGGGATGCGTTTTTTGATGATACCTCTCCAAAAAAGTGCGCCCTCCTACCTGTTTTTTGTACATGTATAGATCGCACGTGTGAAGCCAGGGGTGTAGGGTGATGTGGCAAGTGCCTTGTAGACGCACTCTCCCTTTGTACTATGCTTTACAACGACCAATTTGGTGTCATGTAGAGAAAGTTATGGCTGTCAGAAGTTTGGCAATTTTTGAACTAAAATTTGCAAAATTTTCGAAATGTTTTGATGCATGCATGCTTGTAACTCAGTGTAGTGCTTGTCTGTTGATGAAAATGTATGGATAGACCTGTATGCATGCATGGATGCATGTTGCATGCATAAACAGTAGATTGATCAGAAGATTTTTTGCATGAGGCTATTTTTGGCAATTCTAGTACAAAAAGCAGATTTCCTAGTGGCTAAGCTAATTACGAGATTTTTTTTCGTTTTTTTCGAAAAAATCAGTGCATGTCGAGTTTTGATATGTGACAGTGCCTATGAATTTGATAAATCGATAATTTTATTCGATTTTCACAGTTGGTCCATTTCGAACTGATTTTGTGAATCCCAGTGCTAATTTCCCAGTTTCTTGGCAAATTACGTAAAAATTGATTTTTATTGAAATCACTACATGTCATGTAGGATGCATGCTGGATAATTTAGAATTCTTCTAATATGAGATGGTAACTGTGAAACTGTCAAGTCGATGTTTGGTCGATTTTCACAGTTTAGGTCCATATTGAATGGAATTTGAAAATCTCAGTTTACGTAAAATTTGAAGAAACCATGGACGTTTTCGATTTGTTCCAATTCTTTGGTTATTGATCAAACAAAAATGACTTATAAAGTGAATGATCTTACTGAGTTGAAATCAGTCGATTGTTAAGATCACTGTACCCTTCACTTTTAGTTGAAGATTTTGTGAATCTGTCAATTAAGGAGCATTTCTTGTTTTAAGGATCAATAAGGACCAAGAAGAATGTAATCCAGTAGAACAGTTTATGCTGGTCTATAAGGGGATTTGCTAGAGATTAAGTGCGGCACTTACTGAACAAATCAAAACTGTCAGGATGATTATTGCTAAAGTTAACGATACCAAATTGAATTTTTTCCTAGTACAAATTTGGGGTTTTGTTAACCTGAACCATTTTTTGAAAGGGGAAAAAAAGTGGAGGTTTGATATGTAGATGATTGCTGGTCTTAGTGATCCAATTATTTAATTTACATTCAATTCCTGAAGTATAACTAATTGCAAGTGAGAATAAAATTGAGAATTTTTTAAGAAGACTGCCTCTGGGAATATGGATTCCTTTTCCCCAATGTTAATTAGAATTTCGAGAATTCGAGGATTCTAAGGGAAAAGTAGTGGCAAGACTGATAATCCATTTATGGAACCATCTCTGTTTTGCAATTGGATTTGGATCTTGCAAAGTAATGCAGATGGAAGGTGTTCCATACAAGAATCTAGTAATTTGGATTCTTTTCAGCTATAGAGTGTTTCTCTATAATGATAGTAACAACCAAGAGAGTTCTAACTTGTTAGAAGAATTAAAGTTCTTTTTACTGATTCTGGAATAGATATTGAATATCTAGGACAGTATGAGATTCGGTTTTTGTTGAAATCTATGGTTCTTTTGGGTTAGTGATACATTCTATTGTACTGGATGATACATTCTGTTTGTCCATGTTGGGTACAATATGAAATGGAATTATTTAAGTAATGCTAAAGAAGCATGAGAGATTTCAATTGTTAGGATTATCTTTTGGAATTGGTTGTGAATTTGATCCTATATCTGGGTATAAGAATGCCAAATCGTCTTTTTTGACTTTTTGGGCAAAACAAATCTGGATGCAGAGGATTCTTGGAGGAAAAGCTGGTGGTATGGGACATCAGTGATTCTAAAGAGGATTTCTTGGGTAGAATGATCTGTAGACCGATGGTTAGGGATTGTTGTAATGGTAATACTAACAGAGTCCATTGGCTTTTGTTGAGGGTATTTTGGGAAATTATGAGATATAGATCGATCCCTTAATGGTATCTCATTAATTACAAAATATGGAAGCCCTTAAATCTATTTCTCTATTTTATTAGACCTCTACTCTTTAGAAATTTCTTATTACATGACAATTGGATTGAGATTCATATAATTCCTTCCAGTGTAGAACTTGGTTCTGAAGGATTGTTAAATTATATGAAATTGTACTTCCATATAAGATTTTTGAATATGGCTCGGAACTTAGGTTTCCTGAACCCTAATGTTAGTCTCTATTTGATAGTTGATTATTGAGAGATAATATTTCTATCATTCGGGATAAGATATCCTGTGATTCTGAGGAAAAAGTCCTGTTTTTAATAGTATTGGATACTTATTACTGACTTTTTTGAATCTTTGATATCTTATACGTTATCTCCTGGGAGCTTTTAAATCGAAATTATGGAATTTCTTTTTTAAAAGGGGGGAAGAAAAGATAGAGATAAGTATTTCGAGGAATCAGCCAGTTGCATTGATTTTGGAAAAAAATCTTGTATGTGTGCTATGGTAGAACTATCCAGTTTGAAATAGACAAACTCTCTAAGTGATTATTTTGAGTAATCTGGAACTAGAGGAGTTTTGGGGTTATTGAGCTGTAAGATATTCATTAATATGGGAAGTATTGATAAAGATTAAATTAAGATTCACTGATTGTAACCAAGTACCATTTTGTTATGGATTGGATCAGTGGAAAAAAGCTTTGATCTTAACTCTATGTCCAAAGATGTCTGTATAAGTTAGCCTAATCTTGGTTTGTATGCTAAGTTCTGTTGTAGGCTGACTGGTAGAAGGAATTTTGTTAATAAGAGTTAGATGGCTGGAAAACTTGTGATGTGGAGTTATTCACTTCAAAGATTTCCCAGATATGTTATTTACTCATGAGAAATAGAGTTCTTTGGTAGCTGAGTTGCAAGATTCTCAGTGAATTATGTGAGTAACATATGCAGATTGTGGATATCTGTCAGTTTATAGCCTATGTTTATGTATAGTAGGAACATAGTTGGATAAGTTGCTTATGCACATCTTAATCTTGTGGATCTACTATGTGTTTCCTATGTACTGAGTTTATATCGTATACTTAAACTAGTCAGAGTACATAGACATATGAACAAGTAATGTATGGAACAGTTACTTGCAGGTTAATGTCTCTTTCTGTGGAAAGGATAATTCATTAACTTATTTATGGTTTGGAAGAAGATCTAAATGTGGTGTTATACATGTATAATTGAGATCCGCACCTAGACATTTAAGATTTCTGAATCATTTACAATTAACTTGAGTAATTGGATTACTCCTGATTAGAAGTCAATTGGATAAGTAAGCAGTGTGAAGAGAATTCACCGAAAACTGTTTATTTTGATCTATATTGCTTATAAGTCACATGATTAGTGAGTCATTTGGATTCATTTATGAGAACTGTGCATAGAATATAGAAGATTCTTGATATAGAATATTTCTTGAAGGAGAAATATCCTAAGTTATCCAATGAGCTCATATACATTTATTGGATGATAGAGTCTAACTAATGTCAAGGATAACCACTGAATTCAGTTGGAATTCAGCAGAACTTTATAATCTCTAGATGTGGTTCTAGGTGATTGTATAAAGTTTATTATTTGTTAAAGACAAATGTTATAGTAATCTTTAATCTCTTGGTTGATTGTAGAATTTGGAACTCATAATCTGGTTAAGAATCGAGATGGAAGAATATTCTTGGAATCTAGTAATTTTCCTTGTGGAAAAGATTTCAGAATGTTTCTTATATTTCCAGAGTGGTATGTTGTGCATATACTCATGTATCTCTAAATGATTTAGTATGGGTTTAGAATCCGATAGATTATGATTGACAAATCATAAGTTTCTAAATGTTTATGATTGACGGATCATAAATTGATACTTAAAGGTCATTAGATGATTATATGAGAAATATGATGATTCTTAAGATGATGAGTAGTTCTTGATCAATTGGTGGAGTTAAAATTTAGATTTGTTATTTGAACTCTAAATTTGTACACAAACTTGAGATTGTTTGGATCTCACAGGCATTTTTATTAAGTAATTGTTTACTTATGAGGAATTTGCTTACCTTTACAGATTGTAGTCTAGGACTGCTTGTTACCTGTTTTTCAGCCTAAAATCTCCGGTTAATTAGGAGCAGTTAAGTCTATCAAGATTGAATGGTTGCTATTTTCTGGTATATGATGCTAGGGATAGAGCACTTATCTGAGGAGAGTATCTGGGGTACTCAGGACTGAGTTGAAGTCATTTTTATCTTGATGGATCTCCTAAGAGATTTTGGTGGGATGAGTTTTGTACCAAGAAACATTTATGACAGGTCTAAAAGTATTTGTGGATAGTCTTGGACTATAATTGTTTTGGATCTTTAACTTTTGAACATTGATTTCCAATATAAGGT
Source organism: Diphasiastrum complanatum (assembly GCA_029204225.1). NCBI lineage: Eukaryota > Viridiplantae > Streptophyta > Lycopodiopsida > Lycopodiales > Lycopodiaceae > Diphasiastrum > Diphasiastrum complanatum. Next base: position 34,477,628 of record CM055099.1, read on the forward strand.
GAGGACTCACCCAATGATTCATGTAAATTGAGGTACATGAAGGTGATGTTATTAGATTGGAGAGAATCAAACCCAATAGGGAAATTGATCGTTAGTGTACTTCTAAAAGGTCGATATAGTGTTTCAGTGTAGAGACAGATAATTTGAGAACTATCCCATCTCTATATACTTTGATATTGAAGTCAAACTAAAGATTGATTTTCAGGGTAATTGTGAAAGGTAAATGATTGATTTGTTAGCTTTTAAACTTAATCTTCAAGTTTGGTCGACTGCTCATCCGGTGTATCATGTAAATTTAGTTTATATGATGATGACAGTTTGATGTATTGAAGATTTTGCCCATTTGGAAGATTTATCGCTCAATGTACCTTTGGCCCTGAATGAGTACAAAGGATCGGAGACAAACAATTGAGAAATTGTTTTATCCTTGTGTGCTTGCTTAAGTTGGTTGGTCAAATTGAGGATAATGATTCATGGGAAGAGTTAAAAGCATACAAATTGAATTTTCCCTTGTTACTCGTTCTGAGGACAGAACTGGTTTAAGGGGGGGAAGAATGTTACGTCCATGTCCTACACAAGGGAATCAGAATAATTCCTGACGTGGATAGCCGATCACTCCAGGTGTATATGGTTATTGGTTATGCCTCGTCATTCCGGGCTTGGCTTGTAAAGTAATTAATAATCATATGAGGGCCCAGACCTATAATTGGACATAGGAGCACATGCGTAGTGAATGACTGATTTCATGCAAGAATAGGAGGTCAATAGCTCAATATGGGTTGCAGGGGGATCCTAAAGGGAATATTCTCTCTCTCTTGAGGAGAATAAGTCTAGTGAAAACTCGCCCATCTTCCTATTGGAGATTCAGTTTCTTGAGTTTGCTTCTCCTCCTCTCTCTTAGGTTCTTCACTATGGCTTGGGGGCTAGGTCCAGGAGGAAACTCCAGGAGGGATCTACGTTTGGACTGCCTACACAGTCAATTACGTAGCCATCATCAATGATTTTCCCAAAACCATCGAAACTGCAAGTTTTTCCTGGAATTCTTCCACGATTTCCCTTACGACGATTGTTCTGATCTTCCCCGAAGCTCCAATTGAAGGAAATCCGAACCACCTGCACCCCATACGGTGTCCTTTCTCCTAAGATACTTCTCATGCCATTTTTTCTGGTGAAAGATGTTGACGATGGCTCCATAGGATCGTGCATACCTGCAACACCTTGTCACTCTGATACCAAGTTAGAATTCTGTTAGGATCTAGTGCAGTATGCAGATCACATTAATCAATCACCATAGCCAATCCTCACAAGCTCTCAAAGATGGCACAACAAAAGTTAATTGTGTTACAAAGAAAACTATACATATAGTGTATTCACAAACTGCATGAAAAGACAAGTGTCCTAAAATTGGCCTTCCACCTGCCAAGGCCTAAATGGCCAAATTTGCTCGAGACATGCCCCCCGAGTATAGCAAGTACTGTAAGTAGTATTGTACATCTGATTTTTCCTATGTGTGGCTACTCTGCTAATCCAAGTAGCCAGCTACGAGATCAGTGCCCGATCGATATATCCATAACGGGTTTCATTCCGATCACAACCAAATACAATAAATCTAATTTATTGTACAATAGATACATTATCACATTTAGAGCTTATACTAATTAATCAGATCAAAACTGATTTCTAACTGTAATACTTTCAATATTCATCGAAATGGGATAAAACTGCCCGTAAAGTATTAAACTGTTACTGTAAAAGATCCAAACCATACAAGAAAATTCTCATCAATTCTTTCACTCCATGCTATCTTTTTCTATACACGAAAACTTTTGTAAATTAGATGGATGCTAGTTTAACGACTTATATACAAAATAAATAAATAATGAAATAAAGACCACATGAAAGGAGATGCCAAACAATTGATTGGACAATCTCAAATCTTGATGCAACAGTGCTTATCAAGATATTGAATCCACAAAACTAGAATGAATTAAAATAAAATAATATAACAGTTATTATTGCAAAGATATATATATATCACTAACCAAATATTCATAATGGATACCAACTACCACCTTTCTTTGAGTACATATTACTTCACTTGTTGCAAATGTTTAAAAATAAAAGAGTCTTTTTTGTGGGTCCTCCACTTTGACTTGTCATGGTTGTTGATCCAAATGGATATCTTCTAGATGTTTTCGAGTTGGGAGTAGAATAGTCAAAGATGCTAAATTTCCAAAGATTAGAACTGTGACACATGGATGGGTATATCAAAATGCATAATATTTTTCTAGTATGTCCTTTGTGATGGTTATCCCTTGAAAAGAAGAGAAAAGGACATCTCGACTTACACAGCCGCCCACAATTGAACACATGGCCAACTTAGTATGTGTCAACTTAAATTCAGGTCAAGAGTTAGACTCCACTCCATTCCACCACAAATGAGGAAATACAAGAGAATAAAATGGACAATGGAGATTGAGTTCGGGGACCTCTATTATCCATAGAAACATTAGGACGTGAATTTTTCCTACCAATATGATTTATTCTAATTTTTTTGCCTTGAAAAATGAAGTTGTCTTTGATGGAATATAGAACATTGATCCCTCTTGGATGGAACCTAAAAAAATCAAAAAAGATTTTCCACAAGCATCTAATTATCAACTCTCGAAAAAAAAAAAAATGTAAGGACAAGTCAATTTCATGACCAACCATTGGAAATGCTCTTCATACTATGTGGCCATTCAAACTATCTTCCACAATGCTAACCAAATTTGTCATGAAATAACCTCATCTATCTTTTGTTATTCTAACCTATATTTTTTGGGAAAGTTTTCTAGCCAGTCCCTTTAGAGTTGACTGGTGCAACATGGTTTTCTCTCTTGTTGTAAAAAATGATGAACTTTAATCCCTCTTTCAATGGCGTTACATCTCTCCAGGTGCAATTTTGGACAAGATTTTTGTGATACATATTAAGCTTATATGAATGGAATTTTCACACTCATTTGCTTGGCAAGTGCAGCGACAACATCACTTCTTAGTCAAGTGATTTTCTTGGCAAGCATTTGGGTGGCTTGACACACCACTTCCTTTCACACCATGGAGAACTCACCTGACAACTAAGGTAGTCTGAAGTATGTAAGTCCGAACTTTTGCCCTATGATTGGTTGCTTTGGACTTGATGCCCTAACAAGTGCAATTTTGACATGGATTGAGTTGTTTCAGGTTGGCAATTCCAAGACGTCATCTCACATGCCACCCACGGGCATGCAGAGAGTGGAATGATAGGGATAGTGGCCCATTTATCCCACACCAACAAATCAAAATTTGACATGTGGCGATTCGGACTTGACTTACACACTACCTACACTAGATAGAGTGATATTTTGGAAAGGATGAACATGATTTGATTCACAAGAGATGGAAGTAATAAGAGTGGGCAAACCACCTCCTTTTGGTTTGTGGGTGAGCCCTTGGAGTTTGAGATGCATGAGCAATGTGAGCTATGAGCATCATGAGAAGGGAAAGAGCTACTCCATACTACTACGTCTGCAGCAGACGGGGCAGCATACATTATTGCGACCATTCCTCGGTTTTCCTCGATCGCAACAGCAAGCCCACATCCACGATGAACAAGAGATGGCTGGGAATGATGAAGAAGAACAAGGGAAGAGATTGGAAGGATTAGTGGTGGGCTTTACCACGCCTGCCCATTACGCTGCAAGCCTCAGGGATGGGCTGGAGATGGTGGGTGCTCGGCCGCTCTGGTGCCCCACCATAGTCGTGGAATCAACTCTTGAAACTCAAGCAGAAGTGGGTGCAAGCATTTGGGGATCAGACAGTAGCACATCAGCAGCAGCAGGAATTTCCGCTTTGGATCGTCACAAAGGCGTCGCTTTCACTTCCCGTGCAGGCATCAGGGCTTTCGCAGAGGCTTTGAAAGGCAGGGGCAATCCGCTCGGTGATGCAGGGGGCGCTTTTCTTCTGGGCGCTCTTGGAAAAGATGCTGAGCTCTTGCATGAATTAGGGTTGTTAAGATCTAACTCTCGTGCCAGAGTAGTTGTTCCAACAGTAGCTTCACCTGATGCTTTGATCGAAGCTTTTGGAGAGGGCAAAGGCCAATCTCTGCTCTGCCCTGTGCCCCTTGTTATAGGTCTTGAGGAGCCCCCAGTGGTTCCTAATTTCTTACAAGGATTAAGGAGCAAGGGATGGAATGCGGTGCGTGTGAATGCTTATGTCACAAAGTGGTTGGGTGAGCAATGTGCCGAGCCTCTGTTCAACTCTTCAAAATGCCTGGACGGTTTTAGGAACGTGGATGCATTGATCTTTACTAGCACCGCTGAATTAGAAGGCTTGGTGAAGAGCCTCAGAGCTCTAGGGCAGGATATGTCTTTCCTGAGGAGACAGTGTGTGTTAGCTGCCCATGGACCGGTTACAGCCAAGGGAGCTGCTCGCCTTGGAGTCGAAGTCGATGTGGTGGGTGAGCAATTTCAAAGCTTTCAGGGAATCATTGATGCCTTGGTGGCCTACTTTAGGTCGAGAAGTAGCAGCTCCATCAAAATCTGATTCTCCAAGCTTAAAGCTGCTTCCATTGATCTTTTATTTCACCAAATCTAAGGGATTTCTTAAGGTTCTGTAGATGCCATAAGCTTGACTACTTGAAATTTTAGAATCTTGCAGAGTGAAAATTTTCTAGATCTTTGTTTCTGCAGAGGCAGTTTTTCACCTACAAGCTAAACTGTAGTTTTTGTCCGTTCTGTCAGTAACATCAAATTTGTAAAAAAACAGTTTGAAAGGGACTGGAAGTAGCCCTAATTCTTGTGGTGGCTTTAGATTTATGAAAAGTCCTCAAAGTCTAGTGGGGCTATAGAGCTACTTTATTGGTAAAAAGATGGCGAGCTTGTATTTGAGAGCATGCTATATTTTGAGTGTTAATGCCAGAACTTCCACTCATTTGCTGGTAGGGCCCCTTGAATATGCTTTTTTGAGTAGGCATTGGCAGTGTGATCAGACAATATTTCTATAATATCAATTATGTCTGTATTGTTCATCAAAACTTCTACACTACATAATAATAATTGTCATGTTTGCAAGGAATCGATCTATATGAAGTCCAAGAGGCTTGAATGAAGACTTTTCTGGTTATTTAGAAAAGTTTAGTTTCTCTACTCGGCACTCAGGACATGAAAGTCTGAGATATGGTACAATGGAGTGTCGTGCTATACAATAACTGTCAGAACTGTATGATAGATCATGTCACAACTGGACCACTGCTGAAGAAAGCAGGATAGATGAAGATGAATATGCAGGTATTGAAGAGGGAACAGTGGGCCTGTGCACGTGAGCTCTAGATTTGCAAAGTCTCCTGGTAGCCATAACATGTGGTCTGGAAGCAATACACCGTCAGCAATTGTGGTGAAGATCCTGATAAGGGATACTTGACTCATCCTTTGACAAAATACCAGCCTCAATGTCTGCTCTAGAACGTCTCCTAGAAAAAAGGAGGTGATCCGGGTCTGCTGGGAGTGATAGTGTCCATACTGATATCTCTGACCAGTTAAAAAGCAGACACACAATTGACTGTTGTTCCACTTGTCTGCAACTGCAAAATTTTTGTTTATGGTACAATAAATTAAACATGACAAGAGCACCAGAGAGATGCATCATCAATAATATAAAGGAAATATTGTCAATATCATTGGTTAGCCATAGACCAAGCTGATGTTCTCAGGCATTCAGATCAAGAGAACTACCAAAATGAACAATAGCCTCCAAATTTAGCATGATCTCAGCTATTTATAGTGGTCATTTGTGACTCACTATAAGTTTGGGGCCTTGTTTAGCTAAATTGGGCCTTACAACCATTATTACAATTTCTTTATTCACAAATATAGCGAGGTTGTTCGAACCACTTTATTAACAATGCTATTGACTAAATCTAGTCTAGATTAGCTCCAAGACTATATTTAGCAAGCTCATGGGCTAATTACATGAAGCACATTACACTCTCCCTACTTAAGCATTTTTGCTCTAAAGAATGAAGATCGTGTAGTACTTTGTGGAGTCCCATGCTCCGTGAATCCTTTGGCAGTAGTTGAAAATCTCTTGCCACCTAATAATAGAAATGATCTTTCCTGTGATATGCTTATCGGTAACCATTCTCTATTAGTCCATCAATTTCTTCACTCTATTACCAACATTATTATCTCCATTATGATCGAAATGTTGTTTTGCACCATATTAACGTCATCTTTTGACGTTCTCAAGATCACAGAATTGATCCATAAATTCTTCAGTTCCACATTGCATTTGGTTTTGCTCATCCATGCTTATCGCTTCAGACTGGTCTTCAGTAACAAATTGGAATTGATCATGACCTTGATAATCACCATCATTGGACTCTAGTTCATCTTGACCATTGAGTAGTTCAATTGCAGCATCTTCAGACCAATCTTCAATGACTGGTTCATATTGATTTTCATTTTGGTCGTCATCGAAATTCTCATAATAGTGGTCAAGTTGAGAATCGTCGTTGTAGTCCTGATACTGATTGTCGTCAGCGAAGTCATCACCTTGGTCATAGTTTTCATTGTAATCTTCACCTTGATCCCAACATTCTTCCATGCCGTTATCATTATTGTCATCGCCGTATGACTGATTGTCATCCTCTTGTTCATAATCTTGATCCATCTGAAATGATTATGAAGAGCTGGGTTTACAATATGGGGCCTTAGGAATAATGACAGAGTGGGGGAATATACAAATTTTTTTGCAAAGATCAATTTTTGAATATGAATAAGACTTTGACAATGTTAATCCAGTTGAGCTAATGAATTTTGTTTTGTTCTCCTATCTTAGGGGTTTTCCCTAGTGTTCATTACATTGGTATCAGAGCCTGGCTAAGATGCGGTCTTGGATGGGATGAAGACAAGCTCTACATCGAATTGGAAGCACTTGGATTAGCAAAAGCTTGGTTGAGTGTTGGTTTCTCAAGGGAAGTTGGATTTGAATTCACTAATTCTAGATGGAAGTGTAGAGTGCACATCTACTTATTTGATTTTGTTAAGTTGCTTATGAATTAGCTGTATTTAATTCACTTTTGATTTCTTGCATCCTTGGGATGATTCCAATACCTATAGATGAATTGTATGTACAAATCTAGTTGCTTATCTAAAACCTTGAACCTGCTGGAATTATTCCATGCTACTGAGATTTTTTGATTTGGGCTATTATGTTTTGGTGAATTGGTTTTGAGCATGACTAAATTGTTTATTGATAGATTGATGGGCATTTGAAAAAAATAAAATGTAAAATGTAAATTGAACAACTTAGAAAGAAGGGCAAAATCATAAAAAAAATTAAGTAATGATTGTGAACGTACAGTTGGTTGCAAAGTGTTAAGCTCGGAGATCTGAATACCTTTGCTTTTGACAGTACCAAAATCGGAAACAAAACAAAAAAGTTATTAAACTTCGAAATTTTAAAGGAATTGGTAAACAACAAACTTAAGAAAAGGGCCTAAGAAATTCATGAATTGAATTTGAGTTGCAATTATCATTAAAGAAGGCGTCGAAAATGGAAAAGAATTTGAAAATTTCAAAAACTTTGTATAATTTCTTTATATATCAATATACAAAATGATATCTTTGTGTCTATTGCCTATTGGCTTGTATAAATTTGCATGTTTTTTGAAAATTTTCATAATTTGTCAATTTTGAATTGTGACGGATCTGCACTCTTTGTGAAAAATTGCCTATGCTGGCAAATCTAGTTATGTCAAATAATGTAAATTATGTACATAAGTGGGTCCCACACATGTGAGGCATGGAGCCACGTGGGAAACCTATCCTAGTGTAGGTTAGATCAAGTTTAAAAAGTGGGTCAAGTCAATTTGGTAGTGGTTCCTACTTTATAGGATCTAAATCCTAGGTTTATGGAGAAAATGACCAACTAGCCACCTATTTGGCATGACTCTAGGAATGAGGCTAGAATGGAAAATTAAGGCAAGAAAGCCAAATCAACTTCCTTATTACATGCTAGAAATTCACCTAACTTTACAAAGGAAGAGGCTTTTCTATGTAGCGAATTCTCCACTAAACACTTAGATTATTTTTGAGAGCTTATTGGCAATCTCGAGTCTACTACACATTTTGTATTGAGTTCTGATGATCCAAATGCAATCAAAGTGACATTACTTACATTCTCTGTTTGTCGGCCATACCACAGGCTGTATTACACACGTGTGGACTCGGATTTTCATATTTGATCAATGCTTAATGATTGTTCTTGCTTGTTAAGTCTAAAATTGCTATTCCAGATCAATTTTTGTGTCTAGTTTTTGCAATAGATTGTTTAGCAAGCATCCAATCACTCTTGTGGATCTTGTGTAGATCCATTTGGGGTCCTAAAGTACTGTACTTTAACATGGTATCAGAGCCAAGTACAAGAGATTAGTGGTTGATCAAAAGACAAATCCATTTTTAGCAAGTTTTGTTGCTAGAAACTAGAAATGAGATGACAAGTTTGAATCTAAAATTTGAGGAGGGGATTTGATTCAAAACTTAGTGAGGGTCAAGATCCGTACTGTCCACACGTGTGGGCACCTCTGAACCTGCATTTATTACTCAATTTGCCTTAGATCCATATAAATGGATTCGATTATTTCTTGATGAGATTTTTGGGTGCCAATCCTAGGAAAAGCTACCAAGATTGAGTGCCATTGATGAGATTTGAATTAGTGTCATGAGATCTAATTAATCTAGGCTGAAAACAAGTCCTCTAAAAGTGTTTTACAGTTCTTGAAAACCATCAAGAAGTGTGAGTGAGGTTTATCCATTATATTGTCCAAAAATAGTCAAAATTGACTTGATTTGATTGTAAGTTGATTGGATTTCATCTAATCTTCATTGAAAGTCTTTGTGAGGAATTGCTAGAACCGTGGTTAGAAGTCCATTTGGTGGGCTAGAAACCGAATTTGAGAGAATCACTACAAGAGAGACCTTTGTGAGTTTCTAGAATCAATCAAAGCAATTTTTTGTTTTTATAGTTCACTAGTAAGATGGGATCAATTGGTGTTTTTTTTTCTAGAAGCTAGTGAAGGATTAAATTCTGCAGATTATTCCATTTTGAAAGTAAGGATGGAATCACTATTGGTGATCCAAGACCTCTATGAATTTGTGCTTGAAGAAGAGGATGAACCTCTTGGTGAGTTGATTAGATACAAGAAGAAAGCTAGGCTAGCACTTCATTGTATTAAAATGAATGTTAGTAATGATCTTTTGAAAGAAGTTTCTTCATGTACAATAGCTAAAGAGGCATGGGATTCATTGAAATGCATTTTTGAGTCCAATAACACTTCTAGAGTCCTCTGATTAGAAATCAAATCTTGCAAAGCATGAGAAGAAGTGAGGAAAATGACAAGACTATGTGCTAAGAATCGAATCCCTCTATTGGGGAGAAGATTAAAGATAGTGAACTTGTTCAAGTGGTCCTTAATGGTCTAGGAGATAATTTCACAAACTTGGTCCAAAGTTTTGCCATCCAAGACACTTTTCCAACAATTGAAAAAAATTATAGTGTGCTAGTGGTTCAAGAGTGTAGGATGCTCCACACCAAAGCAAGAATGAATTCATTGTCACTGCAAGATGGAAATGAGAAAGCCAATTTCTCATTCAAAGGAGGCCAAATAGGAATATGGAGCATCAAGTTCAAAAGGCAAGAAAGACAAATCAAAGTACAAGTGCTTCTTTTGTGGAAAGAAGGGACACTTTGTATCGCAATGCTTCAAGAAGAAGAAGGCACAAGAGAACAAACAAAGCAACATTGCATATCAAGAGGAGGATGAAGAAGAATCATCCTTGATGGTATCCAACTCATCACCATCATCCAAAAGCAACACAAGTGAATCTTGGTGGATAGATAGTGGGGCTAGTTCTCACATGACTTTAAAAAGGACTACTTTTTCACTCTACTCTCTCATAATGATGTTAAAAGGTCTACATTTACAGGTAGTGATCAAGACTGTAGAATAAGTGGTATTGGTACTATTACATTGTACATCCAAAAGGATGAATCTTGAAAATGTCATTTTTGTACCTAAGTTAACCAAGAATTTGTTGAGTGTTGGCCAATTAATGGATAATGGCCTAGATGTACACTTGGAGTTTGTTCCATCCTTGAGAATGATGAATGCATAGCAAAGGAATTTAAACAAGGTAGATTGTTTAAATTAGATGTTAATGTTGCAATGGAGGGTGTGAACTTGGCAAAGGTGGAGATCACCAATGTGGAGCTATGGCACAAAAGGTTGGGCCACCCGAACTTCAAAGCTATGGAATCCATGTGTGAAAAGGAACTTTCACTTGGCCTCTCCAAGAGTTTTTCATGATGTGGCAAGAATTTTGAGGCTTGTAGCCTCTCAAAGGCTCATAAGCTTCCATTCTCAAGATCTACTTCAAGATCAAACACTCCTCTTGAAATCATGCATTTGGATGTGCACAGCTTCTCTCAAGAATCTAAAGGTGGTGCTAAGTACTATGTAACCTTTATTGATAATCATTGTAGATATGCTTGGATTTACCTCTTGTCTTGTAAAAGTTTGATGTTTGATTCCTTTGTAAAGTTCAAAACTCAAGTTGAAAATCAACTTAATACCAAGATCAAGGTATTAAGAAGTGATAATGGAGGAGAGTATATCTCCAATAAGTTGATAGAGTTTTGTTTATCTTGTCCTTATACCCCTCAACAAAATGGAGTGGCCGAGAGGAAAAATAAATCTCTTTGTGAGCGTGCTAAAGCCTTAAGGCTAGATGCTTCTCTACCAAAACCATTTTGGATAACCCACATGTGTATTTAGATTTTGTACATTGGGTGCCAATGGCATTTCTATGAAGTCGTTGCTAGTCAATGACATATAACAAACTTGGAACAAATTTTCATTATAAGGTTAACATTTACAAGGATACTTCTTGATGTTGACAATCAACAAATTGTAACAAATTTTTGTGGGTTCACTTTGAATCACCGACGTCAAATCTAGATGTTGTCACCATCTAACATAAAGAGAAGATCCGTCATTGACCCTAAGTTGGATGTGTTGCTAATGTATCATGCACGACGGGAGGCTGGAATCCGAGGTGAGGCTAGATAGAAATATCTCAAAGCCTCAAGCTCCCAACTTGGCTTGGCCTTCCTCAGATGAATGTACATTGTATGTCTTGTGCGGAAAGCAATGCTAGTGTAAAGTAGCTACGTATGCGAAAACATTAATAAATAAAGAGAAGCTCGAGTTTTTTTATTTTTGTCACAAAAAGGTAACCAAACTATAAGTTGAATAAAGGTGTACTTATGTTTTAATAGAGTTCTCCCTCTTTAGGGCTGTCGCCCCATCTGTTTCTTGTAGAAATGCCTTGTCCTTAAACTTAAAATCAGACTCAACAGGCACCCAAAGCCACTCACTGCAGCCATCAAGAAAAACGAGACCCTATAGCAGTGAGCCCCGTGGCAGAGCATGGCCGACGAGGTGTGGAGGGCAGGGGATGGAGCAGCCGGGCTGAGGGCTTGTCGGTGCTCCCACTCCTTCGAGGCTTCCTGGTCGTACAGACGGCCAGCTGCTCGCACCGACAGGAGGTAGGTGCCCAGAGGACTGGCGAGAGTGGCGACGTTGTATAGAGTGCCGAAGAACCGGAGGCCGAAAACCTCAGAGACGATGGAATAGAGCACAGGCATTTGGGCTCCGAAGCTCATGCCGATCAGGATCGAGCCAATGTATAGCGATCCACTCACATTCAAAGCCATTATCACGTTCACGATCATGGAAATGGCGGAGATCACAGCATAGAATAATGGGCGAGGAACTCCTTTCCTTTGCATCAGGATCTCTGACATGAACCCAAATCCCACACGCCCTAAGAAGTTCCAGATGCTCACCAGTGACACAAAGGTGCTCACTCTCACTGGGGAGTAGCCCAGTGATGCCCCCAGCTGCCCCAGATTGTCGATCACCATCAGGCCTGTGCCTAATCCGCAGGTTGCTACAAGGAAAACTAGCCAGAAGTCTAGGCTTGATAATGCCTGGATGAGTGTGTGGTCTTCGCCTCTGCTAGGTCTGGTGGTTAGTTCGGTGGTGAAGGTTTTCCAGAGATTATGGAGTGCGGAGGTGGAATGGGGGGCTGATGGAACCGGTGCAGGCTTGTTAGCATCTGTGGAGAGTAGAACTTTGGCTTCTTTGATATCTGTTATTTTGACAGCTTCAGACGACGATACAGATGGAAGGATTGTTTGCTGCTGATGCCCTTGTTGGATTTCCTTAGGCGTCGAGATCTCATCGCCTTCGCCTTCGCCTTCGCCTTCATCTTTTCCGGGTATCGTTTTACTGAGTTCTGTTTGCACTACCACTCCTAAAGGAACGAGCATAATTAGAATCATGATGGCTGCGAGAGCTTGGTCAGAAGATTTTTTTACCTTCGAGAAGCTATGGACGATGATGATGATCATGAGATAAGCAGCCAACAACAACGCCATCACGAGAAAGACATAGAACTTGCGCTTGTCATTTGCAGCTTGCACAGCCTTCATTGGCCGGACCACAAACATTAGAACTAAGTACACGAAGCTGGGAAACCATCCAATGAGAAGAATAAAGGAGGAGGTGGAATCGGTGCGGCCATAAATTGCTTTGAAAAGCTGGGTCATCATGGCTCCGCTCAGCCCCACAAATCCTTTGAGCAGTCCGATCACCATACCCCTGTTCTGCGGAAAGGATTTCACCCCAGAAACAATCACGGCTGTGCTCGCAAAGGCTCCCGAATTGGCCCCTATGGCGATATACAAGCACATTTCCCACACTGCAGGGCGAGCGATCCGCCCCGTGACTGCAAGCCATATCATGGTGTAGCCAAAGACATTCACTATAGATCCGAGCAGTAAAACAAGCCATGCTCCTGAGAAATCATACACAATTCCTGCAATGATGCCCACGTTGGCACCTAGATCTTTGAAGAAGGCAATATTGTTGATGGTCTCTTGATCGTATCCTAAGGTGATCTTCATCTCCTGAGAGTAAAGACCGAATGCGTAGAGCCCACCCGCAGAAGACATAACAAAGAAGGATGCTACCAGCATCATCCATCGGCTCTGAGCTAACCGCTTCACAAAGCGCACACCATCAGCTGCACACGAGTACTCCATCTTCAAATTCTTGTTCCAGCAGCAACCTGCACTCAGCTATTTGCAAAGCTTCAAGCTTTGCTGCTTGCTCAGCTGAGGTGAGATTAGATCAGGTATGAGTGGTCAAAGAGGTAGAGGCATATGATCAAATCAGCTGACATGGATCAGATGCTAAAGTGAGATGGAGCTCACGTATATGATGTGGCAGCTAACTTAGAAAATTTCATTGCTCTCTTTTACGATTATCATACCACAAATAAAAGAACACAAACTACAAACTCCGTATACACTTATTCCACAAAAGAAATATAAAACACAAACTATAATACAATTCAGGTTCTTTCTTCATAGCAGCAGCAGCACATCGAAATATAGACAGCGGCACATTCTGTTTTCCATCTTCTCGCTGTTGCAGATCGTCCTCTCCGTCCTCGTCTCCCTGTCGATCGAGGAGACCTATATGATGCGAGCAACCCCTGGTCGGGGGCTTTGCTTCCCGTTGGCCTTAAAGGCACAGGCTGGCGTTTGGACCAGTTGGGGCGTTTGGACCAGTGAGGTGCCAACTGAGGGGGCCAGCAAATGGACACCACATTTTTGGTGGGTCTCAAAGTTTTTTTATCGAGCACGTGCCCCAGGCAGAGTCGGGCACCAATTTTCTTTTTTTGGCAATTTCAGGCATGCGAGCAAGCGGAAGTGCAATCACCATAATTTTTGACGGTTTCAAACAAGGGAGCCCGCACAGGCGCGGGCACTAGATTTATTGGTGGGTCTCCAAATTTGCACGCACGCACGCACACACACCCACATGTTCTAAGAGTACTAGTTTTGTTTTAATATACATGACACATGTAGAAATTGTCATTATTGCAAAATATTCATGGGACAAAAGAACACATGTCAATCACATGGGCTTGGGCAAAAACGGGGGCAAGTTTATGTGAACAAAAATTTCATAAATAGAAATTTGAAAAAAAAAAATTGATGTGTAGAGGTCCCTTTTGAGTCAACTCATGCTTGATCTTCCTTACCCACAAGAATTCAAAGTGAACATGGGCCCCATGTTGACCTTTCTATAACCTCAAATGGAGGATAGGTATATGCAACCATCTCTCTCTCTCTCTCTCTCTCTCTCTCTCTCTCTCTCTCTCTCTCTCTCTCTCCTACACAAGGTACATTAAATACTCTCCTGCCCTGTACACTAAGGAATGAGCTTATTTCGTAGCGTGATTGGAAGTTGGTCATAGTGAAACAACTAGCGAGCACATATGATACCACAATTCAAGATGATATCATATCACCTCACCCTAAGAGAGCACATATGATACCACAATTCAAGATGATATCATATCACCTCACCCTAAGATCTCGGAAGCCTACCATTGTCATTACAATGGTGGTTCAAAATATACTTCCCCCTATTTTTGCACTGCAATAAGGATAGGCCGATGGCATTAGGCGGGTTGCTTCCACATCCACCCTTGCGCCAATGCCATCTCAATCTAAGTGCAAAACGTGCTCATCCATATAGTAAGTATAAAGCGAGATGTATATAGGTAACCTTCATTGTAGAGGTCACCTTCATCCAAGGGTCTTGGATGCTCGAAATGTGGTGCTTGCAGCTTTAGAGGACCCACCACCCTTGGACAAGGGCGGGCTCCTTCACTTCCATGCCATTAATACATGTGCATCTCAATGTCTCAATCAAGAATTATTTCTTTCTACTAATCAAATTATAATATGTAGCACTTGATATTTTCTAATGCATAATGTGTTTCTTTAGGGCTTTGAACTAGATCATGTGAGTTCAAAGAAATAATATGGAAATTAGTAGCGAGTCCTCTTGTCAACATTAATTTTTAAATATGATGTTGGACAAGAAACAACCCTATCGAGGTCAAAAAAAATTATCCAAGAATGCTCATGTGTTTAGATCCCATATAAGAGGGCTCTGTGATTTAGAGTCCATCCAAGAGAGCTCTCTATATTTGTATGAGGGCTTCATATTTTCAATGCAACAAATTACAATTCATCAAATGGCAAAGAAAAAATCAGGTCATATACTACATATGTAGTGAGCATGTCGAAACTCAATCTCCAAAGTCCAATCTTGTAAGATTTGATATGACACATTAAGTAATGCATAATGCATGATGACACTTCACCTTGATATTATATGTGTGGTCTCCTTTTTCTTTTCTTTCAACAAACAAGTCAATACAATATTCATGTTTCTTTGGGAGAAAAAAAAAATACTATAAGCATTGTGCATAAATTTAGATGATGAATATCGGATAAAGCTCAAGCCTATATATATTAAGCCTCAAGTTGGCAAACTCAAATGAATGAGGATGAGATGGACTTTTAGTAACATACCTTCGTTAAATCCTTGAGTAGGGAAAGACATAATAACACACCACACAAGGAGCTTTTATTAATCATAACACGTCTTAAAATCACAACTTTGGATGAGAGTTAAGAAAAAATTTGCTCATCTTTTTTGTAGGGGAAAAAAGTAAAAAAAGTTTTCACGCCGCAAAAGGTCATTGTCATTCCGCCTTGGAAAGCCTTCCGCCTCGGGCTACCGCCCTCGGCCAAAGGCCCTTCCATGGGGGAATGGCCTCGGAGGTTGACCCCCCGCCCCCCAAAATAAAAAACCCATGACTATCTTTATTAGTCTCCTGTCTTGTAGGCATTCAATTGATGATTTTACTTGCTCCAAATTGTCAGATAGAGTTTTCTGGAATTGTTGCACATGTGATTTCAAATCTTCTAGGCGGAACGTTTGCTGATTTGCATTATTTCAATATCTACCTTGATTTGTTTGGCCATCATTAACTTCATATCACCAAGTCTTTCTCGAACTCTATCGTAGTTCTTACTGATTTCATATGTTCTTTTTTCAACCTTTGTAAGTCTCTTCTCTATCTCAAAACAATTAGGGGCTATTTCCAAATATTTTGTCTTAGTCAAGACTTGGCTTTTGCTACATACATCCATGCTAATTTTTAAGTGAGGATCATTGCTTTCATTTTCACCTTTGATTAAGTGTTGAAATTGGACGTTCAAGGCCGCCCTGCATGCTTATTTCCATGACATCTGTGACAATGTTCATGGCTTTTGTGTGACATTCTTAGACAAAACTTGCCCTTGAAATTTTATTTTTGCAGAGGATAGGACTTTCATGCAAATTTCAGATTAAACTTTTGAATATTGAATTCTTAGGAAAAAATATATGAGATTGTGCCTATTTACATTTGTCATATCAAATTCCAAGTGAAATATTGGAGCCTTCAAGTCTAGAATCTAGATGGATCATGGTCACTAGCCCTACAAGTTTCTTTAAACTTCTCTCTCTCTCTCTCTCTCTCTCTCTCTCTCTCTCTCTCTCTCTCTCTCTCACACACACACACACACACACACACACACACACACACACACACACACACACACACACACACACACACACACACCCACGCCCGCGCGCACGCACGCACGCACATACACACCAAATCTGAAAATTGAAACTTTGAAACTCTGAAAGTTCACACACACACACACACACACACACACACAGGCATGTGAAATTTCAAAATTGAAACTCTGAAAGTTAAAAAGTTGGAGTTAGATTGTAACATTTATGAAAGAAAAAAAAGTCTAAGTTAAAAGTTGTCCATTGTTCAAACTTCAAACTTTGTGCCAAGCTCTCCAATAAGCCATGCTAAAATGAAAAGGCTTTGAGGTTTGAAGTTTGTGAATCTCAATTTTTTATATGGTTGTATTAAGTTATTAATCTTGGAATTTGCAAAGAGTCAAATTTCAAGTTTGTGTACTTATTATAACTTATTCAAGTACCTTAACTCATGACATTTAAAATAAATTGTAGCCCATCAGTTTGACGGTTTTATACAAATTATGAACTTCAATGTTGATGGCCAAAAATTGCAACAACCTATAAAAAATGACCAAGTTACCCTTCAAAGGGCATGACGGGCGTCAAATTTCAACATTGGAGCAGATATAGTAGGAAAAATGCTTCTTGGTTTCCAAGGGGAGGCTCGAACCTGAGACCAAAGAAATTTTGGATGTCAAGCTAACCAACTGAGCCAACCCCTCATGATTAGTAGTAGGAAAAATGCTTCTTGGTTTCCAAGGGGAGGCTCGAACATGGGACCAAAGAAACTTTGGATGCCAAGCTAACCAGTTGAGCCAACCCCGTTGGGTAGTAGTAGGAAAAATGCTTCTTGGTTTCCAAGGGGAGGCTCGAACCTGGGACCAAAGAAACTTTGGATGCCAAGCTAACCAGTTGAGCCAACCCCGTTGGGTAGTAGTAGGAAAAATGACCAAGTTGCCCTTCAAAGGGCATGACAGCGTCAAATTTCAACATTGGAGAATATATAGTAGGAGGAGCGACTGAGTGGTTGAGTGACATTCGTTTCTATAGGAGCCATTGGGATCCCTTGTAAATCTACAGACGGTAGCTTGTGTGGAATCCCGTGTAAAAATGCAGTGTCACATTTTTTTCGCTTTTGTCACCTGTGTGGAATCCCGTGTAATTATGCAGTGTCACATTTTTTGCTTTTGTCACTTGTCAGAAATTGCATGTAAAAATGCAGTGTCGCATTTTTCATAATTGTCGCCTGTCAAAAATTGCATTAAAAATGTAATGTCGCATTTTTTTTTGCATTTTTTTGCGAAGCAGTGTTGCATTTTTGGAAGTGTCTAAAATGGCCGAAAAACCGAGTTAGCACGAGTGTCGCAAAACACTTAGTTGTTCAGGATGGACCAAAGGTTGAAAGGTGACAGTGTCGGGTGTCGCATTTTTTGCTTGTGAAAATCCTAAGTAAAAATGCAGACTGTAGCGACAATCAGTTCAAATATGCAGACTGTTGAAAAACAATTCATTTTCTGCAGGTTTCATTTGAGAGAGTAAAATTGATAGAAGGAAGGAGGGCAGTTAGGAAGAGTAAGAGTAAGACTAAACTCCAATACCAAGTATAATGAATTTCGAAGAATTCATCTTCTTATAGTCAGATAAAATTTGTTTTGAGGAAACAAAATGTGAGGTGGCTCCCGAATCAAGTACTACTTGAATTTTTGAATTCAATGAACAACATAAATTAGCACAAACATATCCTGATGAGTTTCTTGTCGTCCTCTCTTCTGCTGCTTTGGAGGTTCGCCTCGATTAGGCTCCTTCTTGTTCTTAGGACTTTGATAACAGTCTACTGCTGCCTGACCCTGTTTATGACAATGAATAGAATCAATCTTTGGATTCAACCAACAATTGTCTTCTATATGACTGATCTTTTGCATCTGTTGCAAATCTTCCTATCACCAGAATCTTTCTGTTGTTTTCCTGATTGTCGATCATTTGTCTTGGATTCGTTTGAACGATTTCCATTCTTCTTAGATGACTCCCTCTTAGACTTAAACTTCTTCGAAGATTTATTTTTTTGAGTAAATCGAGCTTTTTCCAAATCACCATTATCGTCATAGCGTCTGCGAGCTTCTACTTCCTCTTTGACTCCATCTATCGCCTTTTGAAGTGTCATAGACGAATCTTTCGCCAGTAAAGTTTGAGTTGTGTGGAATGACCTGGATAGGGCTCGAAAAAAATAGCTAAGCTGTTTTTCCTTTGAGATTGCATTTTCAGCGCTAGAATTCTGCAAAGAAATAAACAGATCCTTCATCTTTCGTACAAAAGTGGTCATTGTAGGTAAATCAATTGGTCCTCCAAGAACATGATATGATTTCGTGATCGAGTCTCATTCTTGGTTTGCAATTCTTCCCACAATTCTTTTGTGTTCAAAGTCAATGAAAGATCTAGCATTATGCTGTCATTCACTGAAGACGCAATAATTGCTATAGCTTTGTCATTTTTCTCCCTCCATTCATGAAGTTTTTTGCCAGAAGTAATTGGCTTCTCTTCTATTGAATCTACCCATTTTCAAAGACCTTTGCCCTTCAGTATGAATGAAGCCTTTAACTTCCAGACTAAATAATTTGAACATTCTGTATCCAAGATCGTACTGATGTTAGGCTGATCAAAGACATATTCTAATCTTCCGAATAAGCTCTAGATATGGTTGCTGATGGATGTGTCAACTCTGATACCACTGAAAAAAATACTAGGAATTCTCCTTCAGAGAACACGATGAAAGTTTGAATAAATCAAACTAATATCAGTGTCTTCAATCGTGTTTGATTCTGATCTATGTACTAATGGAGCAGTTTCTACTTTGATTGAATAAAGCATGCAGATTTAGGAGATATATGAGTGAGTGTGATAGAAAATTTAAGATAATCAAAACAACTGAAAAAAAAAATCATCTGTTGCAAACTTTGATCAATCAAATTTTTTGTAATTTAAATTTTGATTCTTCAGTGGAAATGATGGCAAACAGATAGATGGAAGGTAGGGTGGAGGTGGTGACATCGATAGATGGTGTGGATGATAGAATAGACATGGGAGTGGATGAAGAAGAAGACTGATTTTCCAATACTTGTATTTCCTATCTGCTGAAGGATCTTCGTCGTGATTGGGCTACTTCTTCTTATTGAGTCCCTTTGGATTACCCATCTGTCCTCTTTAGCCTTGTATTTTTCATATTTTGACTTGTGACCTTGGCTGTTGATCTTGCTGATGTTGTTGTTGGCAGCGTAACTACTCCAGTGGATCCAAGCAGATCTACTCTCCCCACCCTCCCAAAATCTGTTGGTGGAGATGTTGTTGCTGGTAACTATTCATGCTTAGGATTGGATCGACGTGTGGAACATGTAGTTGAAAACACGTTGAACATGTGACTGGACTAAAGATTGAACAAATTTTAACTAAATTTGTTTCGATCTTGCTGTAGTTGACTCGAAGACGAATATGGCAATGAGATACAAAAATCAACTCGGACGTGATATGTACTTCGCAGATTTGGTAGATGCGCAAAAATCCGAAACTCTGTATAAGGTGATTTGAAGACTGATAGATGAATGACAAGTTATTTTTGAGATACGCTACATGATGTCTCTTGTTCAATGGCTATCCTTGATGAACTAAAAACAAATCTAGAAAAAGATATGCATTTAGAATTAATAACCAAAATCAAAAAATGACAAAAAATAAACAAGGAAGATACCAATGTTACAGAGAGTGAAAGCCGTAGAGCACTTGTCAAACAAAAAGTCATTCATCAACATGTATAATTTGTGAAGGATTTCAGATCATTCAAGATCCAATCCAAGTCCCAAATCTTTGGTTACAATAAGGAGCAAACCAACAATCCTGCCAATGTAGAAAAATCAGCATCTACATACAGAATGAGATGCAAACTCTAAGAGATATTGATCAAACATGAACCAAAACATAAAATATGATTGTTCTCCGTACAATTACAGTACCCTACTGTATTACACACGTGTGGAACCGAAAATAGCAATAAATAATCATTCTACACACACGATTGCAAGATAACACCAAGATAGTGCAACAATGAGTAGTAGAACCCAAAGAGAACCATGTATAATGATGAAATGAGAGATAGAAGAGAGAAGATGTGTCTCTCCACGAGTTAGATCCTTTTATAGAGTTTCCAAACCCTATTTGGCCACTTGGCTTTCCCTCCAAATGTAAACCCTACTATTTCTGGGTCTAGATTCAATGTACCCAAAGTTCAAATTTGAATCTCTCTCAAACTTGACTACCAACTTTCCCACACTTTTCAAAAGTGTTTGTTGAATGTATTTTAAACTAATATAACTTCAAAAAGTTTATCTCTAAGCCTAAAATGAGTTTTGGCCTCTTATTGACAATTTACCAAAATGTGACTAAACTAGACTAAACTAGTTGAAATCTCTCACACTCCCTCTTCAACTAGTTTTGGCATAGTTTTAACAATAGAACTTTGATCCAACTTTAGAATGATCTCCATCCTAAGTATAGATCTTCTTTCTAAGGTTCTAAAGTATCTTTCATAATTGATATAGAGAATAGTGTCCAAATTGGATGCTTCACTATTTCTTACATCAATTTTGCACATCAAGATATAACTAGAACATGAAGAACCAAATAGAATGTGAATGAAATAATTCCTCCATGTTTCAAACTTTGAGCTTTCTGGAAAATTACAACAACCAAACAATAAATGTGAGTGATGACCATTTGCTTGCTTGTCTCCTCCAACTTTGTCCTTTCTTGATATGTCTTCACCATAAAACTCCATGAATGAGTCTCCATCTCCATCTTGCCACAAGAAACCATCAAACCTTGGAAATCCATGAGTAGGTGAGTACATTATTGATGCAAATCCAGCACCACATGACTCCATAAACCAAGTAGATTGCACTAGTCCATCTTCAAGATCTACTTGACACAAGAAAATGACCATGAATTCACCAAAAATTGACAATCTCCAAGTATTGGCACCAAGTAGCTCAACACTTGAGAACTTGATCATGGTGAGTGATATAATGAGCCTCCATTAGCCTCATTTCAATCAGCAAAACCAGCCAAGAATGCTAGTACAACTCCAACAATAAGATATTGCAAGACAATGTAGCTAGTTTGTCCATATCTACATGCAATTTCTAGAAACTTGGTATATCTTCTTGTAGACTCCAATGAGACCTTCCTAATGCACCATAAATCATCTAATTCTAGTAAACCAAGTGTGAAATTGGAATTGATCAAGTACATAACCCTATATTGAGTTTTGACCTACAAAAGATCAATTCTACACATGCAAAAATGCTGAATTTTGAGTAGAAATCAATCTAGCATGCTCTAGCATTGGTAACTCCTCCAAATACTTGCTAAAGATGGCTGATCCTTTCATAACCTGAAACACAAGAGCTCTGATACCATGTGAAGGATTTCAGATCATTCAAGATCCAATCCAACTCCCAAATCTTTGGTTACAATAAGGAGCAAACCAACAATCCTGCCAATGTAGAAAAATCAGCATCTACATACAAAATGAGATGCAAACTCTAAGAGATATTGATCAAACATGAACCATAATATAAAATATGTTTGATGTCCGTACAATTACAGTACCCTACTGTATTTCACACGTGTGGAACGTAAAATAGCAATAAATGATCATTCTACACACACCATTGCAAGATAACACCAAGATAGTGCACCAATGAGTGGTAGAACCCAAAGAGAACCATGTATAATGATGAAATGAGAGATAGAAGAGAGAAGATGTGTCTCTCCATGAGTTACATCCTTTTATAGAGTTTCCAAACCCTATCTGGCCACTTGGCTTTCCCTCCAAAATGTAAACCCTACTATTTTTGGGTCTAGATTCAATGTACCCAAAGTTCAAATTTGAATCTCTCTCAAACTTGACTACCAACTTTTCCACACTTTTTAAAAGTGTTTATTGAATTTATTTTAAAATAATATAACTTCAAAAAGTTTATCTCTAAGCCTAAAATGAGTTTTGGCCTCTTATTGACAATTTACCAAAATGTGACTAAACTAGACTAAACTAGTTGAAATCTCTCACATAATTCATCTGGACAATTTCATGTTTTTATTGATCTTTTAGAGTAATGAAAGATCAATAACAAGGCAAAAATAGTGACACTGAATCTACCATCGTTGATAGTAGATGTTGAGGTACTATGTCCTGAGTGAGGACCTCTCTGAGAAAGAGATTCAGAACCGAATCTCTATCTGGATTTCTGATTCCTAGATGTGTTGTGTCTTGGCACATTGGAAATCTTATCAACATGTGGAAAGACAAATAGATTTGAGGTTGTAGAAGTGGAAAAAAAATTGTCAATTCTTTGTGGAGGTTGCTCTTGGTTGGACATTGTAGCAGATGACAGAATATCGGTTTCGCTTTCCTCCTACAAAGACTCATTTCATATTAGTGTCTTTTTGTATTATGGAGCTGGTGAATTGTGTGGTAATGTAGAAGTTTGCAAGAAACTTCTCGAGTGAGCAGCAGGTTGAGCAGTTGGGTGCTATGGTTCTCATGTTGTGTTGTCATGAGGATCCTATCGGGAGTCATAACTAACGTGTCGGACAGGTAGGATCTTGTTGGGTTGTTTTGGATAGTCTTTGAAACTATGTTTTCTGACACAGTTGGGACATTCAACGTGGTACCTGGTCTTGACTAGACAATCAACTATGAAGTGGCCAGTTTCACCACAGATGAAACATCTGGTGTGCAATGGCCCTTGTATAACGGCATAGCCATCTTGTATGGCTAAAGGTTTTGGACTTTCTGGTGGGTATTCATGATAATGCAAGGAATGTCTAGATTGTGATGGTTGTTCTTGATAGTGTTGGACTATATGTGCTTGGATAGGCTGATATGAAGGGCAAGCATCAGCACGATGCATAGCCCGGCAGTGTGGGCACCATATTGGGTTTCGTCTATAAGGTACCTGTGTAGGGTTTGGCTGATCAGGCATACGGCTTTGGATAGACTTCAGGGTAGTTTGAAACTCATTGGTGAGTTTCTCCATTTGTAGTTGGTGTTGCTTATTAAGCAACTCCAACTGGGATTTCCAAAGCTGATCCCGGGTGTCCTCGATCGGCTTTGACTCATGGACAGGAGCACGTGGTGCTCTCCTTTCTTTGGATTCATCAACATCTGATCCCTCGTCTTCCTCTTTGATGGCATCAGACATAGCTAACTTTAGGCTCATATATTCATCATTGGATTTAAGCTCGCGTCTAATCCATCTTGGAAGGCCGACTAAAAACCAGATGATGAGCATCTATTCAGAAAGTTGTTCTTGTACTTGACTTTTGAGGCATTTGAAACGCTTGATATAGTCTCGTACATGTTCATCTTTTGCCATTTCACAACTCAAGATTTTGAGAAACAAGGTTCTACTCTACTGCTCAAAGCAGAAGTTTGGAAAAAGCTAGACAACATGGTGAAATATTTAAGAAAAGTTAAATTTTCAAACACTGATATCCAAATGATACAGAAAACAACCAAAGAATTTGTGGATGCAGTTCAAAGTGCATGGGGAGGAGATCACAGAACACATTATATGGTAAGATTTAGTTGCAACATTGTTGTACACAAATTTGTACAACTAAATTAGATACTTTTGATATTGATTGATATATTGTTTTTATGAAATACAACACATATTACGGCATCATTCGACATTCTTTGCAAGGAATAGTGGAAGTCTCAGCGTATGGTCATCACAAGAAAAGGAGAAATCTCATTGGCAGGCAAGAGCGGCATTTCATAAAAGTACACAACATGGTGGAACCAGCACTGTATTCAACACCTTTTGGATTCCCTCCAAGGATGGCAGTTATATCAGCATTGACATTGCACCAACCAGGATTTAATTGATTGGGTTTTCAAACGCTGGTGACATGATTCATGGCAATATTTCAAGAAGTTCTTGCTAGAAGACGACAAAACCATCGTTCACACCAATGATGGTGTTGCCATGAAGTTGATCAAGGATCCCAAGCTACGAGCTGTGGTGAAGTTCCTTATGATCTTGACTGAAGTTCACATCGTCCAAATGGATCACATTCCACCCAGCAATCTCTTCTCATTAACCATGATGCTAGATGATCCCACTTACACCTATAAGTGGGCAGAGAAGATCTCCGACAAGTTGTGCCTAGCCCTCAAAACACGCAAAGCTACCACCAAGTGTGGTTATCTATTACACATGATGGTACAACAACACTTTGGAAGAAGGACGACCGCAATACTCAAGGAGCTCGACAAATTGTATTCTAGAAATAGGAAGAGGACCAGTTTGTTGTGAATCAGGCTCTGACTGCTACTGACGAGAATCGAGCTCTAATACCACTAATGCAAATCAAAATAAAATGAAACATGAATATATTTGGATGGAGTTCGAATATGATTGCTGGTCACTGCCTGCTATATCATTCCTACAATCCTCCAGAATATTGGTTCACAATTGTATGCAATGTTGTGCACAAGACCAAACTTGGTATATATTGTATGTACATTTAGTCAGTTTATGTCTAATCCAAGTATGTAACACTGGAAGGCTTTGAAAAAAGTCATGAAGTATATATAAGACAACAACGATTCAGCATTATGCTATGATCTACACCAACATTTCTCTATGGATACACTAATTGTGATTGAGGAGGTGATCCAAATTCTAGACAATCAATCTTTGGATATTGCTTCTACATTGTAGGAGGACCAATTTTTTGAAATAGCCCCCACTTACTACTATGATGCCTTATTCCACTTTTCTATTCCTAGTCCTAGCTAGGACTTATCCCCCTTGCTTTGGTGGAAAGCTTCTAACATGATGACCCAAAAAAAGAGAAATGACATGAAAACTCATTTTTTTAACAAATTTTTATTTTATTTTTATAAAAAAATCCCAATATTTGAAATGCTTTACAAAAATATATTGTAATGCTAAAAAAATACTCAATTTTGTCAAAAATTGTAATTAGACTAAAAAGATTAACACAAATTATTATTAAGCTTCAATTATTTAAAATAAATCATCAATTACACTTCTACTAAAATCAATAGAAATTTTACTTTCACTTGTGTAAAATATTATTTTAAAATAAATATTTGAAGATTTAAAATTTTTTAAAATAAAAATATTTGTATTCAGAAAAGTATTAAATAAAAGTGCTTATATTAAAAGCATAAATTTTGATCAATATTTTTAAAATACTATATTTTTAAAAGTAACAAATTACAAAAATTTAAAGACTTAACACTTTTAATCTAAGTAAACATTCAAATATTTAAATCTAATACAAATAACAATTACAAAATAAATTACTTTCAAGCAACCAAATTATATAATTTATAGAAAATCTTTAAAAAAAAGACTTAGATACATATATTTTAAAAAAATTTATCATTTATTTATTTTTATATTTCAAAAAATTTAATGTAATTGATTTTGATAACATTCATCATTTTTTTAAATAAAGTTGAATTAAAATATTTATGATGTGATTAGTTTTGATAATATTTATCATTTTAAAACATATAAATTCAATATTCAAAAAGCAGATTCATGTTGACTTAAAATAAAAGAAGATAAAAGAAAATGAGAAAGAAATGAAACAGATGGAGTACTTATAACAGATGCTCTCATTGAAATGAAAACTTCATTTTTTTTCAAACATATAAATTTAACATTTTTAAACAATAATAAAAATAAAAACATCATTTGCAAACATATAAATATATCAATATTTTTTTAACAAATTTCTAAAAAATGAAAACATTGTTTAATTTTAACATCAATATCTTAACAATTTCAAACATAATTCATAAAAATAAAAACACCATTACAAATAATCTCAAAAAAATTTAATTTTACTTAAAGATTTTGTGACACAAATTTTTGAAAAATAAATACGAGATCTTTTTAATAGTAAAATCCATTACATTCAAAAGTCATCAATGTTATTAACATCTCTTCTTTTTCTAGAAGAGCTACAATAACATCAAGGGTAGTCATCTCCACAGTTTCATCCATGAAAAAAATTATAGTGACCTTGAATTAAGACATCAAATTTCTCCGTGTCACCTACTTTTTTACTGATAGGAGATTGTGGTTCTTTTGACAGGAAAATTACTACGTCTTCATTGTTTCCACTCTTTCCAACCTCTGTCAACTTGTCTAACAAAGTTGATAAAGATTCCATTTTCATTTTTATAAATTTTTCTAAGCTTGAATCTAAATCTACAACAACAACATGGTTATCTTTTTGTACAACACATGCGCTGATCAACCGCTGTCGCTAAAAAAATCCAAAACCCAATTGATTGGGTGTGAAAAATATCAATTATATGATTAATTAATTATTGTGGCTTTTTATAGGAAAAACCCACGGAACTCATCATAGGATTTTTTTTAATTTTTTTGTCGTAGTTGGAAATTGAAACAAGTTTTCAAAACTTTTTAGCCTTGAAGTGTTATATTGAAGTATCGAACGTTTGCCATCTAATGAATAATAACCGATTGTTATGTATTTAATTGCATTGAAAAGTCGTGCTCCTCTAGGATTTTTGACGTTGAGCTTATCGCTACAAAGATAAAATAAAAATTATATAAGAAAATTATTTAATGATTCAAAAATAAAATAAAATATGAAACCTATGCTAAGAATAAAACAGTTAAAAATTTTGAAAGTAAAATGATTACTAGAGTTAAAAATTTATCACATGACGCTTTCTATTTTAACATTAGAAAAAATTAACAATGTTTTCTCAATTGAAACAGACTGCCAACTTGAGTAAAAAAATGACAACTTTCTAGATAGAAGAGGTTGTGACGTCAATGAAACCCTTCATGACATTGTGAATTTCAATGTACTTGAAAGGAAAATCATCATTTAATGATTCTTTCATCTGAAATCTGTAAGGAATGTCAACAATGTAGAGTGTGTAGGGTATCTTTTTCAAAAAAATTGAAATTTCTCTACAATGTATCTCTTCCACAATATAAAAACATGGTTGCTTATCGACATTTTTGAGAACATCTCTCCTCTCTATTTCTCTTCTTAGTCTTCACTTTCAAAATATGTCTTTAAATTATTCTCAAAGTCCATTTTATTTTTCTTATCCTTAATAGTTTGAAACAAAATCAAGTCATAAACATGCAGCAAAAGATGTTCTAGATGTTGTTCATTCATATATATGCGGTCCAATGCAAACCCGTCGTTACTTGATGCAAAGTATTTCATTACCTTCATTGATGAATATTCGAGAAGAACATCTGCTTATTTTATTAAGCAGAAATAAGAGGCTTTCAAAATATTTTGACAATTCAAAGAGTGTGTAAAAATAAAAACTGGTAAAAGAATTAAATCATTGAGGTCTAACAATCGGGGAGAGTACATCTCTACTGAATTCAAGGAGTATTGGCTTAACAATGACATAGAACAACAATTCATTATCTCTTATTCGCCTCAGTTGAATGGACTTGTTGAGAAAAAGAACAGAACCTTAGTCGAATCGGCAAAGTGTATGTTTGTTCATGCAACACTTCCGAAATCTTTCTGGGTTGAAGTTGTTATCATTGCAGCTTATATTTAGAAAAGATGTCTAACTAAAGGTCTCTTAGACAAAACACCTTATGAAGTTTGAAAAACGTCCAAACCATCATTATCAGACCTACGAATTTTTGGATGTATCACTTATCAACAAATACTGCAAGAACTCAAGAAAAAGCTCGACTTCCAAAGTATAAAATCTATTTTCATTAGTTAGACTATTTCAGATAAAGCTTATAAGTTGTATGATCATGTCGAGTCAAAGATATTCACCAGTCGGAATATCGTCTTCATCGATGATCAGTTTATCGACCTAAAAGACAAGGGCAAAGAGCGAAAAAACACAGATCCAAAACACATTAGTGGATCAACAAAATCTTGGGCCAATTTGGTTGCACATCTGAAATAGCTAGAAGATAGGAATCACTACTTTATGTTAGAACTTAGAAATGCACAAACATCTATTTATAAACACTTGAATATTGTCCCATCTTGTCATAAGATATCATCAGCACTTGATGACTTGATCATGAATTGACTTCCCTTTGATGCTCTTGACTACCTTTTGTGTAGTTGAAGCTCTTTGAGATCAACCTCTTGATCTTCCACTTGACCATCAAAGTCATTGAGCATAAACCTTTTTCCAGATCCATTAGTTACATCCATTCCTTGAAAACCATCATCCACTTGCATAACATCATCTAGACAAGAAGATGAATCAAAACATGTCAGTAAAGCAAAATGAGTTACTTCCACCCTTCTCATCGTATGTAAGCCTAGATGGCTTTTGTCTTTTCCTTGAGGATTTTCTTAGAACTTGACTTGTACAAGCATCTCCACCATCACCATCCAAAGAACCATCTTCATCACCATAAAAAATGTTAGATTGATCAACATCAACAACATCAAGCTTATCCACATTCTCCTCTTCAAAGACATCATCCATAGAAATGTGAACTTTCTTTGACTTAGGAATGTAAACCCTATAAGCTTTCCTTACTTCACTATAGCCAACAAAGATTTCCTTTAAGAATCCAAAAGATGAGTTGACATAGCAAGTACTACCAAATATCTTCACATGCTCCAACCTTAGTTTCTTACCAAAAAGAACCTCAAATGAACTCTTACCATCCAAATATTCATTTGTACCTATTTCAAACAAAGTTAGCACACATCAAAGCTTCACCCCAAAATGACTTAGGAAGATTTGCATTCACTCTCATGGATTTAGCTCTTTCAAAAAGATTGACCTTCCTCTCATCCACTCCATGTAGGACCTTTGAGTTTGAAAGCTCTCTCTTGATCCCATTTGCCATACAGATCTTTTTGAACTTTGTTGATAGGTCTTCATTTGCAACTTTAAGCACTTAATCTTCATGTTGAATTGACTCTCCACAACATGCTTGAACTTGAGAAGTGACATTGTCGCCTGTCAGGAATTACGAGTAAATATGTAGAGTTGCATTTTTCGCTTTTTCCAAAGTGCCTCAAATGTTAAGAAAATGACTTTGGCAAAGTGTAGGGCTACCCTAAATGGGATTTAAGGACATTGTTGCCTTTTTTGCAAAATCCCAACACTGTCGCCTTTTTCGCCTGTGGCAGTTTTAGTTCACTCACTCTCTAGAAAATAAGTCCAACAATATTGACTAAAGTCATTAATGCAAATCACAAACACCTCTTTCATTACTCAAAGAACTAGTACAATGTAAATAAGACTCACCTTGATCTTGACCCTTTGATCTCTTGCTTTTGCCTTTGCCCTTGAACTTTTCCCTTGAGAACATAGCATCCTCCTCTCCAACTTGAGAAATGGAAGTAGATTCTCCTCTTGATAGAAGCCTAAACTCCTCATTCACCAAGATCTCTTGCAGATCTACCATACTTGGCAAAGTCTTTTGAATAGAAAAACTTTGAACAAGATCAGCATGATCATCCAATAAGCCATTAAGAACAACTTGGACAAGTTCTATCTCCTTAATGCTTAAACTAGATATCTCATCTAATAGAATGTACCATCCACAATCATGAGCAATTTTTGTCTCCACATTCTAGTAAGTGGTTTCAAAAATTGGCCATCTACAAGTGTTTTGATCCTATGAATCCAAGTCTACTTCTAGAGTGCTTTTCCAAGTTTGATTGATCTTCAAGAGTTCTTGATAAATGAAGAATATAGGCTTCAAGCAAGAGCTGGATCTACATTGACACTTCAAGAGGAGGCTATGTTCACAAAGGGCAAACTCAAGGGCAAAGCCAAAAGTAAGTGATCTAAAGGGCAAGATCAAGGGGAGGCTTCTTCAAATGGCAAAAAGAAGGATAGATCAAAGCTCAAGTGCTTCTATTGTGGCATCAAAGGACACTTTGCAAGTGAGTGCTACAAGAAGTAGAAAGACAAGGAGACAAGCAAGGTAATCTTACTCTTGATGAGGATGGTTTGGATGTTCAAGATGCAAATGATGATGCTTTTGTGATGTCTTCATGTATGCTTGCTAATGATGGAGATCTAGATCCATGGTGGATTGATAGTGGAGCAAGTTCACACATGACTTTTCACAAAGAGTACTTCACTTCTTTGTTGGCATATGGAGATGACAAGAGGGTGATCTACACGACCAATGATGGTTAGTGTGCAATCAAAGGGATTGGCACAATTCCTATTTCTCTCTCTACGAATAGGAATGTTCATTTGGAGGATGTCTTGTTTATTCCATCTATTACCAAGAATTTACTCAGTGTGAGTCATTTGCTAAGTAAAGGCCTCAAGGTTGAGTTTGATGGAAATGCTTGTATCTGAAAAGATGTGGAGAAATCATTTTCATGTTCTTATATGGAGAACTTTCCTGTCTTGATTCTATGTCCATCTCTTGTGTATTTCTCCTGATATCTTGGATTTCTATGTGTAGAATGTTGATTTAATGGTTGATATATCTTTCACACGTGTGAAGTACTATACTTTACTACTTTTGTATGGATAGGGACAATACTAAGTCATATTCAAGTGTTTATGATCAAATCTTTGTGCATTTCTAAGTTCTAGCATGCATAAAGTAGTGATTTCTATCTTCTAGCATGCATAAAGTAGTGATTTCTGTCTTCTAGCTATTTCTAGATGTGCAACCAAATTGGCCTAAGGTCTTGTTGATCCACTAATGTATTTTGGATCCGTATTTTTTCACATGGTATCAAAACAGGTTGCAGGCCAAATTTGGTGGATTTGCCAGTGAACCTTTTCCCTCACAAAATGGCGAGCAATCTCTATATGCTTGCTCCTTGCATGGAATGTCAGATTGGTTGCTAATGCTTGGCTTGATTGGTTGTCACAATAGATGATTGCTTCAAGATGAAACAAACACCATGCTTAAAGTGGACATCCAAACCACTTTCTAAGAGTAGATTAACACTAAGCATGTTCTTGGTGATTGACGATACATAAAGGACATTTTCTAGATCCATGTATTTTGAGGATTCTAGACACAAAGAGATGGTGCCAACACCATTTATCCTACACTCTTCACCATTTGCAGTAAAGACAAACTTTTTAGCATCATTGAATGAGTGTAAGGTTGAGAAAAATTCCTTTTCACAAGACATGTGGGATCTAGCCCACTGTCAATCCACCAATTGTCTCTTAAATTGCTATTGCTTGTTGGTGAGGATGTAGATGCCATCAAGAATACATCTACTTCATCCTCCTCCTCCTTTGCAAGGTTTTCTTGTTTGTCCTCCTCCACTTGTGCTCTTAGCCTCTTGTAGCATTCAGATGCATAATGCCCCTTCTTTCCACAAAAGAAGCATTTCTGCTTTGACTTGTCCTTTGAGCTTGATGTATCATCCTCTTCTTTGGCCTCCTTTGGATGCTTCTTCTTTTTATTGGTCTTCTTTTTGCCCTTGAATGAGAAATTGGCTTTCTCATCACCATCCTGCAAAGACAAGGAACTCATTCTAGATCTTGCATGGAGCATCCTACACTCTTCAGTCACTTATACATTGTGAAGTTTTTCTATAGTTGGCAAAGTGTCTTGGATGGCAAAAGTTTGGACCAAATTTGCAAAGTCATCTCCTAGACCATTAAGAACAATTTGTACAAGCTCTCCATCATGAATCTTCTCTCCAATGGAAGCCAACTCCCTATTTAGAGACTTGATTCTGAGTACATAATCCTGTGCACTCTCCTCACTTCTTTTCATGCTTTGCAAAATCTGATTTCTAAGCATGAGAACCCTAGAAGTGTTAGATTCATAGATTGATTTTAAAGACTCCCAAGCCTCTTTAGCACTTTTACATGATGATACTTCCCTCAAAAGATCATTGCTCACATTCATTTTCACACAATGAAGTGCTAGCCTAGATTTTTTTTTGTATCTCACTAATCCTTGTGCACCTAGTCTTCATCCTCAATAAAAAACTAATAAAGGTCTTGGAGCACCAAAAGTGACTCCATCCTAACCTTCCAAACAAGATAATTTGTACAATTCAATCACTAGCTTCTAGAAGGTATGCTCCAACAGATCCCATCTTACTAGTGACTTCTACAAACAAGAAATAGATTTGATTGACTTGAAACTCACAAAGGTCTCACACTTGTAGTGTTTCACTCAAATTTGATTTCTAATCCAAAAATTGGACTTATAGTCACAGTTCTATCACTCCCTCACAAAGCTGGAATGAAGATAAGATGAAGTGAAAACTAGTTTCAAACAAACCTTGCCAAGAAATGGATTTGATTATCTCTAGCAACTCACTAAGGTCTCTCTCTCTTGTATGTTTCACTCAAATTAGATTTTATAATCCAACAAATGGACTTATAATCTCAGTTCTAGCACTCCCTCCAAAGTTGGAATGAAGATAAGATGATGTGAAATCTACTTACAATCAAATCTTGTCAATTTTGGCTATTTTTGGACAATAACATGACTAAATCTCTCTCACACTTTTTGATGTACTTTCAAGACCTGTAAAACAAGTTCAGAGGACCTGATTTCAGCTGAGATTAATTAGATCTCATGACCCTATGTCAAATCTAATCAATGCCACTCAATCTTGGTAGCTTATCCTAAGATTTCCACCAAAAATTACATCAAAAGCTAACAGATTGAATTTCTTTGGATCAAATGAATACCATGAATTAAATGCAGGTCCAAAGGTGCCCACATGTGGATAGTACAGATTTGGACCCCTACCAAGTTTGGGAGCAAATCTCTTCACCAAAATCAAGATTCTAACTTGCCCTCTCAATACTAGTTTTTTAGCACCAAAACTTGCTAGAAATGGATTTGCATTAGATCAATGGCTTAAGCTCTTGTACTTGGATCTGATACCATGTGAAAGTATTGTACTTTAGGACCATAAATGGATCTACAAAAGATCCACAAGAGTGATTGGATGCTTGCTTAACAATCTATCAAAAAACTAGTCATCAAAAAGTTGATGTAGATTGGCAATTTGACAAACAACAAGCATTAACTATCAAAAGCATTGATCAACATTGAAATCCAAGCCCACACGCGTGTACTACAAGCTGTAGTATGGCCTTCAACCTGAGAAACAAGTAGAAATTGATTTGGTTTCATTTGGATCACAGAAACTCAATGTACATAGTGAACTAGCTTGAGATTGCCAATGAGCTCCAAAAATATTCTATCTTCTCACTATGGGAGCTTGGAATAAATAGCAAATTCAAATTCCTTTGTGAAGTTAGGTGGATTTCCAGCATGTAATAAAGAAGTTAACTCAGTCTTTTAACTAGGAATCACTACCAAAAGACATGACCAATCCTATGGACTTGACCTAACCTACATCAAGAGTGGATTGCCACATGGCATCTTGGCCTCACATGTGTGGAATCTACTTATGTAAAAAATTTACATTATACTACATGGTTTTTGATCAAGCTAGATTTGCCAGTTTTTGTCAATTCTTCACAATGTCCTCAAAGGATGCTTCATCATCACTATTAGAGACTTTTACATTTTGCTCCATAGGAGTATCTACTCCTTTACAATCTTTCATTCAAATTGCTCTAAGATAGAAGATGCATATTGGGATTGACAAGTAAAACTTAAATTCTTTCCTCTTCATACTTCTATCTAGTATGAAATGAAAAATACCAAGATCCACCATCTTGAACTCTCTAGACAATGTTATTTTCACTTCTTTATACCATCATGATCAATACCACTAAGGGTAATGTCATCTACATACAAAATGAGAATGATCACTTTACCATCATTAAATCTCAAGTACAAAGAAGGTTCATAAGCACTTACAAAAAAATGAATAGAGGTTAAGAAGGCATTTCGATCAACCTAGAGTACGAAGCTCTAGGTGCTTGCTTGAGCCCATAAAGGCTCCTTTGCAACAAACATACTTTTTCTTCTTGATCTTCCTGATGAAGCCCTCAGGTTGCCTCATGAAGATCTCCTCTTCCAAATAGCCATTTGGCATTAGTCACATCAAGTTGAAAAAGAGTCCAATTAAAAGTAATTGCCAGAGATAATCAACCTTATAGTAACTAGTTTAGCAACAGGAGCAAAAGTCTCATCAAAATCTACTCCCTTGGTTTGCAAGAACCTGCCATTGTGTTGAGGACTATAAGTAAATGTAAGCTCTCTTTTAATACCATTGGATTTACAAAACTCTATCATCCTAGTGGAGATGTATTCTCCACCATTATCACTTCTCAATACTTTTAATTTAGCATCAAGTTGATTCTCTACCAGAATTTTGAACTTTACAAAAGACTCAAATACCTTACTTTTGGAATCCAAAAGCTCAATCCAATTGTATCTAGAGTAATCATCAATAAAAGATGCCCAATTCACTAAACTCCGCTAAATTTGGACTTACCACTAAAAAGTTATGCCATTTTTAGTGTGGAATCAAAATGTGGACTAAAAAAGTTACGTTACGTAGATTTCAAATTTGAGTGTTTTGATTGGTCCATGTGTAAGAAAAAATAGAGAAAAAATATAAAAAGAATCTTTACAAAGGGTCTTTTTTGGATTTAGAACTCCTCTAATGAAACGAGTACAATACATTGCGGATCGAAGCCACAAACTCTATGCTATCTCTGAGCGGCTAAAATGAAAGTCTGAATTAAGCGCAATGTTGATAAGCAGTAGCGCAATAGCAATCTCTAAACAACTCTAAGAAGTGAGCTAGAATGCTCAAAAGTGTTCAAACTTGCAGGCTTGAGAGAGAGAGAGAGAGAGAGAGAGAGAGAGAGAGAGAGAGAGAGAGAGAGAGAGAGAGAGAG
Source organism: Diphasiastrum complanatum (assembly GCA_029204225.1). Taxonomy (NCBI): domain Eukaryota; kingdom Viridiplantae; phylum Streptophyta; class Lycopodiopsida; order Lycopodiales; family Lycopodiaceae; genus Diphasiastrum; species Diphasiastrum complanatum. Next base: position 34,513,051 of record CM055099.1, read on the forward strand.
AGAGAGAGAGAGAGCTAACTATTCAAATGCTTGTCATTGACTTCATTGATAATGAGATGTATGAACAACTGATTTATACTAAGTAATTAGGTCGTCAAATACGATTGCCAATTGGCTGGTGTCCGCTGGCATTCATCCAGTTCCTTCTCATTGATTGCTAATAAGCGGTGGAAATTGGCCATAAACAGTCTGTTGTCTGCGTAAATGAACTAAAATTGTAGCTATGAGGAAATGAACTAAAACTGCCATAGACGAAGGTGTCACAAAAAGGCGATAGTGTCAGCATTGTGAAAAATCTCATTTAGGGTTGTCCCACACTTTGCCAAAGTCATTTTCTTAACATTTGAGGCACTTTGAAAAAAGTGAAAAATGTGACTCTGCATATTTACTCGCAATTGTCGACAGGTGAAAATGCGAAAAAGACGACACTGTTGTCAGACTTTGTGTATTTCTATAGACTATGTAAAAACACTTGTAAATCTGTAGACTGTGTAAAGACACGGAAAAATCCACAAAACTGGATAAACAATGGATGAGGATTAAAACCGATTAGTCGATTAGTAAGAAGGAGAATAATCCAATAGTCCCCCTTAATCTAAATCTTTGAATGCCTTGACCTTCAAACTTAATTCTACACAGAATCTTCTATGTACTTCCAAACTTAATGCTTTGGTAAAATTATCTGCTGTCATATCTTGCGTTCTACAGTACTGCAATCTGGCCTCTTCATTGAGAACTTTGTTTATGACAAAATGATACTTCAGTTCAATGTGCTTACTCCTAGAATGAAATATAGGGTTGGTTGATAAAACAATGGCACTTCTCTATCACAAAATAATGTCGTCGGGGCATATTGATTCAGGCTGATATATGAGAGTAAGTTCCTCAACCAAATTGCTTCCTTTGTAGCTTGAGAGGCTGCGATATACTCTGATTCAGTGGAAGATAGAGCTATTGAAGATTGCTTACAACTGTTCCAAGAAATTGGACCATTGTTGAGGAAGAATGTAAGTCTGGAAGTGGATTTACGAGTGTCTAAGTCTCCTGCCCAACTTGCATCTGTGTGACCACTGAGTAAATTGAGTTTGTCGTTGCCGACTGCTCCATAACAAATGCAAAAGTCCATAGTAGCTCGAAGATATCTCATGACTTGAATGAAGCCTTCCAATGTGTTACACCAGGATTAGTCATAAACTGACTGAGAGAGCTGACTGCAAAAGCTATGTCTGACCTGGTACAAATCATGGCGTACATAAGAGATCCTATAATAGAATGGTAAGGAGACTCACACATCTGCTGCTTCTCATGAATTGTTTGGGGACACTGGTCCTTTGACAATTTGAGACCTGGTTCCATTGGTGAGAGAGCTAACTTGCACTTCATCAGATCATGTTGTAGATGTACCTCTGTTGTGTAATGTAGACGAACTTCTGTTTTCTCTCTCTGTGGATTTGTATACCAAGGCAAAAATGAGCTTCACCCAGATCAGTCATGTCGAATTCGGAAGATAGCATTTTCTTGGCCTCTTTTATCAGATTGGTACCATTGCTAAGAAGCAATGTATCATCCACGTATAAAGTGATAATGATAAAAGACTGTTGCACTGCTTTGAAGTAAACATCTAGGTGTGTAGCCGTAATCAATAAGGAAAGTATTGATCCTTTGAAACCATGCTCGAGCAGATTGCTTCAAGCCATAAAGTGCCTTATGGAGTTTAAATTGTTCAAATTACTTAAAATTATAATTATTTCTGAAAATTTAACATTTTAAATTTTGAAAACTTGACATTATTCTGAAATTTTTTAAATCAATAATTTGCTTACATTCGAATTTGTTTAAAAGAAGCCAATTTCAAAAAATAAAATAAAATTTGATAGCTTAAATCTTTTATATTTGTAAATTTCAAAATAATGAAATTCTTTAAATTTCTCGTTATACTTATAAATTTAACATTCAAAATTTTGGCACTTTTTCAAAAACAATTCAAGTTTTAAAAAAACAGGTCTCTAGGTCATTTCTCTTTTTTTGGGTCATTGTGTTTACATCACATATGTACCTTAATAATATGAAGTTCTTGGCATATTATGAAAATTGGTTTGTTTTCTTGTCCAACAACATATCCTAAAAGTTAATGTAAAGGAGAGGACCTGCTCATAATTCCCAGCTGAATTCAAATCATCTACTTCATAGAAAACACATCATCTAATATTAAATAGCAAGCGCCACATATTAGAATTTGATTAGTGTAAAGGAACAATTCTTGGCTAAGACTCACATGTATCAATGGCATGGAAGTGAGGGAGCTCGCCCTTGTCCAAGGATTTTGGGTCCTTAAAAGCTTCAAGCACCACACCTCAAGCCTTGGATGAATGTGATACCTCCAAAGGCCTTCACCCATCCCCATCCCCATCCCCATCCTCATCCCCCTTGCTACTTACTACATGGAAGAGCATTTTTTGCACTTAGATTGAGATGGCATCGGTTCCCTATATCCAAGGCTGGATGAGGGAGTGGACTGGCCGTTGATGCTACCTGAGTCTCAATGCAAAATAAGCTCATCCCTTTCAGTGCACTCTATGGAGAGAAAGTGCTAGTTGCATATGCCCATCCCCCATTTGATGCCAGGCTAGGCACCATGGGACCCACCTGACTTTGAATTATTGTAGCTACTCAAGTGTATTTGACCTCGGCTAACAGGAACCAGAGTGTCTCACATCATAAAGCACTCATAAAAAAAGGGTGTATTTGGAAGAGCACTGAAACACCATAATATCTACTTAAAATAGATTCAATTAAACACATCTAGAAATATATAAGATTCATCTACTATAAATAGAAAGCATAAAGGAACCTTATGATTGTAGATTTTCTCAAACTTGTTTATTTTTAGACAACTCTCTATAGATTTTTTTTTTCATGAATGCTTTACATGGAGGAAGGCCCCTTCCCATCTATTCATAGCTGCCCTCAAGAGGAGAGGGAGACAAAAAGCTTCTTGTACTCCAAGGCTAGCAGGTGCTCTAAAGCTTCAAGCATCACATCTCCACTATCTAAGACCTTTGAATGAAGGTGACCTCTCCAATGGGGATTACCTAGAGCCTAAGTGTTAGATGGATGAGCATGTTTTGCACTTAGATTGAGATGTAGAAGAACATGTGCCTAGGGCAGAGGAGGGAGTGGGCCCACATACCAGGGAGGGATCTCTTGTGCAGAGTGCCATCTTAGTTGTTGTGCATAATAAGCTCATCCCTTGTTGTGTAGTGTATAGGACAAGAGTGTTGTTTGCCTATATACCCATCCCCCGTTTCATGCCATACAGGGTCACTTGGATTCTAGTGGCTACCCATTAGGTCAAAGGCCCGTTGACCCCTGGATCGCTCCCATCATCGACCTCTCCTTGAGCGAGAGCGAGATATATGAGCGAGAGCGAGATATAGAGAAGGTGGCAAATAGAATGTGCCTGCTTTCTATCTTATGATGCTGTTCTTGCTGCTATAAAGAAACAAACTGAATTGTAGTTTGTGTATGTTATATGTTTTGTAGATTAAGTGTATAGAGAGCAATGGAAATTGTAGTTGGTGTTTTTTTATTTCATTTGTGGAGTAAGTGTATAGAGATCAATGAAATTTTCACATCAGTTGCCACACATCATACGCACAAGCTCCACTCTCACTTTAGCATACGATCCATGTCAGCTGATTTGAACATATGAATCTATCTCTTTGGCCACGGGTACCTGATTTCATCTCATCTCAGCTGAGGAAGCAGCAAAACTTTGAGCTTGGCAGTTAGAGTGCAGATAGCTGCTGGAACAAGCGTTTGAAGATGGAGTACTCATGTGTAGCTGACGGTGTGCGCTTTCTGAAGGGGATAGCTCAGAGCCGATGGATGATGCTGGTAGCATCCTTCTTTGTTATGTCTTGTGCAGGTGGGCTCTACCTATTCGGCCTTTACTCTCAGGAGATGAAGATCACCTTGGGATACGATCAAGAGACTGTCAACAATATTGCCTTCTTCAAAGATCTAGGTGCAAACGTGGGCATCATTGCCGGACTTGTGTGTGATTTCTCAGGAGCATGGCTTTGTTTACTGCTTGGATCTATAGTAAATGTCTTTGGCTACACCATGATATGGCTTGCGGTCACGGGGCGGATCGCTCGCCCTGCGGTGTGGCAAATGTGTTTGTATATCGCCATAGGGGCCAATTCGGGAGCCTTTGCGAGCACGGCTGTGATCGTTTCTGGGGTGAAATCCTTTCCGCAGAACAGGGGTATGGTGGTCGGACTGCTCAAAGGATTTGTAGGGCTCAGCGGAGCCATGATGACGCAGATTTTTAAAGCAATCTATGGGACAACCAATTCCAGCTCCTCCATTATTCTCCTCATTGGATGGTTTCCCAGCTTCGTGTACTTAGTTCTCATGTTCGTGGTCCGGCCAATGAAGATTGTGCAAGCTGCAAACGACAAGCGCAAGTTCTATGTCTTTCTCGGGATAGCGTTGCTATTGGCTGCTTATCTCCTGATGATCATCCTTGTCGATAGCTTGTCCAAGGTAAAACAATCTGCTCAACAAGCTTTCGCAGCCATCATGATCCTGATTATGCTTCTTCCTTTGGGAGTGGTAGTTCAAACAGAACTCAACAAAACGATACCCACAGGCGGCGAAGGCGAAAATGAAGTCGAAATCTACACGCCCCAGGAAATCCAACAAGAGCATCAGCAGCAATCGATCCTTCGATCTGTATCCTCCGAAGAGCATCAGCAGCAATCAATAACTTCTGAAGTTGTCAAAGTAACAGATATCAAAGAAGCCACAGGCCTACTGTCCACAGATGCGAACAAACCTGCAACAGAGACAGAGTCCTCACTAGACAATCCCCTCATACCCAGCAACAAGCAACCCCATTCCACCTCCGCACTCCATGATCTCTGGAAAACCTTCACAACCGAGCTAACCACCAAACCCAGCCGCGGCGAAGACCACACAATAATCCAGGCAATTTCAAGCCTAGACTTCCTTCTAGTATTCCTAATAGCAACCCTCGGAACAGGCACAGGCCTGGTGGTGATCGACAATCTGGGGCAGCTGGGACCAGCACTGGGCTACCCCCCGAGGAGAGTGAGAACCTTTGTGTCACTGGTGAGCATCTGGAACTTCTTAGGGCGTGTGGGATTTGGGTTCATGTCAGAGATCCTGTTGCAAAGGAAAGGAATTCCTCGCCCACTATTCTCTGCTGTGATCTGCGTCATATCCGTGATCGTGAACGTGGTGATAGCTCTGAACGTGCCTGGATCGCTATACATCGCATCGATGCTGATCGGCGTGTGCGTGGGAGCTCTCACCCCGCTGCTCTATTCAATCGTGTCTGAGCTTTTCGGTCTTCGATACTTCGGCACTCTCTTCAACGTCGCCACGCTCGCCAGCCCGCTGGGCAGCTACCTCCTGTCGGTGCGGGCAGCCGGCCACCTCTACGACCAGGAAGCCCACAAGCAGTGGGAGCGCCACCGTGCCCTAGCGCCAGCGCCCGCCACGTCGGCACTGCTCTGCCATGGGGCGCAGTGCTATAGTGTGTCGCTTTTCATCATGGCTGCGGTTAGCGTTCTTGGGTGCCTGTTGAGTCTCATTTTAAGTTTTAGGACCAGGCAATTCTACAAGACCAAACGGGTGCCGCAACTGCCCTAAAGAGGTCGGTCCGGCGCGTTTGTTCGAAACTTAATTCGTTTTCAGCTTTTCCTTGACACTGTCATGGTTTGCTAAAAGTGACTTGTCACTATGTCATTAGCACAAATGAAGAATTTCTATTAGTTTACAACGCATTCAAGCATTTGCAATATGTTGACTCAACTTCTTGCAATACGTTGACGTCTTGCACTTGCAAAAATCGTTGCTTCTTAGCTTACTGCGCTACCTAAACTTGCAACTATCTTATCTAGTGACTTACATTAAGCAATAGACTTGCAATAGCTACTTTGTGAGATTTTTGCTTTGCTATAGTTGATGTATAGTATCTCAATTCGCTTTATGGACGTCATACTTTCTACATGCATTCGTTTGTACCCCGAGGGGGTTTTCCTATCTTGTATCAATGAAAACAAGAAGTTTAGGAGACCATGAACTTATCACAAATTGTTTGGGATGTGATCACATGCAAGGTGATCAAATATTGTCAAATCCTAGTTTTCTTGAAACTATGACATAGTAGCAACCGAACTACATAGCTTTTTGCTTATAGTTTTGGGGCTTTGTCCTCATTTGTAGAAATGCTATTAGTAACCAATGTGCAAAATCTAAATACATGTAAATGTTTGGTCAGTACAAATATGTATGCAAAAAAAGTGTTACATACGATTTATTCTTATTTGAGCGTGGTGGATAAGATCTTGGCTTATAGGTTTACCCAACCAAATTCGAGTTCTCATATAAGCATTGGAGGATATTTTGGTGTCTTTGTGTAGTCATAGTCTTAGTTGGATAAAGTTGGAGGTTGACCTTCAAGGCATGTTGATGTTATCCTTCGACAATTGTTGTTGTTGCTACTTGGAAAAAAGTTGATATATGCTCTTTGGGTCCTGATGTTGCTCCTTGGAGTTATGGGGATGTAAGTTGCAGGATACATTCAAGGTCATTGTTGTTCTTTGGCCTTAGAATATAAATAGTGTTAGGTCCTTTTGAAAACTATCATTGCCAACAAGAAAAGTGACAGAGAATAAGTATATGAGAAGCAATCTTGGCTACTCTATGCCAACTGGACTACGAATCAAAGGACTTGAAAACCTTGTTAAATTTGTCATTGGTTCAAAGCATGAGGTAAAGCGTTTTATGCTCCTCTTGCATGCCACGGCCTTCTTGTGGCTGTCCACGGGCCTATCCATCAGATTCTAGCACATCAGATGTAGAGGAGCGTACATCTGTAGGGAGCGTACATCTGTAGTAGCAGGGTTTACTTTGCCATCCATCGTGTTTTGAGTGTTGGAGCTACCCGATTTCCAGCCTTCCACGCCATCCTTCCACGCTATTCATCGTGTTTTCTCAGGTGTTTATCAAGGTGTTTTTTCAAGTGCTTTTCACGTGTTTTTGCCTGCAGCAGCGCATTTTCAGCACAGTGCAGGAGCGACGTTTTCATCGCAGTTTTCACAGCCATCACCTTCATCGCGGTTTTCACAGCCATCAGCTAGCTCGTTTTCAGCTACCATCAACATTCAACGGCCATCAGGTTTTCCATCTGCCAAAAAATATTGCTGTTTTTGAGCTTTCAACAGGGCGCTAGAGGGTGGCTCTATATTCTGATATGCAACATGGTTTTTTTCCATACTTTTCGCTCTTGAATTCTCCTGAATTCTGACTCGCTAGCTAGAGCCTTCCCTATCTGTTGTTTTCAGATCACTTCTTCGAGATGACTCTCTTCATGTCCCGATTCTGCAATTCCATTCTGAAAGTTTTCTTTCACGCCATTCTCCTCATTACGGCCTGAATACACCAATTGGTTTTGAATGCTCCCTCCTATTTTTGCTTCCTCCACACAATGCTCTACTTGAGGGACAGACTCCTTGCTAGATTGTATCGATCTCTCAAGCTTCGCCTCACATCGCTTTGGTTTAGCGGCTGCTCATTTCGAGAGATGGCACGACTGCAGGGATCAGGCAGCGGGATGTTGTAGCTGTAGCTGGTGGAATACCATTTTTCGTTTTTCATCAGTACCTCAGCTGTTTTTCAGCATTTTCAGAGACATTTTTCAGACTCGTTCCACAATTTTTTCGGCTATTTTTTGACTTCAGCGGTTTTTCAAATTTTTTTTACTATTTTCCAGATTTTAGAGGTGTTTGCCATCTGTAATTCAATCTAATCTAGCCATTTTTTCAGTCATTTTCAATGGGTTTCTGGCTGATTTTCACTATATGTTTTTCATTAGTGTTCATAGCCATTTACGGTTCTTTTGTCACCTTTGGAGTCGTGTGCGAGTCATCTTGTGGGCGAGTCATTTTCATAGTGTGCGAGTAAGTTTCCACGTACGAGTCATTTTTCACCCCGAGTCGTGTGCGAGTACTTCCTGTGTGAGTCATTCTCACGGGTTCTAGCTCCACAAGTACAGGTTTGTGCGAGTCATCCGTTTCCGTCCACAAGTCATTTTTTTGCGCGAGTCATCTTTTGTGCGAATCCTGTGCGAGTCGTCCGTTTTAGTCCACGAGTCATTTTTTTGCGCGAGTCATCTTCTGTGCGAATCTTGCATCTTCTGTGTGAGTCCTATGCGAGTCGTCCATTTCTGTCCACAAGTCATTTTTTTTGCGCGAGTCCTCTTCTGTGCAAGTCCTGTGCGAGTCGTTCGTTTCCGTCCACGAGTCGTTTTTTTGCGCGAAGTCATCTTCTGTGTGAGTCCTGTGCGAGTCGTCCGTTTCCGTCCACGAGTCATTCTTTGTACGAGTCCCCAATAATTTTCTTGCTCTGTGGTCCATTTGAGTTGACTACGTCCGAAATAACTCGCACAACTGTATGAGTCATTCCCTGATTTTCGCAACAACTTTTGTCAGCTACAAGAATCCTAGAGGAGGGGAGCAATTTCAAAAAAAAAAAAAAATTCCCAAATAAGGTAAGAAAACCCAAAACAAACTTGTAGAAATACTTTCAAGTGCAAAATCTCTGATCTCTCCTAAAATAGAACTATCTAGTACTTGCATAGCCTATTTTTTGGCAAGATCTGGACTTGTGCGAGTCCCAGGCATGCATGCAAATTCTATCCAGAGAGGTTCATTTGTGATCACAACGAAGACCCATAATTTCAAGCACTTGAAACTTAGTAATATCCTCTAAGATCAACATCATATGGTTTCACTCTGGAAAATCCAAACTCTTGCAGATACACTTTGCACCTAGAATTGTACATATCCATCTTCCATCGTTGACAATCCTATCATGATGAATATGTTTTGATAGCCTTAGGCACATCTAGTAGAGAATGCCTTAGAAGTGTCCTAGTAGGAAACCATAGATCGGTCACGATAAATTTGCCAAATCTGTCGATATCAACATCCATCACCCATCACCTGAGTCCATAGAATCTCGACATAGAGAGCGCTTGTTTTGTAACAAGTTTGCCTGAGACAGCTGCTTTTCTCGTAAGGAGTTCAATGGTATGTTAAGAGCGTTCAGATGGCAAGGAGCAAATGGCCTGTCATAATCTCAAGCTAACAAACGTTCAGTTTTATGAGTGAAAGCTTTGTATGCTGAGTTACTAATGACCGGTGGATCAATCCATTGCCTTCAAATCTCGAGACCGCCGATGAAGAGGCCTGTCCAGGTACTGTCACCCTCAAGTGGTAATATGAGAACATGAGACTCTAGTGAGGCAAATGACAGTGGCGTGTCAACAATGCCAAACATGTCAAACCAGGATCAGATTTCATTGGAATAACACGAAAATATTATGAGACTCTATGTAATTACCAATGGTAAGATACAGAGCAAAATGGCTATCTTTGCATATTTCATCATGGTAAGTATTCACATAGATTCCCAGCAAAAACTTTAACACGTGCGAATACTCTACTTACATATCTTGACCAAGAAATCAAAAAATGCCCCCTTAAAATGATCAAAATTGGCCTGTGTGAATAGCTTGGAGGTACTTTTTCCCTAAGGACCAGAGGCTCTAGAAATATTAGGAAAGTCCAAAGAAGATGAGAGAAACATAGCAACCTCCTCCAAATTATCTAACGATACAAATTCTTGATTTTTCCTCAAATAGTACTCGCACGGTACTCGTTTTGGCAAGCTTGGCCTTTGTGCGAACCTCTTCACTTATGCCCGAATTCTCCAGAGCTAAAACTAGCAGAGTCATACCCCAGTACCTCTCGAAAGATCAAAACTTGGAAACTTAGCATCATCAATCCAAGCGTGAAAATGAGATCTGTCACCGCCAAAAGTGAAATAGTGAGATATCTTTATACTTAGGCCTGTACATATTCACAATTACCATCAACTTCTTGGTCACATATTCCTACCTCGTCTAGTTGGGAGAAGCCTTAGGTATATTCAGTAGGGATTGCCTTGGATATAGCCTGGTAGGGAGCCATAGATAAGCAAGAGTAGGATATCACACAGTCAAGGACTTCAACAACAAATGCTCAGTCTGGCAACAAAACGAGCATCTTATCAGACTGCAACCATGATCTAGCAAAAGATCCATCTTCCCAACAAGATGGAATATCTGCGACAACACCAACACCGCCATTCGCAATAAGCAGTTGGTTTTACGTAAGCGCTACAATATCCACGCTATTCCAATTGCCTCACCATGGCCATCAAATCATCAGTAAAGTGGCAACTTGTACCAGTGAAGGGCTCTCAAGTCACATCAAAGGCAAAATCTATGTGCAAACCAACGTAGACGACAAGTGTTCCTACCAATGCCAACAACGATGCTTCATTGGCAAAATGTACATTGAGCAGTGGTAATCGTGTCTCAAGGCCATACTACCGCTGTTGTACATCATCCATTCGATCATCTGCGGAGGCAACAATATGCACAAGTCATCACTGAGTGAAATCTCGTAGGCCTACGTAAACTGAAGGACTCTCAAGTCAATCAGAGATTGAAGTTATGAGCGCACAAGCTCAATGACAAAGCTATTTTCAAAGGCGAGCAATGATGATTCTATGGAGAATTGTACAAAGAGCATTGGTTATATTATGGAGAGATATGGAAAACCACACAATATTTATCTCATTCCATTTTTCCATCCATTCATTCCCTCATATTCCACCATATGGTCAATCTTGAAACTTCATCTCACTTCTCCCATCCTTATTTCAAGACCTCATTTCCACCTGATGGATCAATTTGAACTTGCTCTAGGTTATGAATTGAAACACTTTGTAAAGTAAACAACTCTACGACATCTGCAGCAGACCACTGATGTTGTTTAAAAGCTCCAAAGGAATAAAGCAAGAAAGATAGAGGCTCTTAGCAATAAAATGCCAATCATGTCACCGCAAAAGAGATCAGCTTCTTGATAACTCCAAAGCACATGACTATGTGTATGAAAAAAAAAAACGTCATACAAGTCTCTAGATACAATCGCTACAATTCAAAGAGCTCTCAAACTGTGCAAAGAGCTCAAAGAAGTTGCAGTGGCACAACAATGTCAAAAGAGGACATGTCCGTCAACAAAGTATTTTCGGAGACAATAGTTTATCAACTACAGTACCTTTGTGTTCGTGAAGCAGACAAATCTACGCCATCTACAACATACCATTGATATAATTTGGCATTTGAAGCAACAAACTCAAGGATGTTAGAGGTTTCCAACAACAATTATGAGCCATGTCTTAAGTCCCAAAAAAAAAAAAATTCAAACAGCTGCAAGAAACGTCAAATCAAAAACTTCTGCTGACAAAAGTGCTTTCAAAAGACAGTAATGAGCAAAGGAATTTTAATCCATCCAGCCCGTTCCATCTATCCACCTTCACCACTTCCGAGATTACAATACCCCCTATCACACCCACTCCAGCTTCATCTCACTGCTGTTCAGTAACTCCTTGTGTGGCATTCACATCATGTCTCAAGAAATACTAAGCTCGTGTACATCATCGGTTGAATCATTTGCGTGAGCAATTGGAAGCAAGTCATCAACGAGCCAACTCCAACTTGATTCAATCCAAATCTTCTGGAGATGCTCGTACTTCTTCAAAGCTTCATCTCCTACGGAGCAACACTTTACAAAAAGTTCCACATCTACAAGCTGCACCGACTTTGCCTCCTCCAGCACCATAAGGAGCGGGGTCTAAACATTGCACTTGGCGTGGGACCGCCAAGTTCTTAACAGAGGGGATAATGTAGGCTGATATTCCAAGGAATATTCTAGCCATCCTACGGAACATCTTTAAAAATAAAGCAAGATAGGATTTAAACGTAGAACTTGCCCATCAAGTTTAGGCTTTTGCGGTATCCGTAATGGCTTAAGTTATTTAGTTCTAAGTTTAAACTGCCATGGGAACTGCACATAGATATGTAGTTTCCAGTTATTTCAAGTTATGTAGTTAGTCACAAAGGTCCATTGGGGGTCTGTCCCATGGCACCAGTGTGATTTAAAGTTAAGTTAGCCTATGAGGACTATTTGTCCCATAGTGCCTTTTTGTAAGTGACCACCACTCCAAGTATATATAGGAGTGGAAGAGTCCATTTTAGACAAGAACCTCATTTGCAATACATGCCTAACTTTCTCTCTAAGTGTTCTCCCTTGTGTGGTTTCATGTACTGTGTTACTTCACATTGTATTGTATTTTATTCATCTGGCAACAAGTTAAGTTAATCTAGGCCCTCCATTCTCTAGTAGGGTAAGGCTTAGAGGAGGAGATTTTAGGTTAAGCCGTCATTGAATTAGGTTAAGCTGTCATTTGAGTCAGTTCCTAGGTAGAGAAACGAGAGAAGAGCGGATCTTACCCTCAGAATACTCATCCTATGTTTGTACTGTCTTTCTTGCATCCATATCCAAGCTAGTTGGAGAAGCCATAGTGTAGACTAGTTGGGAGACTGCCATAGTCATGCTAGTTGGAGCCATAGCCGGTGTGGATGCTGAAGAGCTAACAACCTTGCTAATTGCCAACGAGTTGTGGGATGTTGTTACAAGTATTGAAGTGAAGCCTGAAGACAACACAAAAGACTCGAAATGGAAATCGAAGATGGTAAAGCTTTCGCACTTATTATCCTCAATATATCAGACACCCAGATTGGCCATATAGCTGAAGCCAAAACTTCGAAAGAAGTTTGGGACATCCTGAGCTCACTATATGATGTGAGAGACGTAACTGCCAAGTTGCATCTTTGAAGGAAGTTTTTCACACTCAAGATGTTGAACAATGATTCTCTTCAGAATCATATTAAGCAATTTAAGAATCTCTTACAACAGATGGTCGCTATTGGATCAGTCATAGACGATCAAGATGCAATTATGACATATGAGAACTAGGTGATGATCATCACGACACACTCAAATTTGACTCTTACCAAACTTATCACTATGTTGTTACAAGAAGATAATCGAAGAAGTGAAGACACTTCGTCTACCTCTTCATATCATGCTCTATATGTCAACAAGGGCTTGAAATGATAGAAGCAAAAAAGCTCCAAGCAGTCTACATCGAATCAGAAACATACTCAAAGTCAAGAACAATCATTCATCGAAGAAGAAGATGTTTTGTAGGTATTGCAATTGCAATAACCATGAGATCCAGGATTGCTGAATTCTCAAAGCGAAGAATGCAGCCAAGCAACCTGATCAACAAGCAAATATAGTTACAACATCTCCTAAAGTCGAAATGGACGAAGGCGCTTTTATGGTCAAAGACAAAAACACAAATTCAGATGATTCCTGATTTTTGGATCTCGGAGCTACTCGACATATGACCAATCATCGTGAAATTTTCCATTCCTATATGCCTTACAGCACAAAGAAATATGTTCATCTTGGTGATGATGGCACTCACACTATCAAAGGTGAAGGTACTATAAGATTAAGATTCCAGCATGATCGATTCAAACTACTGTCAAAAGTCTTGTACTACAAATCTGTTATCAGTAAGTAGAATTACAGATTTAGTCATAAGGTGGAGTTTGATTCTGATCAATGCAGAATTATCGATAGGAGTAATAAGGCCCTTGCACTCAGCTAGAGCCAAGGATACTTATATAGATTGGCCCACTGTTATTCTGATTTTAGTCAAGCTTTGAAAACCTTTGTTCTTGTCAATAAAGCATTACTATGGCATCATTGCTTAGGACACTTGAATTATGCATCTGTTTTGAACATGTCCAGACAATCCCTAGCACTTGATCTCAACTATCCTTCTGGCAAAGTCGATCTCCATGTCTACCATAGCTGCATTCTTGGAAAGCAGACTAGAATTCCTTTTAGATTGAGTCATAGGCATGCAGCAAAAGGTCTGTTAGATGTTGTTCATTCAAATATATGTGGACCTATGCAAACTCTATCATTGCTAGATGCAAAGTATTTCATTACCTTTATTGATGAATTCTCTAGAAGAACAACTTTTTACTTCCTTAAGCAGAAATCGGATGCTTTCATCAAGTTCAAACAATTCAAATAGCATGCAGAAAATCAAAATGGCAAACAAGATGATTGGCCAATTTGGCATATGGATAGTAATTTTGTCCATGGCCAATCCCAAATCCTTCCACTTATTCCTGCGTGGCATCGGTACATAGTATGGATCAGCGCAATTGGCGAGGGCTGGCCACATAACTCCTAATAGATTCTGGAGTTTCTCTTAAATGGTAACTCTCCAAGCTAGCTGCTCTTCCAATGCGAGTATTTTATCCCATTCCTTGCCGGCCTCTATTGCAAAGGTCTTAAACTTAAGGACCCAACCACCATGGGAGGACTCATGAGGATGTTGCGCTAAAAAATTCTAAGTTTGGTCCTCAACGCTGATTGGCCTTCTGAATAATGGTGTGGTCCTTGATGAAAATGGACTCGGTTGCACTGCTTGTGGAACTGGCTGTCATTCTTCAATGTCTGGGGCTCCACCCTGGTCCATGTCCGAATCCAACCCTGTATCCATTGGTGCTTCAGCTTGGTGCGGAGAGGAGAATTGCAGCATGACCAAAACTGGGATTTGAGGTCCAGCTTCTAACATCTGAACAACATCTTTTTCGTAGGAAGTGATGGTTGCTTTAGCCTTTGCCAACTCATTTGAAACTGCACCTTTGTATTTGTCAAAGCGGCCTGGGAATCCCTAAAGCGCGACTTTGTAAGTTTCAACTTTTTTGAACAAATACGCGATCTCCGTTGGAGTTACCGGATGATGTTAGATCTTCAGCATCCTTCTAGCTATGGCTCCAACTGGTACGAGTTATGGCTTCTCCCAACTAATCCTCACTAAGGCTATTTCCAGCTAGCATGGATATGGATGCAAGAAGACAGTCATGAGCATGGTGGTGAGTATTCTGATGGGTAAGATCCACTCTTCTGAATCTCTTTTCTCTACTTAGCAACTAAACCCAAATGATGGCTTAACCTAAAAGATAAAACCCTAAACTAAATCTCCTCCTCTAAGGCTTACCCTACTAGAGAATGGAGGGTCTGGATTAACTTAACTTGTTGCAAGATGAATATTGTACAATACAGTGTGAAGTAACACAGTACATGAAACCACACAAGGGAGAACACTCAGAGAGAAAGATAGGCATGTATTGCAAATGAGGTTCTTCTAGAAAATGGACTCTTCCACTCCTATTTATACTTGGAGTGGTGGTCACTTACAGAAATGCACTGTGGGACAAGTAAGCCACAGAGACTAACTTGACTTTGAATCACACTGGTGCCATGGGAAAAACCCCCAATAGGCCTTTGTGACTAACTTTTACTTAACTTGAAATTACATATCTATGTGCAGTGCCAATGGCAATTTAAACTTAGATCTAAATAACTTAAGCCAGTACGGATACCGTAAAAGCCTATACTTGTTGGGCAAGTTCTACATTTAAATCCTATCCTCTTTGTATTTTTGAAGATGTTCCACAGGATGGCTAGAATATTCCTTGGAATATCAGCCTACATTATCCCCTCCGTTAAGAACTTGGCGGTCCCACACCAAGTGCAATGTTAAGACCCGGCTTCTTATGGTGCTGGAGGAGTAAAAGTCGGTGCAGCTTGTAGATGTGGAACTTTTTGTAAAGTACTACTCCGTAGGAGATGACGCTTTGAAGAAGTACGAGCATCTCCAGAAGATTTGGATTGAATCAGGTTGGAGTTGGCTCGTTGATGACTTGCTTCCAATTGCTCACGCAAATGATTCAACGGATGAGGTACACGAGCTTAGTATTTCTTGAGACTGAACGACAGTGAGATGAAGATGGAGTGGGTGTGATAAGGGGTGTTGTAACCTTGAAAGTGGTGAAGGTGGACAGATGGAAGGGGCTGGATGGATCAAAATTCCTTTGCTCATTACTGTCTTCTGAAAGCACTTTTGTCAGCAGAAGTTTTCCATTTGACGTTTCTTGCAGCTGTTTGAATTTTTTTTTTTTGGGACTTAAGACATGGCTCATAATTGTTGTTGGAAACCTCTAACATCCTTGAGTTTGTTGCTTCAAATGCCAAATTATATCAATGGTATGTTGTAGATGGCGTAGATTTGTCTGCTTCACGAACACAAAGGTACTGTAGTTGATAAACTATTGTCTCTGAAAATACTTTGTTGACAGACATGTCCTCTTTTGACATTGTTGTGCCACTGCAACTTCTTTGAGCTCTTTGCACAGTTTGAGAGCTCTTTGAATTGTAGCGATTGTATCTAGAGACTTGTATGACGTTTTTTTTTTCATACACATAGTCATGTGCTTTGGAGTTATCAAGAAGCTGATCTCTTTTGCGGTGACTACTGAGAGCCTCTATCTTTCTTGCTTTATTCCTTTGGAGCTTTTAAATAGCATCAGTGGTCTGCTGCAGATGTCGTAGAGTTGTTTACTTTACAAAGTGTTTCAACTCATAACCTAGAGCAAGTTCAAATTGATCCATCAGGTGGAAATGAGGTCTTGAAACAAGGATGGGAGAAGTGAGATGAAGTTTCAAGATTGACCATATGGTGGAATATGAGGGAATGAATGGATGGAAAAATGGAATGAGATAAGTATTGTGTGGTTTTCCATATCTCTCCATAATATAACCAATGCTCTTTGTACAATTCTCCATAGAATCATCATTGCTCGCCTTTGAAAATAGCTTTGTCATTGAGCTTGTGCGCTCATAACTTCAATCTCTGATTGACTTGAGAGTCCTCCAGTTTACGTAGGCCTACGAGATTACACTCAGTGATGACTTGTGCATATTGTGGCCTCCGCAGATGATCGAATGGATGATGTACAACAGCAGTAGTATGGCCTTGAGACACGATTACCACTGCTCAATGTACATTTTGCCAATGAAGCATCGTTGTTGGCATTGGTAGGAACACTTGTCGTCTACGTTGGTTTGCACATAGATTTTGCCTTTGATGTGACTTGAGAGCCCTTCACTAGTACAAGCTGCCACTTTATTGATGATTTGATGGCCATGGTGAGGCAAATGGAAAAGCGTGGATATTGTAGCACTTACGTAAAACCAACTACTTATTGCGAATGGCGGTGTTGGTGTTGTCGTAGATATTCCATCTTGATGGGAAGATGGATCTTTTGCTAGATCATGGTTGCAGTCTGATAAGATGCTCATTTTGTTGCCAAACTGAGCATTTGTTGTTGAAGTCCTTGATTTCTCTTGTTGTTCATATTGAAAGTGCTTGAAATCATTGGTAAATATGTAGAGATATATCCCAATGAAAATTCGTGTGATACTACAACTGTAGAGGCAGAATAAAATTGTTGATGAAATACCACCTATAGTGCTGCTGCAAAAGAAAACACAACAAACCATACGACAATAGAACAAACAACAGGTAGCAACAAACGACATAGTTGACAAGACAAAACTTGAAATAAGAGAAAAAATGAAAAATTGTAGCAGATAACTCTATAGAAGGATTTGCATGACACTCTTAGACCAAACTCTTGCAATCCGGTATCAAACTTGGCACAAGGCCATAGTTACAATGTTACAAATGAAAAACAAGTGATAACGTATAACATTTACGTAGCATGCAATAAGACAATTATGTCTTAGATTACTTTCACTCAGTAAAACATACGGGTTATCATCTAGACACAAAACTCATGATTCATCAGGCGGTAGCTCAAAACTTGGCTCCAGGGTATGATATCAATTGCTTGGTCATAGAGACGTAATGAAGACACAGATCTGAGGTGGTATATTCTCGGTCTTATCTATGGATGGCGTTTGAGATAGACCTTACATGGTTGCTAGATAGGATGTAACTCTATTTGGATTGGAAGCAACTATGTATCCGTGGATGACAAAAGATTCAGTAAGACTAGACGAGCCTAGACACATCTAATACGACTAATTTTAGTAAGGTGCAAATGGATCAACTTGATGAGCAGGCACATTGGTATCTTCTAAATAATACATCATTGGGTCTATGTAGTTGGAATCAACTTGGGTGATAGACGATGTAGCAATATGATGACTCTCTACAAAAGAAGGTTGTGTTGGATGTGGAGCGATCGGCCTTGGATAAGAAGACTCTGGTTGAGAGTGTAAAAGTGGTGTAGGATGGTTCATAGAACCAGTGGATCAAGGTTGATGAAAAACTGGGCCTATTGGCCTTGGTTGGCCTTGGTTGATGAGGAATTAAGGCCGCCGTGAGTGCAATCCACATGGATGTGTCTGACTTTTTAATATTCTCATACCATTCCTTTGTGTCGCCAAGTAGGATCACGGGGAATAGTCTGAGCTTTTCGGCTTCAGAAGTATCGTTGTAGAATGTACAAGTGTTTTCGAAGTCTTGAAGAAATTGTACGGGGTTGGTTTCTCCATCATATTTGGTGCATCAATCCATGGAAATCTCCTTTCCACTTTGGGAAGAGGCTGATCTGACTTCCCACTCATGGTGCTCTAGCAGAAAATCATTACTTAGGTGATGGATGGTGGATGATGGCTCTTTACCAGGTTATATCCAAGGCAATTCCTACTGAATATACCTCAGGCTTCTCCCAACTAGACGAGGTAGGAATATGTGACCAAGATGTTGATGGTAATTGTGAATATGTACATGCCCAAGTATAAAGATATCTCACTGTTTCACTTTTGGTGGTGATAGATCTCATTTTCACGCTTGGATTGATGATGCGAAGTTTTCAAGTTTTGATCTTTCGAGAGGTACTGGGGTATGACTCTGCTAGTTTTAGCTCTGGAGAATTCGCACACAAGTGAAGAGGTTCGCACAAAGGCCAAGCTTGCCAAAACAAGTACCGTGCGAGTACTATTTGAGGAAAGATCAAGAATTTGTATCGTTAGATAATTTGGAGGAGGTTGCTATGTTTCTCTCACCTTCTCTGGACTTTCTTGATGTTTCTGGAACCTTTGGTCCTTAGGGCAAAAGGACCTCGAACCTATTCGCATAGGCCATGTTTGATAATTTTAGGGGGCCTTTTTCGAATTCTTGGTCAAGAGATGTAAGTAGAGTATTTGCAAGGAATCGTTTAGAGATATTTTGCCTTTGTGCGAATACTTACCATGATGAAATATACAAAAAAATAGCCATTTTTGCTCTGTATCTTACCACTGGTGATAACATAGAGTCTCATAATGTTTTCGAGTTATTCCAATGAAATCTGATCCTCGTTTGACATGTTTGGCATTGTTGACATGCCTCACTAGAGTTTCCTGTTCTCGGTGGCAGTACCTGGACAGGCCTCTTCATCGGCGGTCTCGAGATTTGAAGGCAATGGAATGATCCCCACCAGTCAGTAGTAACTCAGGATACAAAACTTTCACTCAGAAAACTCAACGTTTGTTAGCTTGAGATTATGACAGTCCATATGCTCCTTGCCATCTGAATGCTCTCAACATACCATTGTACTCCTTACGAGAAAAGCAGTTGTCTCAGGCAAACTTGTTACGAAACAAGCTCTCTCTATGTCGAGATGTTATGCAAAGTGTATCTGCAAGAGCTTGGATTTTTTTGAGTGGAACCATATGATGTTGATCTTAGAGGATTTTACTAAGTTTCAAGTACTTAAAATTATGGGTCTTCGTTGTGATCACAAGTGAACCTCTCTGGATAGAATTCACATGCATGCCTGGGACTTGCACAAGTCCAGATCTTGCCAAAAAAATAGACTATGCAAGTACTAGATAGTTCTATTTTAGGAGAGATCAAAGATTTTGCACTTGAAAGTATTTTTACAAGTTTGTTCTGGGTTTTCTTACCTTATTTGGGAGTTTTTTTTTTTTTTTTGAGATTACTCAGCTCCTCTGGGATTGTTGTAGCTGACGAGAATCAGGGAATGACTCGCACATACATGGGAACTTACTCGCACACAATGAAAAATGACTCGTTCAAAGAAATTTACGACTCGCACAGGCGTGGTCAGTGCAAAAAATGACTCGTGCAAGGGTGGGAGATGACTCGTGGACGGAAACGTACTACTCGCAGATGACTCGTATAGGAGATGACTCGTGGACGGAAATGTACTACTTGTAGATGACTCGTATAGAAGATGACTCGCGCAAAAAAATGACTCGTGGATGGAAACGGACGACTCGCACAGGACTCGCACAAAAAAAAAAAAAAGACTCGTGGACAGAAACGGATGACTCGCACAGGACTCGCACAGAAGATGACTCACGAAAAAAAATGACTCGTGGACGGAAATAGATGACTCGCACAGGACTCGCACAGAAGATGACTCGCACAAAAAAATGACTCGTGGATGGAAACGAACGACTTGTAGAGGCGTGTAGAGTGCAAAAAATGACTCGTGCAAGGGTAAGTTACTACTCGCAAAAAATGACTCGTACAAAAGATGACTCGCAAAAAATGACTCGTGCAAGAGTAATTTACTACTTGCAGATGACTCGTACAGAAGATGACTCGCAAAAAAATGACTCGTGCAAGAGTAATTTACTACTCGCAGATGACTCGTACAGAAGATGACTCGCAAAAAATGACTCGTGCAAAGGTAATTTACTACTCGCAGATGACTCATACAAAAGATGACTCGCAAAAAAAGACTCGGGCAAGAGTAATTTACTACTCGCAGATGACTCGTACAAAAGATGACTCACAAAAAAATGACTCGTGCAAACCTGTACTCGTGGAGCTAGAACCCGTGGGAATGACTCGCACAGGAAGTACTCGCACACGACTCGTGGTGAAAAATGACTTGTACGCGGGAACTTACTCACACACTATGAAAATGACTCGCCCACAAGATGACTCACACAATAAAGTTTGATACTCACACAGTACTGATGGAGGGATCTAAACCACTACGGGCGCTGAAAAACAACAGCTGTGCGAGTGAATCCTGGTAGGGTGTGCGAATGGTGAAAATCTTACCTGAAGTGTTGGGAGGCCTTTTTCGAATTTGTGATCAAGCAATGTTTTACCTTTGTGCGAATACTTACCATGATGATATGGGCAAATATCCAACCATCATCCATGCATCCAAGTTCTTTCTTAAAGAAAAGAGATAGAATATGTTTAAAAAAGAAAAAAAAACTTCATGCATAGCTTAGGACCCCCCTTCCAAACCCTGTAAACAAACCAAAAGATGAACCAAATTCATCCTTCACGGCCGCAACAGGGCCACGCACCACTCAAACACCTCCAACACTGCTTCCATCGCTGCTAACTCCTAGTGCTTCCAACATCGAAAGAAATTGGCTGATGCATCAGACTGCCACAACCGCCATCAGCTTCGACCAGTCAAGCAGCGCTGCTGAAAATTATTCGGCTGTCAAACGGATATGGCTGTCCATCATAGTCAGATCAGCAAGAGAATATGAGTAGAGCGCAGGCAGATCTGCAAGAGAGCATGAGTAGAGGTATGGCTGTCCATCGCAGTCAGAACAACAAGAGAGCATCAACAATGTTCTTCAAAACCTTTGTATTCATAATCACCATTGAAAGAAAACAAAACATATAGTAGAAAACTCCCTGTTCTCTTCACCATCAGAACACTAGAATGTTCTCTCCCACTGAAAACCAGAATGCTCCCTTTCTCCCTACAAGAATCCTCCTCTTTGTGTTGTGCAGCTTGCTGGGAGGGCCTCGTTCAGAATTATGGGCTCGCAAGGGTCGATTGAGCCAAATCACAGAACTTGTCTGTGCAGCTTGCTGGCAGGGAGCTCAAGACTGTGGGCTCACAAAGGTCACTTGAGCCAAATCACAGAACTTGTCTGTGCAGCTTGCTGGCAGGGTCTCGCTCAAGACTGGGGGCTCACTAAGGTCACTGGATGGACCGTTTGTTAATGTTCATTCTTTGAGCCAAATCACAAAAGTAGCAGACTATATGCTTCCATGGAAAACTCTTCCCAAATGTCTAAGAAGCAAAGAAATGTAGGATATACATATAAGAAGCTCTAGCTTGCTAGAAAGGATGTTTGGAGGTTAGCATTGCTGCCAAAACCGAAACCTTTGAACTAGTGTTGTCAAGTGTAGATTTTCTGGAAAATAGGCTGTACTGATTTTATTTGGTGAAAATTTGCCCAAAAGGGTTTTTTTATAGCCTATTTTTGGTAAGTTTGCTTAAGGATGAATGAACTCATCCCCTCCCTCAAATGTAGATCAATCCAGCTGATCTCAAGCTGCTGCCATACTGAAATGAACACAAGAACATAAAATACAAGCTGGAAATTAGATTAAATCAAGAAATAGACAAGCATGGATCTAAAAAGAGCAAGAAATAGCTTAAACAAGAGCAAATAAGGTAGAGAACAAGAAGAGATGGTGTAAAAGACCGGCAACGGAGCCAATGTTGGATCTTCAGCATCCTTCCAGCTATGGCTCCAGCTAGTACGAGTTATGGCTTCTCCCAACTAACCCTCACTAAGGCTATTTCTAGCTAGCATGGATATGGACGCAAGAAGACAGTCATGAGCATGGTGGTGAGTATTCTGATGGATAAGATCCACTCTTCTGAATCTCTTTTCTCTACTTAGCAACTAAACCCAAATGACGTCTTAACCTAAAAGATAAAACCCTAAACTAAATCTCCTCCTCTAAGGCTTACCCTACTAGAGAATGGAGGGCCTGGATTAACTTAACTTGTTGCAGGATCAATATTGTACAATACAGTGTGAAGTAACACTATACATGAAACCACACAAGCGAGAACACTCAGAGAGAAAGATAGGCATGTATTGCAAATGAGGTTCTTCCCGAAAATGGACTCTTCCACTCCTATTTATACTTGGAGTGGTGGTCACTTACAGAAATGCACTGTGGGACAAGTAAGCCACAGAGACTAACTTGACTTTGAATCACACTGGTGCGATGGGAAAAACCCCCAATAGGCCTTTGTGACTAACTTTTACTTAACTTGAAATTACATATCTATGTGCAGTGCCCATGGCAATTTAAACTTAGATCTAAATAACTTAAGCCAGTACGGATACCGTAAAAGCCTAAACTTGTTGGGCAAGTTCTACATTTAAATCCTATCCTGCTTGTATTTTTTAAAATGTTTCGCAAAATGGCTAGAATATTCTTTGGAATATCAGCCTACAGATGATCTGGTATTTGCATCTGGAGATACACATCACGCTCAAGGATGGTCGCTTCCAATTCACCTTGGAGACGTGTGCGATCTTGTTTTGCCATCTACAGTTGACCTTGTAGCAGCTGCACTTGTTGCTTTGCATCCTGCACGGCCTTGTCCACCTGATCTTGAGTGGTTGTCAGGGCATTCTATAGTGAGCTAACATATTCTTCCAGGCGATCAGCCAGTTGCTGTGACGTCTTCTTCTCAACTTCAGATTTTTCTTCATGCTGCTTGGCGATCTTCAATTCTCTGTCCAACTAAATAATTTTCTGGCTGATGAGAGTATTATTTGATCCCAGGTCTGAGATTCGTTGCTCCATTTCTTTTTTCTTATCAAGCATAGACTGGATCACTTGCGCAAGGCTTGAGACCAAACCAAGAGCATCACCAGAATCTACTATTGTGGAGGTGGTAGCAACAGAAGAACCTGATGGTACTGTCCTTGGTTGGCATGGAACAGGTGTCTGTATCTCTTCTTCTTCAAAGAGGTTCTCCTCTTCATAGCCTTCAAGCACTGTGGCGTTGAACTGCTTTGGTGATTTGACAGCTTGTTGTCGCAAATCTGTTTCTTTTTCGTTTTTGTTTTCGTGTTTGCGAACGATTTTGTTTCTTTGAATTTTCTTTTGCGCGGAAGCTTCACAAGAACCTAGACACGTGACTGCACATCAAAAAACACATTCTATTCTAGCAATAAAGACAAATGACGCAAGACAGGGAAATGCACAAAAATAGAATAACTGTGTTATGAGTTTAATTTTTAGAGCGAGATCGTCAGTGTCTTGCTCGTTGGCGGAATGACACTCTGCTCTTTTGTTGTGTTCTGCTCGTTGGCAGACTTTCATGCACATCTCTTTGGTTTCTAGTATTTTTCTTTTCTGCTCTACTCGCTACGTCTCTCTATGTCTCTTACAGTAATTTTGTCTATTCTCTTCTATATATTTTGTGATCCAGAGAGGATAGTTTTATATCTCCACTGTGTGGAGTTTACAAGATAGCTAAACGTAGAATCACAAGACTAGTTAACGCTAATCAACTAATCAGTTACTCTCCATTGTTGCCACTCGTTTCAGCTGGGCGTGAAGTCTACGACTCCAGGCCCATTGAGCTGCCAACTGGCAAAACGAAAGATTTACCTTCGTTTGTTTCGTTTTCTTTAGGCCTTGCGACATTAAAAGTCCCGCAAAAAGGCCTATAGTTCTTTTATTGACTTTCTAATTAATCAAATAACTATGTGATCATCGGGTTGGACTTACACACGTAGGGTGGCAAATCCCTCTCACTTATTAACTAGGGTTAGGGTTGCCTTGGGATACGCAAACCCTCCAACACACTAACAATCTTCAATGGAGCGAAGACACAGAATTCGAGTACTGCAGCTTCACTGAAGAGCCAATTACATATCTAGAAACTGTCCAGAGTCCAGAAGGAGAATTATGGAAGCAGACAATGTCAAAGGAAATCGAATCAATGAGGCAAAATGAGGCATGGACACTAGAGCCACTGCCCGAAAATAAAGAGATCGTCGACTGCAAATGGATATACAAAAAGAAAATCAAAGCAGATGGCACTGTCGGATGCTACAAGGCAAGGCTTGTCGCAAAGGGCTACACACAAAGGTATGACGTTGATTATTTCGACACCTATTCACCAATGGTAAACATGACAAGCATTCGACTGCTCCTTGCATACGTGACACAATACAATCTGGAAATTCACCAGATTGATGTAAAGACAACCTTTCTCCAAGGAGATCTAGAGGAAGAAATCTTCATGAAGCAACCTGAAGGATTCAAAGACCCCAACAATCGATAATATGTCTATCGATTGCAGAGATGCATTTATGGTCTAAAATAGGCATCAAGAGCTTGGTACAAGAAGCTCGACAATCTTCTGAAGTCTCTAGACTTCACTTCTACACAACCAAGCTATAACGTTTATATAAAAAAAGTAGGAAAAGATTTTGTGATTCTGACTATATTTGTGGATGACTCTTTAATGATAGAAAATTCCCTAATGCTAATAAAAAAAATGAAGAGTCTGATTTCCAAAAGCTACGAAATCACAGATCTGGGAGAAGCAACAAAATAGCTTGGGCTAGAGATCAAAAGAGATCGAATAAGAAGAAAAGTGCATCTGAGCCAGTTAGAGTACGTCCGAAAAGTGCTGAAGTAGTACCGAATGCTGGACTACAAAGAAAAAGCCACACCAATGATAGCTGGAGCTAGACTAATAAATCAAGATTGCTCGAATACAAACGAGGAGAGACAAAAGATGGAAGGTATACTCTACCAAAACCTGATCGGTAGTCTGATGTACCTCACAATCTGTACTAGACCCGATTTGGCTTTCTGTATGTATGTTTTAAGCCAATTCTCTTCAAATCCTGGCATGGCGCATTGGCAAATGACAAAACGAATCTTGCAATATCTAAAGAGCACCCAAAATATGGGATTGACCTACAAAGCAGACAAAGAAGACAGAGGATTCGAGCTGCACCACTATAGTGATGCAAGTTGGGCAAGCTACAAAGATGACAGCAAGTCCGTGACAAGAGGATGTTTGATAGTGTGTAGAGCAGCAATTAGTTGGACCTGCAAAAAGCAAACCTTGGTAGCTCAATCCTCATGTGAATCTGAATATGTCGCAGCTTCAAAGGTGGCGAACGAGGTAGTATGGTTGCAGATGATGTTGGAGGCAATTGGCATACCACAAGGAGAACCATGCACGATGATGATGGATTCCCAAATTGCCATATATTTGTCCCAGGATCCTGTCTTCCATTCAAAGACAAAACATATACCTTTGAAGTACCATCACATTTGAGACTTGATCATGAAAAGAGAGCTCAGGGTTGAGTACATAAAGTTTGAAGACATGATTGAAGATCTACTCACAAAGCCGCTTGACAAACCACTCTTCGCAAGGCAAAGAAAGACAATTGGATTAAATATGCAAAGTTGCAAGGTTCAAGAGGGAGTGTCAGAAATTGTGAACTCTTGCAACTTTGTCGTGAAAGTGACGAAGCGAAACGATGCGAAGGTCGAACATATTCCAAAGGTCGAACATACCTCGAAGGTCAAAAGAAAAGTATTCAAGATTCGACCCTGACGACCACGAAACGAAATGACAGAAAACAATTCGCGCTGCCAGATGGGCGTGGAGTCTTGTACGTCACGCTCAACTGAAGTAACTAAGGATAACATAGAATAGCTAACTAGTTGATTAGCTTAGACTTGTCTTTTAATTCTTTGTTTAGCTGTCTTGTAAACTCCACACAGTGGAGATAAATATATATTCTGGATCAACACTAAGAAGAAGATAGAGAGAAAAGTTGTGCATGAAAGTCTGCCAACGAGCAGAACATAGCGATAGAGATGAGTGTCAGGCCGCCAATGAGCGAGACACTGATCGACTCACTCGAGTATGAAAACAAATAATGGAATTGCTCTCTTCTCCATTTCCATTGCTCTCATCGTCTTGATTTCTCCAATATTTTCTGTTGTGTGATCTGTAATCGCATGCTTAGGATCCTAAAACTTCCACAATAGAAAAACAAATAAAGGAGCAAGGACTCCATCCTGACATTCCAAATTGAGTAGTTTGAAGACTCTCTGATCTTGGATATGTCTTAATGCACCTAACACTCATTTTAATCTCAACAAATGAAAGTAAAATGAAATCACTCGAATTTAGAACTCTCTCTCTTGTGGATCTTTCTAGATCCATTTATGGTCCAAAAGTACAGTACTTTCAAATGGTATCAGACCAAGTACAAGAGCATAAGCCATTGATCTAATGCAAATCCATTTTTAGCAGAAGACCAATGAAAAGAAGAAACATCCAAAGGAGGCCAAAGAAGAGGATGAAGCATCAAGATCATAGGGAAAGATCAAAGACAAGTCAAAGCTCAAATGTTTTTTCTATGGAAAGAAAGAGCATTTTGCATCAGAATGTCTCGAGAAGAAGAAGGCACAAGAGAAAAAACAAAGCAACATTGCACATCAAGAGGAAAAGGATGAAGAAGAATCAAGGTTTGATGGTTTCCAAGTCATCACCATCATCCAAGTGCAACATAAATGATTCTTGGTGGATTGATAGTGGGGCTACCTCCCACATGACTTTCCAAAAAGACTATTTCTCCACTTTACTCTCTTATAATGATGTAAAAAGATCTATCTTTATAGCTAGTGATCAAGAGTGTAGACTAAGTGGTATTGGAACCATTCCATTGTATGTTGGATCATCCAAAAGGATGAATCTTGAAAATTTTCTTTTTTTCCTAAGTTAACCAAGAATTTGTTAAGTGTTGGCCAATTAATGGATAATGGCCTAGATGTACAATTTAAGCATGGAGTTTGTTCCATCCTTAGGAATGATGAATGCATAGGAAAGGGTCTTAAACAAGGTAGATTGTTTAAACTAGATGCTAATGATGCAATGGAGAGTGTGAAATTGGCAAAGGTGGAGATCTATGGCACAAAAGGTTGGGCCACCCCAACTTCAAAGCTATGGAAACAACGTGTGCCAAGGAGATTGCACTCGGTCTCCCCAAGCATTTGTCAAAGTGTGGAAAGCATTGCGGGGTTTGTAGCCTCTCAAAGACTCATAAGCTACCTTTCTCTAGATCTACATCAAGATCTAACACTCCTCCTTGTCAATCTAAGTATGCTACATTCTAGATAGATTTGGAATGAAGAATTGTAAAGGCATTGAGACTCCAATGGAGCAACATGTAACATCTATTGATGGTGAGGACATCACTTTATATAAAAGGCTTATAGGCTCCTTAATATATTTGACTATAACTAGATCTGGTCTTAGTTATAGTGTTAGAAAGTTGTCAATTCATGCAAAGTCCTTTAGTTTCACATTGCCCCAAAGAGTTCTTAGATATATTTCATCAACTAATAATTTTGGCATATTGTATAGAGGGACAAATCTTGGCTTAAGAGCCTATAGTGACTCGGATTTTGTAGGTGAAAAAGTGGATCAAAAGTCAATAAGTGCATTTTCCACCTTCTTATGCGATGTAGTAGTATCATGGCTTTCCAAAAAGCAAGATACAATCTCCTTATCTCCCACAAAATTCGAGTATAAGGCCTTGACATCAACATGCAAGGAGGTCTTAGGATCAAAAGGCTATTGGTGGAGATTCATGTCATTGAGGAGGAGGTTCCTATCATCTATTGTGGCAACCAATCAGCCCAATCACTTGCTACTAATCCTGCATTCCATGCAAGGAGAAAACATATCGAGATTGCTCAACATTTTGTGAGGGAGAAAGTGCATGCCAAAGAGATCAAGCTCCAACATGTGTATCATAATTTCCAAGGCTAGATTTGAGGAGTGTGAAAAATTGCGTATATTGGCAAATCTAGCCATGTAGTATAATGTAAATTTTGTACATAAGTGGGTTTCACACATGTGAGGCCAAGATGCCACGTGGAAAACCACTCCTAATGTAGGTTAGGTCGGGTCAAGAGAGTTGGTCATGTCTATTTGGTAGTGTTCCCTACATTATAGGACCTACACCTTGATTTGTGATGAGATTTTGACCAACTAGCTAGATCCACTAGCTAGGATCTCATCATCTTTCTTATTACGGTTCGAAAATCGGTGCGGTATTGACTCTATGACTCTATGAAATAGACTAGGGTTTCATTTTAGGGCAAAAAGACTAGAGCCAATCTCCCTCAACACTTCATTGGATACTTTCATCTTGATGATATGTAGGGCCATCCTTGCCCTCTTCTTGTACTTTTGGACCTCTTGAAGCAATTGAGGCTCCTCCTCGAGTCCAAGGACAATATCCAATACATATTGGAGTACTAAAATTGACTCCATCCTCACCTTCCAAATGGCATAATTGGAGGTGGTCAATCTCTCACTATGCTCCAAGAGAAAGGATCCCATTGATGCCATAATTTCTTGAGAAATTTTCTTGTAATGGATATAAAAGTGTTGCTTTTCATCCATAGAAGTGGAGATTTTCAACAATACATTGAACTGAACATTGTTAGTATCGAATATGCACAAGCCTCACAATCAACAAATGATTAGGTGTTATGATATGATCCAAAATAGCTTCTTCTAAGCCTCTGATCTTCAATAGACCTGAAATATGCTTTTGATCCACAAGTTCAACTCACAAAACAAATGTTAGTAAGATTTGATCATCAGCACAATGCATAATCATGCTAGAACTTGATCAAACATCCAAATATCACCATAAATGAACACTTTACTAAAAATAACATCCAACTAGATCTGATACCATGTGAAAAATGTGGATCTTGAATGGATCCAAACTCCCAAAATACTTGGCTAAGATCTTTGCACAACAAGCTACAAAAGCTAGAAATGGCAAAGCATCCTAATGCTACCTTTGATACACATGAACTTGACAAAGCATTCAAGAGATAAAAGAAACTAATAAAAGGCACTAATGGCAGCCAAAAACAATAGCATACCAGCCCTACAACAATAGCCTACCACTTTTGGAAACCTCTTAAGACCATACACAAAGGCTTGAAGACAATACACAAAGCAATGCTCTCAATGGAGGAAGAAACTGTGACAATGATCTATTGATCTCTCTCAACAATACAAAAAGTCTCTCCAACTTGTTCTCCACAAATTTCAGCCTAATATAGGTGAGAGAGATGACTCTCTCTCCTCTTTCCAGAACTTAGGACCCAATTTTAGGGCACTAGTAGCCTAAAATAGCCAATTTTGGCCTATATGTCCAAATAACATGATTTTGGTGTCATTTCAAAGGTCCTGAAGTTTGAGACTTCTTCAACATGAAATATATACTAAAATAAAAGTATCTAGGCCTCTTTCACAAGTGTGAAAGGTTAGATCAAAAACTATTTACAAAAATTTTTGCACTTCCTTTTTGCATCTACTTGCTGTCTTTTCTGCTCATATACTGCTCTTTCCAGCCCCCTATTCATGTTCATATTTATTGCCTCACACCCTCCTCTTTCCATTTTTCCATTTTGTTAGAAACCTTCTACTTTCTCAGCCCCTCATTTTTTGATTATTATCCATCTTGATTGACTGTTTACGTGCCATTTTTGGTGATTTCGGAAGTTAAACTAAGTTGGGGTGACGACAAACGTCCTCTCCCTCAGGTTTTTGTCTCTTCCTTAGTCCCTATGGCGACTTCTTCAGCAGAAGACCCTCCGCAGAGCTCTTTAGATGATCATTTTACACATATCGATTCCTGCATGGATCACCTTGAGAGTCGTATTGATCGTATTCTTTCTAGCCTTGAGACTATCCTAACATGAGGGGATACCACCCCCCCAGACATTCTTCATCGTCCTGGTAAAGCACCTTTATTTCCTATTTTGAGTACGCATGCTCCTGCTCCATCTCCATCTTCAGGAGGTGCTTTTGGTAGTACGTTTGGTCTCCCTTCATATAGTGCTAGTTCTTATGAGTCTCCTTTCTGGTCTTCTGTACCACCACCTGAATTTCCCTCCGCACCACCAGGATTTTCTTCTTCTACTTTTTCAGGTAATCCTGAGCCTCATTTTGCTCGTGATTTTTGTGATCGCATCTAGCTTACTACTTATTCTGGTTCATCTGATGGGAATATCTTGGAAAATTGGTTCTCTAAGTTAGAGACCTATTTTCTTATGTATTCCAAGACTGAAACCCAGAAAGTGCAGCTGGATGCGTTACATTTAGATGGTCGAGCTCGGACTTGGTGGCGTGTCTATCGCTCTGAGCCTACTCGTGAGGGATTACATATATGGCCTACTTTTCGGCATGATCTTCGTACAGCTATGATTGACCCACAGTGGTTGGTTCGCCAACGTGATCGATTTCGTAGCCTTCGCCATACTAGTCATTGACTGCTTATATTGATCGGTTTACTGAGCTTTCTTACCTTTTTACTGATGTTCATCCTACAGAGCTTATTTCACGTTTTATTGCTGGTCTTAGAGGCTCCTTACGATATGATGTTTTCTCTTTTCGGCCTCCTACTCTCTCAGATGCTATCTCCCTGGCTACTACCCAACAACATAAGTATCCTGAGTTGTCCACTTCTTCTCGTTTTTCTTGCCCTCTTTCCACTGCTTCTCCTACTTTGGCTTCTTCTACTATTGTTCCCCCTCGCCCTTCTATGCCTCGCCCTGCCTTTGTTCGTTGTTATTCAGCTGCAGAGTTTGCTGAGATTCAGCAAAAACGCCTATGTTATCGCTGTAAGAGTCCAGATCATCTCGTCCGTGATTGCCGACAGTTTCTTGATCCTCCTACCACTGTTTTTTACCATGAGGCTCTTACTCCTGATGATTCTGATGTTTATATCCAGATTCTTGATACTCCTGACCCACATTCTGTTGATGAGCCGGCTGACCCGCTTCCTAATGATCCTGCTTCTGCCGCTTGCCATGCGCAGGTTGCTTATGCTACTTGGGCTGGGCGTCCTGGTCCTCGTTCTATTCGGTTACGTGTTCGCATTTTGGGACGAGAGTATATTGCTTTGGTGGATACGCGCAGTACACACTCATTTATTAGCAGTTACATTTCCACTAGGATTCGTGCTACACCTATTTCTGCTACACAGTGTTGAGGTTGCTAGCTCACATACTTTTATCAGCTCTCAGATGTTTCAGGGCTTGGACTATATCATTGGTGACTTCTTTGGACATGCAGATTTCTAATATATTCTTCTAGAGCGCTATGACATTATTCTTGGTGCAGATTGGTTTTCATCCCTTGGTACTGTTGTTGTGGATCTTTCTCAGCAGACATTGTCTTTTACACATGCTGGTCGCCATCATTTACTTTCTGGTATTGATTCCCAGGGTGACTATTAGTTGGTTACCGGGAAGCAGTTTATGCGTAGCCTGCCAAAGGCTCAGGGTGCAGCTCTTTTTATCATTCAAAGTACATCAGTTGCTGCTCCTCCTGCTCCATCCATGGGTCCTCTTCCTCAGGTGATTTCTGACTTCTTGCATCGGTATTCTGTGGTCTTTTCAAAACCTACGTCTTTGCCACCATTATGAGATGTCACCCACCATATTGATGTTATTCCTGGTGCTACCCCACCCTCTCGTTCTCCATATCGTATGTCTAAAGATGAACGTGATGAGGTCCAGTTCCAAATTGCTTGCCTTTTACGTCAAGGCCTCATTGTTCCTAGCCATAGTCCTTTTGGTGCTCATGTCCTCTTTGTTGCCAAAAAAGATGGAACCAAACGCCTTTGCATTGACTATCGTGCTTTAAACATGCTGACTATCCATAATCGGTATCCTATACCTCACATGGATGACCTTTTTGATCAGCTTGGCACTTCTTCCATCTTTTCTAAAATTGACCTACGTTCTGGATACTACCAAATTAGGATGCGTCCTTCTGATGAGTATAAGACTGCATTTCGTACTCATTTGGGTTTGTATGAATTTCGTATTCTTCCATTTGGTGTTCAGAATGGTCCACCGACATTTCAGAATGCTATGAATAATATTTTACGTCCTCTTTTAGGGGTTTGTATCTTGGTTTATTTTGATGACATTCTTGTTTTTAGTACTTCTTTGTCTGATAATGTAAAACATCTATCTTTTCTGTTTTAATTACTTATTGAGCATCAATTGTTTGCCGAATTGTCCAAATGTTCTTTTGTCGTGGCTGAAATCGAATTTTTGAGTTTTCTTATTTGTGGTGGACGTATTCGTCTTGATACTCGGAAAGTTTAGGCTATTGAGAATTGGCATGTCCCAACTGATGTTCATTATGTTTGTATGTCTTTAGGTATGGCAACCCATCTTCATCGTCCTGTTAAGTATTTTGCCACTTTGGCTGCCCCGCTTCATTCGTTACTAGAGAAGTCTCATGTCATTGTTTGGACTTCTGAGTGTCAAACTGCTTTGGATACTTTACGTCATGCCATTGTTTCTGCTACTATTATGTGTCTTCCCTAGTTTGATCAGCATTTTATTGTTGAGACTGATTGTAGCGCAGGCATCCCAAACGGAGCCGGGAACCACGACTTAGCTTCCCAGCCTTCACCTCTTGCCATCCAAACCCACTTGACATACAAGCAACCAACTCGCCAACAACGATCAGACTTAACCAACTTGAAGTTCCGAAAACCAACATTGAGATCCAACCTGGCGCCATGCCATATCGGGGGTCCCGATGTGGGTGACTTTCCTCCAAGCAAGCCGCCCGACATACATCAAACTTAACCAACTCGAAGCTTTGT
Organism: Diphasiastrum complanatum; assembly: GCA_029204225.1. Lineage (NCBI taxonomy): Eukaryota > Viridiplantae > Streptophyta > Lycopodiopsida > Lycopodiales > Lycopodiaceae > Diphasiastrum > Diphasiastrum complanatum. The sequence continues at coordinate 34,546,446 of CM055099.1, forward strand.
TACAAACGAGTAACATCCATTCCAAGCAAGCGGTCTGACTTACATCAGACTTAACCAACTGAAAGCTTCGTCACGAGCGCTGGAAGTCAACCTGGCGCCACGCCAGACTGGAGAGCCATAAACAGGTAACATCCACCCAAGCAAGCCATCCAACTCAGCCGACAGGTTAGAGCCTGTTCCCCAAGAGCTAAACCCATTCACGTTCATGCAAGGAACTCAGAACCACAAGGCGCGACAGATATGGAGACAACCAGTGCCTGGACCAAATGGTCCCGACAGCATACCGCTGGCACCACGGACCGAATGGTCCCGACGGCATACCGTTGGCGTCCGGGATGCTACCCTCAGCTATGTGCCAACTTAAAAATTTTGAAGCGACCTTACAACTGGCGCTTTTACCGAACACTGAAACCCAGAAGGTAATCAGAATCAGTTTGAGTAAAATCCCACTTTATTGATAAATTTGAGAAGGTTACATTTCAAGTGTGTGACCAACCCTAGTCTCCGAGGCGCTAGCATGCCAAGGCGAGAGCCATGACAACATTCCAGCAAGGGAGGCTGAGACTTGGTTGGAGCTCGTCCTGAGTCGCAACCCGCACTCCCCTATAGTATTGGTGTGATTCGGCACCCCCCCTCATACCAAGCACTCTACCCAAGCTGGTAAAGCACGTTTTTCTCTCTCTAGGATTTTCTCTTTCTAGAAAGTCATTTTCTCTCTCTAGATTTTATTGATCCCCAGGCTTCCTTTAATCATGCCTAGATCGTGTGAGGTGATTGCACATCGATCTGAGCTCTCTGGACTTCGCTAGAACCGATCAAAGATTTTCAGCCATAGGAACTTGGCGCCGGCTGGATTCTGGTCACAGTGGCGCCGGGGCGGTTGGCGCCGAGAGCAGCAGGGGCACTGCTGGCGCCGGGGACAATGCTGGCGCCAGTGGCGCCGTTAGTAAAGCATATGAAGGTAGCTTTATAACATCCACCCCACCTTTATAAAATCAGATGTCAGATTAAAGTAAAGGTGTCTCCCAATTGAAATAACTATACATTCAAGCTACTTGGCACAGTACTCAATTTACTGGCCACTTTTTATTAACATTGAAGCTGGCACACCACAAGTCGGAGGCTCAGCTCTTTGTACTGAAAAATTACATAACTTGAAAATATCTCTTTGTCTGGGAAAAGCGTGGATTTGATATCGCTTTTGTAAAACACAAGAACCTTATTAACTGGTGATAGAGGCCTTTCTTTGAAATGTTCGCCCCTGTCGCTTCTGACTTTCGACTTTGGAACTCCTTTGAGCTCCTGATTTGTCCTTGATGCACTTTGTGTTGAGCTTCCTGAGCTCAAGATTTGATCAGTTCCGCACAGGTATCAAGGCTCCCTGAGCCAAAGGATTTATCGTTTGATTGCCCACTTTATGGTCCACTTCGTGCCTTGTTGCTTCTGCACCTTGATTTCTCTCCTTGTCCCAGCCTGATCTTGATACTTTTCCATCTTGGCTCTTTAAGGTAGGCAAAGATTGAGTACTCCGCAATGTACCTCTCACTTAGCTTGAAGTAGCTCTTTGAATCAGCCCAAATGTAACCATTGACCTCGTGGAAAGCCAAAGGGTCGCACCAGTTTGATCCGCATCCGAACTATCTCTTCGCGTTTGTTTGAAGCACCATGTCCGTCGCGCAAAACTTGACTTTCACAATTCCATCACTGGTCAGTTGCCTCACAATCAAAACAAGAAGTGTACATCGAGCTTGGCTTCAAGTAGCTCTCTTTGAATCAGACACATACACCCAGAGTTTGCACTAGTCCGATCTCAACGCGAACTGTCCCTTAGCATCCGTTCGAAATACCAAGTCTCTCATGCAAGACTCAACTGTCTCAGTTCCTTCATTGATCAGCTGCCTTACACGTGGCACAAGCCAGCGTACTCATATGTTTCTTCATCATTGCTGGTCCAGAGAAAGCCTATAACAAGCTTTTCTTTCCACAACAAAAACTTGTCAACTTATTAGGTCCAAAGTTCGCCAGTCTCCTCGTGTGAGTATGGCGACCACCTTGAATTTGCCCCCGTTTTGATCAACTTAAATTTGCCTCAAGAGAGAGGTGTGTGTGATAGTTCCCCTCCACTTATAAAATCAGCTGATCGGACTTAGAGTAGAGTTCTTCGGACAAAAAGCCTTTCCAACACTTTGCTTCCCATCTGCTAGGATTATGGCTCGATCCAACTTGTTGCCATTTCTGAAGAGGATCCTAGTCTTTCCCCTTTGAGAAAAAACCCAATTGATACTGGATATCACCCATGCTCAGTGGGTTTCAGTTTCGAAGGTGGCCGTCCCAAAATGAAGACCAACTGCTCCAAAGAAGATCTCCCCTGAAATTGCCCTTTCCAACTTTTGACTTCCTACTTGCATCTTCGTGGGCGTTGTCGCAAATGAAACTAACCCAAGAAACAGGCTAGCCATCTATCCTTTGCAAACATTGAGTCGTTTCGTTGTCGTTCACGTGCAAGTACTTGAACTGCAAATCCGCCCCACAGATTCTGTAATCCTCTTTGTTTGATGGTATTAGCCTTCAAAGAAAGGTTCCTTCTCGAGCCATCAGCTCCTTGTATCACAAGCAATCATGCAAACCAGGCAAAGCACGAGTACTAAGACTCACCACGAATACATACAAGTAAGACACTCAGGCAGGTTTACTAACAAGTAACAAAGACAAGGTCCCCCTTTGAAAGGGTCCTACCAACGGACCTTTGCCTGGCCGCGCCCATACAAATCGATCACAGAATCAGTCCACATAGGACACCCTCCAACTATCCGTGCTTTCACCATTAATCAGCACATTGCCTCAGTCACGCCCCACCACTTTTTGGTCGATAGTCCCGATGTTGGTGACTTCCCTCCAAGCAAGCCGCCCGACATACATCAAACTTAACCAACTCGAAGCTTCGTTACAAACGAGTAACATCCATTGCAAGCAAGCAGTCTGACTTACATCAGACTTAACCAACTGAAAGCTTCGTCACGAGCGCTGGAAGTCAACCTGGCGCCACGCCAGACTGGACAGCCATAAACAGGTAACATCCACCCAAGCAAGCCATCCAACTCAACCGATAGGTTAGAGCCCGTTCCCCAAGAACTAAACCCATTCACGTTCATGCAAGGAACACTCAAAACCACAAGCCACGACAGATATGGAGACAACCAGTTCCTGGACCAAATGGTCCCGACAGCATACCGCTGGCACCACGGACCGAATGGTCCCGACGGCATACCACTGACGTCCCGGGATATGACCCTCAGCTATGTGCCAATTTGAAAATTTTGAAGCGGCCTTACAACGGGCGCTTTTACCGAACACTGAAACCCAGAAGGTAATCAAAGTCAGTTTGAGAAAAATCCCACTTTATTGATAAATCTAAGAAGGTTACATTTCAAGTGTGTGACCGACCCTAGTCTCCGGGGCGCTAGCATGCCAAGGCGAGAGCCATGACAACATTCCAGCAAGGGAGACTGAGACTTGGTTGGAGCTCACCCTGAGTCGCAACCCGCACTCCCCTATAGTATTGGTGGGATTCGGCACCCCCCTCATACCAAGCACTCTACCAGGGCTGGTAAAGCACTTTTTTCTCTCTTTAGGATTTTCTCTTTCTAGAAAGTCATTTTCTCTCTCTAGATTTTATTGATCCCCAGGCTTTCTTTAATCATGCCTAGATCGTGTGAGTTGATTGCACATCGATCTGGGCTCTCTGGACTTCGCTAGAACCGATCAAAGATTTTCAGCCTTCAAAAGAAAGGTTCCTTCTCGAGCCATCAGCTCCTTGTATCACAAGCAATCATGCAAACCAGACAAAGCACGAGTACTAAGACTCACCACGAATACATACAAGTAAGACACTCAGGCAGGTTTACTAACAAGTAACAAAGACAAGGTCCCCCTTTGAGATGGTCCTGCCAACGGACCTTTGTCTGGCCGCGCCCATACAAATCGATCACAGAATCAGCCCACATAGGACACCCTTCCAACTATCTGTGCTTTCACCATTAAGCAGTACATTGCCTCAGTCACGCCCCACCACTTTTTGGTCGATAGCCCTTATAGCTAAACGATCGGCAGCTATCCCGCACCGCCAGCTAACCACCCGTGCTTTACACCCGAATTCGAACAGCATCTCTGTATCAATGGTTAACCCGTACAGTTCGAATATGTCGCCCCGCACCCCACAAGGCACAGACCGTGCTTTCACCTACCTAGGCAGCACTTTGTCTCATCTGTCCTACGTGCAAATAGCGCCAGGCCCGAACCGCGAGAACTGACCGTGCTTACACCTCGAGGGTAGCATTTGACTCATCAAGTGCCCCGTTCTGTCGACCACCCCGACCGTGGACGCACCCGTGCTTACACTGTGGGTAGCACCTTGCACAACAGTTGTCTTGATAAACCCCAAACAATGGCCATTTCCATGAGATCCGCATAGCTGACCGGCTAGTCGGATCTGATACCACATGTAGCACATGCATCCCAAAGGGAGCCGAAAATCACGACTTAGCTTCCCAGCCTTCAACTCTTGCCATCCAAACCCACTTGACATACAAGCAGCCAGCTCACCAACAACGATCAGACTTAACCAACTTGAAGTTCCGAAAACCAACATTGAGATTCAACCTGGCGCCATGCCAGATGGGGGGTCCCGATGTGGGTGACTTCCCTCCAAGCAAGCCGCCCGACATACATCAAGCTTAGCCAACTCGAAGGTTCGTTACAAACGAGTAACATCCATTCCAAGCAAGCGGTCTAACTTACATCAGTCTTAACCAACTGAAATGTTGTAAAGCTGACTGAGGTGCACCCAGCGTGCCCTGTAAGACTCTAAGGGGTGACACTCCCTAAGGTCCCAGAGCAAGTTAGAACATCAAGGACTGAGCCTCCGACCTGTGGTGAGCCAGGCAATTAGTCACAAGTCATGAGCTAGCTCTGGAGCTCGAGTCATGGCCTAGTCAAGAAGCAAGTTGATTCTGCCACCGGAATGGCTCCCGAGACCCATGTCCGAGAGCCAGACTGATTCTGCCAGGCTTGCCAGGCTTAATCAGCAAAATAAAAACTAAGTCCCAAAAACCGTGCTTTACCAGAAAGCACTATGTGTCAGAATAGAGGGGGTGCGCCGAATCACAACAGAACTATAGGGGGAGTCCGGCAGACAGAAACTTGGGCAGCTCAACCAGCGCCAGGAATCCAGTCGCCAGGTCTCAGCTCCCTCTACCAGCACGAGCCAGGCACAATGCCCAACACGTGTTGGTGGCCCCGAGACTGGTCAGTCTATGTATGAATGTAACCTCTTCCAAATCTAATAAAGTTGATCCTTGGGGATGATTACCATTTCGGTTTCGCCTCCGGGACTGGTCCAAGTGGAAGGACCCTTACTACAACCTTTTTGCGTCGCTGGCGCCTAAGGGTCTCTATCATTGACATGGGGCTTGCCGCTATGCCAATTGGTCAGTTTGGCGACCACTATGCCTTGGGTTTCATGTGTGGCTTGTCTTTGCCTTTGGTTACCTTTTGGGGACGGATTCTGAGTTGGCTTTCGGGTTGGTTGGGATTCCAGTTTTCTTAAGTCTGAATGGTTAAGCTTGTTACGTTTCTGAGTTGGCTTTTACGTAAGTGCATGATGGATGAATGTTAGTCTTAAGTGCGTGTTGGGGAAACCGCTCATAGGACGGATGAGGCAAAGTGCTGCCTAGGTAGGTGAAAGCACGGTCTATACCTTGTGGGGTGCGGGGCGACATATTCGAACTGTACGGGTTAACCATTGATACAGAGATGCTGTTCGAATTCGGGTGTAAAGCACGGGTGGTTAGCTGCCGGTGCAGGATAGCTGCCGATCGTTTAGCTATAAGGGCTATTGACCAAAAAGTGGTGGGGCGTGACTGAGGCAATGTGCTGCTTAATGGTGAAAGCACGGATGGTTGGATGGATGTTTCCCCGTGGGCTAATTCTGTGATAGATTTGTGTGGGCGCGGCTAGGCAAAGATCCTACGTCCGGTCTCAAGGGGAATGTGACTTGAGAGGGATCCTCTGTTTAAGCTTTGGTTGGTATGTTCGTTTGTGGTGTGCTTGCCTGGACCTGAATTATCCCTGACTACTTGTTTTGATCCAGGTGATCTAATCTAGTTGGGAGTTGTGAGAGGAGCTTACATTTATGAGTGGACGACGCACAAGTATGAAAAGGAACTTCCATGGGGCAACCCCCAAGATTGGTTCAAGATTGTTATTCTTATCAGGAAAGATCACAGGGAGGAAGTCAGATTTCATGATCGACTCCGGAGCTTCACATAACTATATCTCAAGGAGCGTAGTGGAACAATTCAGCTTGCCGACAAGGAATGTTACATCTACTCTCAAGGTAGAAACAGCGAAGGGAGCACTAGATGCAGACAAAGCGACATTGAACATCCCGGTGCAGATTGGAAGATGGAAGGCTAAACTTAGCTTTGTGATTTTAGAGATGGATGCCTTCGATGTGATTTTGGGCCTCCCTTGGTTAAATGAACACTGTATCGCAGTTTTGGATAGGAGCTCAAACTTGGTCCTCTTGGATTATAAGGGACAAATCTGCATAACAAAAGCCCTGCCCGGAGGAAATGCTAAAGATACCAATATTGAACAAAATCTGGTTGCAGCATTAGCGATGAAAAGAATGGCGAAAGGGAAAAGGTCAAAGTGCTTTCTTTGCATCTGTCGAGAAGTCCCAGAAGGGAAAAGCGTGTGACAAGAAAACTTGCCAAAAGAAGTGGCAGATCTGTTAGAAGAATTTAGCGATGTGTTCCCGGAGGAACTCCCAGCTAAGCTACCTCCTCGAAGACCAGTGGACCATAAAATTGAGTTGGTACCAGGAACAGAGCCAACTTCACGAGCACCCTACAGAATGTCACAAGAAGAGTTGGCGGAACTGAAACGACAACTTGGTGAATTGATAGACAAAGGTTTTATTAGACCTAGCGCTTCACCTTTTGGAGCCCCAGTGTTGTTCGTGGAAAAGGCGGACAAAACTCTTCGAATGTGTGTGGATTATCGCATGCTTAACAAGAGTACCATCAAGAACAAGTACCCCATGCCTAGAATTGATGACCTATTCGACCAACTCAAACATGCCAAATACTTTAGCCGAATAGATCTCAGATCGGGATATCATCAAATTCGAATAGCTAAAGGTGATGAAACGACGTTTCGAACGCGGTACGGGAGTCATGAGTTCCTGGTGATGCCATTCGGTCTAACAAACGCACCAGCCACTTTTTGCACGTTGATGAACAATATATTTCAAGACTGCTTGGATGAATTTGTCATTGTGTACATTGATGACATATTAGTATTTAGCCGGAACCTTAAAGATCACATTCAACATTTAAGGACAGTTCTCCAACGACTGAGGAGGAACTGCTTGTTCGCGAAAAGAGAGAAATGTGAGTTTGTGGTGGAGGAAGTTGACTTCCTTGGACATGTTATAGGCCACAGATGGATTCGAATGGATCCTAAGAAGATCAAGGCTATCTTGGATTGGCTAGCACCTAAAACTGTTCATGGCATCAAATCCTTTGTGGGCTTATGTAACTTTTACAGGAGATTCATTGAGGCATTTAGCAAAATTGTGGCACCACTGTTGGAGCAGACCAAGACTCATCTGAAGATGACATGGACACCGGAATGTGAAGCAGCGTTCCAAGAACTAAGACGACCGATTACTCAAGAACCCATCCTTGCCTTATCGGACTTTAGCAAACCTTTTGAAATACATACAGATGCGTCAAACTTTGCTATTGGGGCCGTGCTGATGCAAGACGGAAAACCTGTTGCATATTTTTCAAAGAAATTGAGTGATGTAGAGCGACGATGGCCAACTCATGAAAAAAAAATGGTCGCAGTAGTTCAAGCAGTGGAGCATTGGAGACATTATGTGGCAGGAAAACCCTTTAAGACGTTCACTGATAATGTATCACTCAAGTACTTCTCATCCCAAGGTATGCTCACGCCAAAGCAAATGCGATGGCAAAACTTTCTCTCAAAATTCAATATAGACATTTTACAAACGGCGGGAAAGAACAATGTGGTGGCGGACGCACTAAGTAGACAGGAACACTTGATGGCAACAGTGACAACTCAGGTGACTGGCCTACTCCAAGAAATTAGGGAGAATTATGGTGTAGATGCGTTGGCAAAGGACTTAATGATCGAATTCCAGCTGGGAAAGCTTCATAAACATTTCACTTGGAAAGATCAAATGGTTGTTTATAAACAACGCAGAGTATATGTCCCAGACAACATCAACTTGAGGAAGAAAGTCTTGCGAGAACATCATGACGTACTAGCCGCCGGGCATCCAGGGGTGAATCGCATGTATGAACTTCTCAAAAGAGGCTTCTATTGGCCAAGTATGTGGGCAGACGTTGAATCCTATGTGCAAACATGCCCGACATGTCAACAAGTAAAGGTGGAACCGCTAGCTCTGGCTGGACTACTCCAACCGTTACCGGTACCAGCATACCCATGGGATTCGGTGAGCATGGATTTTATTGTTCAACTACCACGGTGCCAAGGCTTCGACTCAATTTATGTGGTGGTTGGCCGGTTTTCAAAGCAAGTTCATCTAGTACCAACTAAAAGTTCAGTGACAGCTGAAGAAGTGGCAAGGTTATTTTTCAAATGTGTTTTCAAATACTACGGCCTGCCTAGAACGATTATTTCTGACCGAGACACCAAGTTCGTCGGAAAATTTTGGACTTGTCTATTTCGCCTCATGGGAACCGGACTGAATTTCAGTACTGCATATCACCCTCAGACAGATGGGCAAACGGAACGAGTCAATCGACAGATTGAACAATATTTACGAAATTATGTCGCTTGGGACCAATCCGATTGGGTCAACTACTTGGATATTCTCGAGTTTGCACATAACAACCAAGTGAACAGATAGATCTATTGGAAGGGCACCCTTCGAGATAAGCAATGGTCGGCTACCGATTGTTCCAAGCTCTTTTCTTACAGGCGTGTAGGAAACACCAGTACCCACTGTAGAGGAATTCATCAATGAGTGGCACACAAAGCTGACAGAGGTGAAGGCATTTTTAGAGCAGTCACAAAGGAGTATGGCAGCTGACGTAAACCCACATCGACGAGAACTGGAATTTGAGGAAGGTGATCAAGTATGGCTGAACACAAAGAACATTGTGTTACCAAAAGGTTTTTCTCATAAGTTCGCTCGACCTTATGCGGGACCATATTGTGTCACCAAGAAGAACCAATGCAATAGCCGTTTTCCCAGATCGGCACACAAAGCACTACCTGGCGGCATGCCTCCTACATAAACATTCATGGCCATTCTGAAGTTCAAGGAACTTCCCGGTATTTTTCTTAAGTTTGCCAATAAATCACTTGCAGCTTTACACAGGTTTTACGTAAGTGAACTTTATCTACACTTTTCCTGTGCTACTGCCAATGTATTTTGTAATTCAAAGTTGTTAAGGCCGGTGAATTAAGCCCGTGCCATACATCCTAGGTCTACTTTGACCCTGATGAGGACATCAACTTTTTCAAACGAGGGGAGGATGTTGTAAAGCTGACTCAGGTGCACCCAGCGTGCCCTGTAAGACTCTAAGGGGTGACACTCCCTAAGGTCCCAGAGCAAGTTAGAACGTCAAGGACTGAGCCTCCAACCTCTGGTGAGCCAGTCAAGTAGTCACAAGTCATGAGCTAGCTCTGGAGCTCGAGTCATGGCCTAGTCAGGAAGCAAGTTGATTCTGCCACCGAAACGGCTCCCGAGACCCATGTCCGGGAGCCAGACTGATTCTGCCAGGCTTGCCAGGCTTAATCAGCAAAATAAAAACTAAGTCCCAAAAAGCGTGCTTTACCAGAAAGCACTATGTTTCAGAACAGAGGGGGTGCGCCGAATCACAGCAGAACTATAGGGGGAGTCCGGCAGACAGAAACTTGGGCAGCTCAACCAGCGCCAGGAATCCAGTTGCCAGGTCTCAGCTCCCTCTACCAGCACGAGCCAGGCACAATGCCTAGCACGTGTTGGTGGCCCCGAGACCGGTCAGTCTATGTATGAATGTAACCTCTTCCAAATCTAATAAAGTTGATCCTTGGGGATGATTACCATTTCGGTTTCGCCTCCAGGACTGGTCCAAGTGGAAGGACCCTTACTACAACCTTTTTGCGTCGCTGATGCCTAAGGGTCTTTGTCATCGACATGGGGCTTGTCGCTATGCCAATTGGTCAGTTTGGCGACCACTATGCCTTGGGTTTCATGTGTGGCTTGTCTTTGCCTTTGGTTACCTTTTGGGGACGGATTCTAAGTTGGCTTTTGGGTTGGTTGGGATTCCAGTTTTCTTAAGTCTGAATGGTTAAGCTTGTTACGTTTCTGAGTTGGCTTTTACGTAAGTGCATGATGGATGAATGTTAGACTTAAGCGCGTGTTGGGGAAACCGCTCAAGTCCCAGCGCCCTTTGAGGCGCCGGCGCAACATGAAAGCTTCGTCACGAGCGCTGGAAGCCAACCTAGCGCCACGCCAGACTGGACAGCCATAAACAGGTAACTTCCACCCAAGCAACCCATCCAACTCAGCCGACAGGTTAGAGCTCGTTCCCCAAGAGCTAAACCCATTCACGTTCATGCAAGGAACATTAGAACCACAAGCCGCGACAGATATGGAGACAACCAGTTCCTGGACCAAATGGTCCCGACAGCACACCGCTGGCGCCACAGACCGAATGGTCCCGACGACATACCGCTGGCGTCCCGGGATACGACCCTCAGCTATGTGCCAACTTAAAAATTTTGAAGCGGCCTTACAACTGGCGCTTTTACCGAACACTGAAACCCAGAAGGTAATCATAGTCAATTTGAGAAAAATCCCACTTTATTGATAGATCTAAGAAGGTTACATTTTCAAGTGTGTGACCGACCCTAGTCTCCGGGGCGCTAGCATGCCAAGGCGAGAGCCATGACAACATTCTAGCAAGGGAGGTTGAGACTTGGTTGGAGCTCGTCCTGAGTCGCAACCCGTACTCCCCTATAGTATTGGTGGGATTCGGCACTCCCCTCATACCAAGCACTCTACCCAGGCTGGTAAAGCACGTTTTTCTCTCTCTAGGATTTTCTCTTTCTAGAAAGTCATTTTCTCTCTCTAGATTTTATTGACCCCCAAGCTTCCTTTAATCATGCCTAAATCGTGTGAGGTGATTGCACATCCATCTGAGCTCTCTGGACTTCGCTAGAATCGATCAAAGATTTTCAGCCATAGGAACTTGGCGTCGGCTGGATTCTGGCCATAGTGGCGCCGGCGCCTGGAGCAGCAGGGGCGCTGCTGGTGCCGGGGACAATGCTGGCGCCAATGGCGTCGGAAGTAAAGCTTATGAAGATAGCTTTACAACAATATAAGTATACATGTTGGGCTCTCACAAGTGTATGCTTGATTTGTGATGAGTAGCTACATGTTGCTGCTGTGACTCCTCATTCCATGACTCTGACCGATCCATAGCTTGGGGTTAGATCCGTACGATCTAGGTTTGGTTGGGTTGGTTTAACCGCCCCCGGTTTCCATGTGTTGTTGCTTTGTATGGTATGCTTAGACTAGATTCCTGTTATGAGGACTTTATACCAGAGGGCTTGGCCTTCCACAACATCTTATTCATGGAGCATTTTTGGGTGGATATGCAGCAGCTGATGGATGTCATGCACCCCATCTACTCTATTCTGAGGCTCGTTGATCGCGAGGGGTGCCTCATTTATGAGTTCATGGATCGCATAGGCGAATCTCTCTAGCGTTCTGAGCTGGACCCTGCCAAGTATAACTTTTTTCCATCTCACCATCCTTACTTCCATTTCGCAATCTGTTTCGTCTTGCTTCTACAACACGATGGTATGTAACTATTGCCCCCACGTGGTTTGGTCCATAGGTTGGAGCGTATCAGGCGCTTGTGACAGCGACGCTGAGATAAGTTTCACCGGCCCATTCATAGTGTGGCCCACATACTGCATCCATTGTTTCAGAGCAAGAGGCAGTACGATGATGCAGAGTTGCATGTAGACTGGTTCGCATACATCTGCCTCCTTAGTAGTGACACTGATATCCGCAGCAGGCTCGAGGTGCAGAGGCTCAGTTACAGGTAAACTCTTGATCTATCGTATGCTGTCGATCGTTCAATTTCCCTGCGCGGGCTCAAGTGTACTCAAGCATATCGTTGCTCAACTACAGGCACTCTCTGGGGCTATGCGGCGAGGACCTTGCACGTGTTCGAGAGAACAGACTCTTGTTTGTATCATGGTGGGAGAGCTACGACGCTGGGCAGCCAGACTTGAGGATGCTCGCGCTCCGAGTCCTTTCACAGGTATGTTGTCTAATCTCATTCATCCAACTAGTTTTCGCATTTTTTCTACAAGGTCGGTACTCACTCGAGTGGTTGCCAATTAGTGCAGGACTGTTCTTCCTGCATGTGCGAGCAGAACTGGTCATCGTTCAGCCTTGTTCACACGAAGAGGCGAACCGTCTGACGACGGAGCGATGCAATGACTTGGTGTACTTCAACACCAACACCAGGGTGGTTCGACGCATCACGGACAACATGAGAGCAGGAGGTGTGGCGGAGGCGGAGCATGTAGCGCAGGCATCCCAAAGGGAGCCGGGAACCACGACTTAGCTTCCCAGCCTTCAACTCTTGCCATCCAAACCCACTTGACATACAAGCAGCCAACTCGCCAACAACGATCAGACTTAACCAACATGAAGTTCCGAAAACCAACATTGAGATCCAACCTGGCGCCATGCCAGATCGGGGGTCCCGATGTGGGTGACTTCCCTCCAAGCAAGCCGCCCGACATACATCAAACTTAACCAACTCGAAGCTTCGTTACAAACGAGTAACATCCATTCCAAGCAAGCGGTCTGACTTACATCAGACTTAACCAACTGAAAGCTTCGTCACGAGCGCTGGAAGCCAACCTGGCGCCACGCCAGACTGGACAGCCATAAACAGGTAACATCCACCCAAGCAAGCCATCCAACTCAGCCGACAGGTTAGAGCCCGTTCCCCAAGAGCTTAACCCATTCACGTTCATGCAAGGAACACTCAGAACCACAAGCCGCGACAGATATTGAAACAACCAGTTCCTGGACCAAATGGTCCCGACAGCATACCGCTGGCGCCACGGACCGAATGGTCCCGACGGCATACCGCTGGCGTCCCGGGATACGACCCTCAGCTATGTGCCAAATTAAAAATTTGGAAAGCGGCCTTACAACTGGCGCTTTTACCGAACACTGAAACCCAGAAGGTAATCAGAGTCAGTTTGAGGAAAATCCCACTTTATTGATAAATCTGAGAAGGTTACATTTCAAGTGTGTGACCGACCCTAGTCTCCGGGGCGCTAGCATGCCAAGGCGAGAGCCATGACAACATTCCAGCAAGGGAGGCTGAGACTTGGTTGGAGCTCGCCCTGAGTCGCAACCCGCACTCCCCTATAGTATTGGTGTGATTCGGCACCCCCCCTCATACCAAGCACTCTACCCAAGCTGGTAAAGCACGTTTTTTCTCTCTCTAGGATTTTCTCTTTCTAGAAAGTCATTTTCTCTCTCTAGATTTTATTGATCCCCAGGCTTCCTTTAATCATGCCTAGATCGTGTGAGGTGATTGCACATCGATCTGAGCTCTCTGGACTTCGCTAGAACCGATCAAAGATTTTCAGCCATAGGAACTTGGCGCCGGCTGGATTCTGGTCACAGTGGCGCCGGGAGCAGCGCCGGCGCCGTTGGCGCCGGGAGCAGCAGGGGCGCTGCTGGCGCCGGGGACATAGCTGGCGCCGATGGCGCCGCAAGTAAAGCTTGTAAAGGTAGCTTTACAACATCCACCCCACCTTTATAAAATCTGATGTCCTCATCAGATGTCAGATTAAAGTAAAGGTGTCTCCCAATTAAAATGACTATACATTTAAGCTACTAGGCACAGTACTCAATTTACTGGCCACTTTTTATTAACATTGAAGCTGGCACACCACAAGTCGGAGGCTCAGCTCTTTGTACTGAAAAATTACATAACTTGAAAATATATCTTTGTCTGGGAAAAGCGTAGATTTGATATCGCTTTCGTAAAACCCGAGAACCTTATTAATTGGTGACAGAGGCCTTTCTTTGAAATGTTCGCCCCTGTCGCTTCTGACTTTCGACTTTGGAACTCCTTTGAGCTCCTGATTTGTCCTTGATGCACTTTGTGTTGAGCTCCCTAAGCTCCAGGTTTGTTCAGTTCCGCACAGGTATCAAGGCTCCCTGAGCCGAAGGATTTATCGTTTGATTGCCCACTTTATGGTCCACTCCGTGCCTTGTTGCTTCTGCACCTTGATTTCTCTCCTTGTCCAAGCCTGATCTTGATACTTTTCCATCTTGGCTCTTTAAGGTAGGCAAAGATTGAGTACTCCGTAATGCACCTCTCACTTAGCTTGAAGTAGCTCTTTGAATCAGCCCAAATGTAACCATTGACCTCGTGGAAAGCCAAAGTGTTGCACCAGTTTGATCCGCATCCGAACTATCTCTTCGCGTTTGTTTGAAGCACCATGTCCGTCGCGCAAAACTTGACTTTCACAATTCCATCACTGGTCAGTTGCCTCACATTCAAAAACAAGAAGTGTACATCGAGCTTGGCTTCAAGTAGCTCTCTTTGATTCAGACACATGCACCCAGAGTTTGCACTAGTCCGATCTCAACGCGAACTATCCCTTAGCGTCCGTTCGAAATACCAAGTCTCTCATGCAAGACTCAACTTTCACAGATCCTTCATTGATCAGCTGCCTTACACATAACACAAGCCAGCGTACTCATATGTTTCCTCATCATTGCTGGTCTAGAGAAAGCCTATAACAAACTTTCCTTTCCACAACAAAAACTTGTCAACTTATTAGGTCCAAAGTTCGCCAGTCTCCTCGTGTGAGTATGGCTAGGTCACCTTGAATTTGCCCCCATTTTGATCAACTTTCATTCAAAATTTGCCCCAAGAGAGAGGTGTGTGTGATAGTTCCCCTCCACTTAATAAATCAGCTGATCGGACTTAGAGTAGAGTTCTTCGGACAAAAAGCCTTTCCAACACTTTGCTTCCCATCTGCTAGGATTATGGCTCGATCCAACTTGTTGCCAATCTCTGAAGAGGATCCTAGTCTTTTCCCCTTTGAGGAAAAACCCAACTGATACTGGATATCACCCATGCTCAGTGAGTTTCAGTTCCGAAGGTGGCCGTCCCAAAATGAAGACCAACTGCTATAGAAGATCTCCCCTGAAATTGCCCTTTCCAACTTTTGACTTCCTGCTTGCGTCTGGTGGGCGTTGTCGCAAATGAAACTAACCCAAGAAACAGGCTAGCCATCCATCCTTTGCAAACATTGAGTCATTTCGTTGTCGTTCACGTGCGAGTACTTGAACTGCAAATCCGCCGCACAGATTCTGGATATCGCTCATGCTCAGTGAGTTTCAGTTCCGAAGGTGGCCGTCCCAAAATGAAGACCAACTGCTCCATAGAAGATCTCCTCTGAAATGGCCCTTTCCAACTTTTGACTTCCTGCTTGCGTCTGGTGGGCGTTGTCGCAAATGAAACTAACCTAAGAAACAGGCTAGCCATCCATCCTTTGCAAACATTGAGTCGTTTCGTTGTCGTTCACGTGTGAGTACTTGAACTGCAAATCCGCCCCACAGATTCTGTAGTCCTCTTTGTTTGATGGTATCAGCCTTCAAAAGAAAAGGTTCCTTCTCGAGCCATCAGCTCCTTGTATCACAAGCAATCATGCAAACCAGGCAAAGCACGAGTACTAAGACTCACCACGAATACGTACAAGTAAGACACTCAGGCAGGTTTACTAACAAGTAACAAAGACAAGGTCCCCCTTTGAGATGGTCCTGCCAACGGACCTTTGCCTGGCCGCGCCCATACAAATCGATCACAGAATCAGCCCACATAGGACACCCCTCCAACCATCCGTGCTTTCACCATTAAGCAGCACATTGCCTCAGTCACGCCCCACCACTTTTTGGTCGATAGCCCTTATAGCTAAACGATCGGCAGCTATCCCGCACCGGCAGCTAACCACCCGTGCTTTACACCCGAATTCGAGCAGCATCTCTGTATCAATGGTTAACCCGTACAGTTCGAATATGTCGCCCCGCACCCCACAAGGTACAGACCGTGCTTTCACCTCCCTAGGCAGCACTTTGCCTCATCCGTCCTACGTGCAGACAGCGCCAGGCCCGAACTGCGAGAACTGACCGTGCTTACACCTCAAGGGCAGCACTTTGACTCATCAAGTCCCCCGTTCTGCCGACCACCCCGACCGTGGACGCACCCGTGCTTACACTGTGGGCAGCACCTTGCACAACAGTTGTCTTGATGAACCCCAAACCGTGGCCATTTCCGTGAGATCCGCATAGCTGACCGGCCAGTCGGCTCTGATACCACATGTAGCGCAGGCATCCCAAAGGGAGCCGGGAACCACGACTTAGCTTCCCAGCCTTCAACTCTTGCCATCCAAACCCACTTGACATACAAGCAGCCAACTCGCCAACAACGATCAGACTTAACCAACATGAAGTTCCGAAAACCAACATTGAGATCCAACCTGGCGCCATGCCAGATCGGGGGTCCCGATGTGGGTGACTTCCCTCCAAGCAAGCCGCCCGACATACATCAAACTTAACCAACTCGAAGCTTCGTTACAAACGAGTAACATCCATTCCAAGCAAGCGGTCTGACTTACATCAGACTTAACCAACTGAAAGCTTCGTCACGAGCGCTGGAAGCCAACCTGGCGCCACGCCAGACTGGACAGCCATAAACAGGTAACATCCACCCAAGCAAGCCATCCAACTCAGCCGACAGGTTAGAGCCCGTTCCCCAAGAGCTTAACCCATTCACGTTCATGCAAGGAACACTCAGAACCACAAGCCGCGACAGATATTGAAACAACCAGTTCCTGGACCAAATGGTCCCGACAGCATACCGCTGGCGCCACGGACCGAATGGTCCCGACGGCATACCGCTGGCGTCCCGGGATACGACCCTCAGCTATGTGCCAAATTAAAAATTTGGAAAGCGGCCTTACAACTGGCGCTTTTACCGAACACTGAAACCCAGAAGGTAATCAGAGTCAGTTTGAGGAAAATCCCACTTTATTGATAAATCTGAGAAGGTTACATTTCAAGTGTGTGACCGACCCTAGTCTCCGGGGCGCTAGCATGCCAAGGCGAGAGCCATGACAACATTCCAGCAAGGGAGGCTGAGACTTGGTTGGAGCTCGCCCTGAGTCGCAACCCGCACTCCCCTATAGTATTGGTGTGATTCGGCACCCCCCCTCATACCAAGCACTCTACCCAAGCTGGTAAAGCACGTTTTTCTCTCTCTAGGATTTTCTCTTTCTAGAAAGTCATTTTCTCTCTCTAGATTTTATTGATCCCCAGGCTTCCTTTAATCATGCCTAGATCGTGTGAGGTGATTGCACATCGATCTGAGCTCTCTGGACTTCGCTAGAACCGATCAAAGATTTTCAGCCATAGGAACTTGGCGCCGGCTGGATTCTGGTCACAGTGGCGCCGGGAGCGGCGCCGGCGCCGTTGGCGCCGGGAGCAGCAGGGGCGCTGCTGGCGCCGGGGACATAGCTGGCGCCGATGGCGCCGCAAGTAAAGCTTGTAAAGGTAGCTTTACAACAGCGGAGGCGGTGGCGGGTGCGGATGCAGTGGTGGTGGCAGGTGCGGATGCGACGGTGGGGGTGGGGGTGCTGATGCAGCGGTGGTGGCGAGTGCGGATGCGACGGTGGGGGTGGGGGTGCCGATGCAGCGGTGGTGGCGAGTGCGGATGCGACGGTGGGGGTGGGGGTGGCGGCGCTGGGTGTACCAGTGGCAGGGTCGGTGGCAGTGGGTGCACCAATGGAAACAGAGTCCGAGGCATCTATGGACGGCTCGCCAGGCTCAGCAACTGGTTCAAAATATGCCTCGAGAATGCGAGCCCTCTCCACAGCGGGGATGACCATACAACTGCCAATCCCCTAGCGTCCTCTCATGGGTCGGACTCGCAATCCCCCCATATGTTCTCGAACCCAAGAGGCGTTCCCTGTGAACTGCTTTTGACAAAAAGGGCAACGCCACTTTTTGTCAGGCATCACCTCCACCTCATCCCAAATGGGACGAGCGGCCATATCTCTCTCTCTCTCTCTCTCTCTCTCTCTCTCTCTCTCTCTCTCTCTCTCTCTCTCTCTCTCTCTCTCTCTCTCTCTCTCTCTCTCTCTCTCTCTCTCATGCACACACACACAGAAGCACGCAAATCCAATATCTCTCTCCCACCCTAAACCCTAAACCCAAGCACCCTAAAACCTAAATCCTAAACTCACACACACACACCATGTCTCGTACACGCTTGCACAGACACAAATCCTCTCTCTCTTCGTCCCTCACACTCTCTGTCTCTTCCTCTCTGTCTCTCTCACACACAAATCACCATTAACACACACATCTATATGCACACAAATAAACGATATCGACACACACACACACACACACACATAATTATCACACAATTTTGATACACACACACACACACAAATCCAATAGCTCTCTCTGTCTCTCTCTCTCTATGCCTCTCCCTCACTCACTCTCTCTCTCCCTCTCCCACCCTCTTTCTCTCTAGGTCTCGGGCAGAACAGTCCATCGGACGCGTCCTTATTTTTTTTTTTGAGAAAAAAAACATTCGGAGCCCGGACGTGTTCTGGGCCACGGATGCGTCCAGCCAAAAAAAAAAAAAAAGGTGAGCGTCTGACCCCATGTCCGAGGGTCGGACTCGTCCGGGTCCGGGCATTGGATGCGGATGCGGACACGGGCATTCCGGCCCGGCACTCATCGGGATTGACCTACACAAGTCAATCATTTGTGAGAATAGCCGAAGCAACCGTGAGGGCATTAAACTGAATGTCTTAAACCAGTACGAAAGCAAAATGACAGAGCAACGAAATATACCTGCATTAGTAGGGAGCCCACCCGTTCCCCTCCGCCAGTACTCCCCATGGATCAATAGCCTCCACTGCTGCACCTACGCCTCTGCCATCACCGTCAGATCTGCACGGCCCGTCCACATCCTCCACTTCCGCACCTGCACCTATGCCAACACCTCCAGATCCGCATCGTCCATCCACATCCTCCCAGCCATCCACATCCCGAGGCACCAGACAGATGTCCATGCCAGAATCTTTCAGAGAGGGGCAACACAGAGAGGCCACCATGACCATAGCACATATGTTCTATGACCTGAACCTCCCCTTTATCATGGCATCATACCGCATCTTTCGAGAGACAATCTCGAAAGTTGCAGTCTGCGGGCCTGGCTACACACCACCCACAGCCGACGCACTATGCGGCCCTTCGTTCCAGGACCGGGTTGCATCAGTCAGAGAGAAACTAGCCGCACTACATGAGGCTTGGGATAGATACGGGTATTTCATCATGGCCGATGGGTGGACTGATCGTTGCAGACGTCCACTCAGCAATGTGATTGTTTCTAGTTGTTACAGTTCCATGTTCTTGCGCAACATGTACGCCCCGAGGCAAGGAGAGTGCATTCGACCGAGTACATTTACGGCATCATTCGCGTAGCGATAGAGGAGGTTGGGCCACAACACGTTGTGCAGGTATAATCTTCTTTCATTAATTGCTTGGTCATTTACTACTTATGTTGATACAATAGTTTTGCGTAGTTTTCGATTGATTGCAATGTGTTTCCAGGCTTTGAATGAATTGTATGAACATATCGCGAAAGGTTTTGACGGACAATGCATCCAACTGCCGCAGTATGGGGGATCTTCTTATGGCAAACTACCCCTCCATTGTGTGGACTCCATGTGCTGCACACTCACTGGACCTTCTCTTGCATTCCATCGGGCACCTGTCTTGGGTCAGTGAGATTCTTACGAGGGCACTTGCGGTTGTGGACTTCGTCACACGCAAGCGCCACATGACAGCCCTTTTCCGCACATTCAGCAGGTAAGCTGCTACTTATTTTTTGGCTCGTTCAAGATGCTTCTTTATTTTTTGCTCGTTTCATGTGTGCCTCTCATTCCGTTTGTCAATGCAGGCTCGACTTGAAGAAGCCCGCTCGCACCCGCTTCGCCTACCAGTTTATCATGCTTGAGCGGCTACACAAGCTCAAGGGTAATTTGTGGCACATGGCCACTTCTGCAGACTTCAACGCAATGGACCTATCCACGACCCCAGAGGGCTTGGCCTTCCACGACATCTTATTCATGGAGCCTTTCTAGGTGGATATGCAGCAGCTGATGTACGTCATGCGCCCCATCTACTCTATTCTGAGGCTCGTTGTTGCAAGGGGTGCACGATGGGCCTCATTTACGAGTTCATCGACTTCATAGGCGAGTCTCTCCATCATTCTGAACTGGACCCTGCAACTTTTTTCCGTCTCACCATCCTTACTTCCATTTAGCAATCTGTTTCGTCTGCCGCAACACGATGGTATGTAACTGTTGCCTCCATGTGGTTTGGTCCACAGGTTGGAGCCTATCAGGCGCTTGTAGCAGTGACGACGATGTAGAGTTGCGTGCGGACTGGTTGGCATACATCTGCCTCCTTAGCAGCGACACTGGTATCCGCATCAGGCTTGAGGTGTAGAGGCTCAGTAACAGGTAAACTCTTGATTTATCATACTCTGTCGATCGTTCAATTTCCCTGCGCGGGCTCAAGTGTACTTAAGCATATCGTTGCTCAACTGCAGACACTCTATGGGACTGTTCGGCGAGGACCTTGCACGTGTTTGAGAGAACATGCTCTTGCTTGTATCATGGTGGAAGAGCTACGACACTGGGCAGCCAGACCTGAGGAATGCAAAACTATTCTGCCTGCGTGTGCGAGCCTTGTTCAAAGAACAGGCGGAACTGTCTGACGACGGAACAATGCAATGACTTGGTGTACTGCAACAACAACACCAGGGTGGTTCGACGCATCATGGATAACATGAGAGCAAGAGGCGTAGGCTCCCTACTGCTACATGTATATTTTGTTGCTATGTCATTTTGCTTTCGTATTGGTTCAAGACATTCAATTTAATGCCCACACGGTTGCTTTGGCTATTCTCACGAATGATTGACTTGTGCAGGTCAATCTCGATGATTGCCGGGCCGGAATGACCGCGTCCGACGCCCGGACGCGTTCTTTTCTTTTTTTTTGATGGACGCGTCCGCGTCTAGCGACTGGTCTCGGACCCGTCCGCATCCAGCGACCGGTCTCGGACCCGTCCGTGGCCCAGAACGTGTCCGGGCCCCGAACGCATTTTTTCCCAACAAAGAAAAAACAAAGCAAAAGGACGCGTCTGACGGACTGTTCCGTCCAAGACCTGGAGAGAAAGAGGATGGGAGAGAGAGAGAGAGAGAGAGAGAGAGAGAGAGAGAGAGAGAGAGAGAGAGAGAGAGAGAGAGAGAGAGAGAGAGAGAGAGAGAGAGAGAGAGAGAGAGAGAGAGAGAGAGAGAGTGATGAGTTGTGTGTGCGTGTGTGATAATTGTGTGTGTGTGTGTATGTGTGGATATTGTTGATTTGTGTACATATAGATGTGTTTGTTTATGGTGATTTGTGTGTGTGAGAGAGAGAGAGGAAGATACAGTGAGCGTGAGGGACCGAGAGAGAGAGGATTTGTGTGTGTGCACGCGTGTACGAGACATGGTGTGTGTGTGTGAGTTTAAGATTTAGGTTTTAGGGTGCTTGGGTTTAGAGAGTCATCTCTCTCACCTATATTAGGCTGAAATTTATGGAGAACAGGTTGGAGAAACTTTTTGTATTGTTGAGAGAGATCAATAGATCATTGTCACAGTTTCTTCCTCCATTGAGAGCATTGCTTTGTTTATTGTCTTCAAGCTTTTGTGTATGATCTTAAGAGATTTCCAAAAGTGGTAGGCTGCTGTTGTAGGGCTGGTATGCTGTAACCACACAAAAGGAGGGAAGGGCAAGATCATAAATCAGTTTGTTTTCCATTAGATTATATTAGCAGAATTTGAGTAAAAACCTCGAGCCAGCGCAGACTAGGTACAGTGCAAAACCAGAAATAACTAAGAATGAATGGAGTGGAGAGGAGAAGTGATTGCAAACTGGTCATCAACAGATGTTTCCACAAGGGGCTGCTAGTACAACCGTATAAAGAAAACAAACACCCAGGAAACAAGCATGATCAAGGAGGTCAATGGTTGCACCAAACTCATGAAGGCTCTTCTCATTTCAGCATGGAGTTGATACAATTCACAAAAAGCTCGTCTACACAAAGGGGGAGTCTCTTAGATAAGCAAGAGAGCTTCTTAGGTGGCATCCTAGTAGAATTTCCACATTTCACAAATTACAAGTGAAATAATGCTCTCCACTAGAGGTCACCATCAAAAGGTGGCTCACTCTACTTTCTTTAAGAGGGGTCTACTTGCATTTATTACATTTGCCTAGAAACACTAGTTCCTACATGGTCATTCCATCTTTCGAGATTCACCATGAGGCTTACACAGTTCTTACTTGTCAATACTAACTAGTATTCCTCGGCTCTCATACTCGGCTCTCAGTCTTCATTAGTCTCGTCTTCTCAGAGACCTCCTCGGTCTAAGGTGAGAGGTGCTCTTGAGTTGCTCTGTCCGAGTATCTTGGGGATTCGACAGAATTAGCCAACAGTTCCTTGTTCGCTTGTCCATGGAATTCTTCCAATGCTTTGATCTTCTCGTCAAATTGCGACTGCACTTTTCCATCTATTTCTGCTGGTTCTTTCCAAGTTTCTCGAACTCATTGAGCATCATCTCTACAGTAGCATTGACATTCGTAGTGGTGGATGTCGTAGTGATCTACCCTGCTGTATAAGGCAACATACTGATATTCGGCTCATCATCTGAATCTTCATCCTCCTCCCGAATTGCATCATCCATAGCATTTTGCAAAATTGCATACTCATTATGGTGTTTCAGCTCACGTCTTATCCTTTTAGGTAGACTTGAAAAAAATCACATAATCATGGCATTTTCATTAATCAACTCAGGTTCACACTCAGATCTGAGGCATTTTACGAGTTCTATGTAATCTCAAACCATTTCCCGCTTTCTCATTTTAATTCTACTTAAAAGTAGAAAAGGGTCTTCCATAAACTTTTGAGGTTTGGACCATGTGATAAGGGCTCGTTTGATAGTCTCCCAGTCTGTACGCTCAGTTTCATCTTGATTATAGTACCAATCTTGTGTTGCGCCTGTTAAGGCCATAAGAAAAAGCTTAAGTTTATCTTGGGGAAAAACTTTGCCATAGACTTCATAAGATTCAGAATAGAACTGAAGAAATCTAACTAGATTTGTTAATCCATTGTATTTGGGTAGATCCAAACGGGGTGCTCTCCTAACAATAATTGGATTGACTTCCTGAGGAGCATCTCTAGGGGCTGTCATTATTACAGATTAGATCAAGCAGACAATGAGATTGGATCTAGGATTTTCAATCAAAGCTATTTCAGATCAGATCTGCTAGATCTCTTCCACTTGACAAGAATCAGATTCCTATATCATAAAAAAGATTCCTAAGATCAACTGATCAATACTTCTCAAAATGAAAAATTCTTAGAATCAAAATCAGACTGTATCAGATTTGACCCAAAATTTGACACAGACTTGATCTGGAACATCAAAGCCTAAAAATAGAACTGGCGAAGGTTCCTTAGGAAAAAGTTGACTTGGTGAAGGTTCAGTATTGTTATTTTTGAAAAAAAAAATCTCTAATCAGGCTTTTCTCACAAATTCTATGGAAATTACTTTTGCCAAACTCTTAGACTGAGAATCTGACACAGATAAAACTAGGGTAGAACTATCAAAGGTTCTTGACACATAAAGGCACAGTTTTTGTAGTTTGGCGAGGGTAAAAATAGGGATTTTCTATGATCTTGATTAAATGAATGTTTGTCAAACTCAAAAATAATAATATACTATAAATAGAATAATCTGAAAACTCGGCAAAGGTTCTAGGAATGAATCAAGAGTAATATTGGTATTTTTGTAAAAAAGAGACTTTTTTGACAAAAATATGACAATATGACAACTGATCCTCTGAGAAAACCTTCTATTTCTGATATTATTCTTCGTTGACTTGGTAGTAGATAGATCTGAATCACACCTATGCTCAGTGAATCAGACGAAGGTTCTTTTTCTGTATTTTTAGAATTTGGTGATTTTTTGGTGGTTTTCTGATTGTAGTGGGTTTCTTTCCTTGCCTAACCTCAATCCAAGATCTAATCAATCTAGCATCAAAAAGATGAAGTTAGTTGTCACGCATAGATTTGTTCCCATGAGAGCGATAGTATAGTTCAGATTTGAGCATGAATGGAAGATCCACATCTAACTCTAACAACCATTAACCCTAAGAATTAACACTACATCCACTAACACTAGATTCACAACAAGATGGCTTACTCTTTCTCTCTCTCCCTTTCTCCCTCATAAAAGTATAATAACATGCAATCCCAATAACAATCTAATCCAAAAATTAGCAAAATCCAAATAAAGCATGAGAGATGGAGGAAAAGTGATGGAGAGCAAGGACATTCATCAATCTATTTCACAAGAGAACCAATTTGCTTTATTGAAATGAAGAAATGAGCATGTGTAGGAACTCGAGTTGGTCCCTTTTTATAATAGAGAGGAGGACCTTGGCCACTGAATATCCATTTCCGTCTCCCTAATTACTCAAATTTAAAAAAGAGTGAGAACCATCCAAATTGGAGGGAAACCTAGCTTTATTCGCTAACTTGACATTTAGGCCCTACGACATTAAAAGTCTCGCAAAAAGGCCTAAAGTTCTTTTATTGATTTGTAACTACACAAGTCGGAGGCTCAGCTCTTTGTACTGAAAGATTACATAACTTGAAAATATACCTTTGTCTGGGAAAAGCGTAGATTTGATATCGCTTTCGTAAAACCCAAAAACCTTATTAACTGGTCACAGAGGCCTTTCTTTGAAATGTTCGCCACTGTCGCTTCTGACTTTCGACTATGGAACTCCTTTGAGCTCCTGATTTTTCCTTGATGCACTTTGTGTTGAGCTCCCTGAGCTCCAGATTTGTTCAGTTCCGCACAGGTATCAGGGCTCCCTGAGCCAAAGGATTTATCGTTTGATTGCCCACTTTATGGTCCACTCCATGCCTTGTTGCTTCTGCAACTTGATTTCTCTCGTTGTTCCAGCCTGATCTTGATACTTTTCCATCTTGGCTCATTAAGGTAGGCAAAGATTGAGTACTCCGCAATGCACCTCTCACTTAGCTTGAAGTAGCTCTTTAAATTAGCCCAAATGTAACCATTGACCTCGTGGAAAGACCAGTTTGATCCGCATCCGAACTATCTCTTCGCGTTTGTTTGAAGCACCATGTCCGTCATGCAAAACTTGACTTTCACAATTCCATCACTGGTCAGTTGCCTCATAATCAAAACAAGAAGTGTACATAGAGCTTGGCTTCAAGTAGCTCTCTTTGAATCAGACACATGCACCCAGAGTTTGCACTAGTCCGATCTCAACGCGAACTGTCCCTTAGCGTCCGTTCGAAATACCAAGTCTCTCATGCAAGACTCAACTTTCACAGTTCCTTCATTGATCAGCTGCCTTACACGTAACACAAGCCAGCGTACTCATATGTTTCCTCATCATTGCTGGTCCAGAGAAAGCCTATAACAAACTTTCCTTTCCACAACAAAAACTTGTCAACTTATTAGGTCCAAAGTTCGCCAGTCTCCTCGTGTGAGTATGGCTAGGTCACCTTGAATTTGCCCCCATTTTGATCAACTTTCATTCAAAATTTGCCCCAAGAGAGAGTGTGTGTGATAGTTCCCCTCCACTTATAAAATCAGCTGATCGGACTTAGAGTAGAGTTCTTCGGACAAAAAGCCTTTCCAACACTTTGCTTCTGATCTGCTAGGATTATGGCTCAATCCAACTTGTTGCCAATCTCTGAAGCGGATCCTAGTCTTTCCCCTTTGAGAAAAAACCCAACTGATACTGGATATCACCCATGCTCAGTGAGTTTCAGTTCCGAAGGTGGCCGTCCCAAAATGAAGACCAACTGCTCCAAAGAAGATCTCCCCTGAAATCGCCCTTTCCAACTTTTGACTTCCTGCTTGCGTCTGGTGGGCGTTGTTGCAAAAGAAACTAACCCAAGAAACAGGCTAGCCATCCATCCTTTGCAAACATTGAGTCGTTTCGTTGCCGTTCACGTGCGAGTACTCGAACTGCAAATCCGCCCCATAGATTCTGTAGTCCTCTTTGTTTGATGGTATCAGCCTTCAAAAGAAAAGGTTCCTTATCGAGCCATTAGCTCATTGTATCACAAGAAATCATGCAAACCAGGCAAAGCACGAGTACTAAGACTCACCACAAATACATACAAGTAAGACACTCAGGCAGGTTTACTAACAAGTAACAAAGACAAGGTCCCCCTTTGAGATGGTCCTGCCAACGGACCTTTGCCTGGCCGCGCCCATACAAATCGATCACAGAATCAGCCCACATAGGACACCCCTCCAACTACCCATGCTTTCACCATTAAGCAGCACATTGCCTCAGTCATGCCCCACCACTTTTTGGTCGATAGCCCTTATAGCTAAATGATCGGCAGCTATCCTTGAATATACCACCCCCGTGGACGCACCCGTGCTTTCACCGTTCATTGCCTCAGTAACGCCCCCACCAAATCTAGTCGATAGCCCTTATAGCTAAACGATCAGCAACGTACCCCCCAATCATGGACGCACCCATGCTTTCACCGTTAGGCAGCCCCCACCAAATTTGGTCGATAGCCCTTATAGCTAAACGAATGGCAGCTATCCTTGAATATACCACCCCCATGGACGCACCCGTGCTTTCACCGTTAGGCAGCACATTTCCTCAGTAATGCCCCCACGAAATTTAGTCGATAGCCCTTATAGCTAAACGATCGGTAGCATACCACCCAAATCGTGGACGCACCCGTGCTTTCACCGTTAGGCAGCACATTGCCTAAGTAACGCCCTCACCAAATTTGGTCGATAGCCCTTATAGCTAAACGAAAGGTGGCCATCGCGAATATGTCACCCCGCACCCCACAAGGCATAGACCGTGCTTACACCAACCTAATGGCAGCACATTGCCTCATCTGTCCTACGTGCAGACGGCACCAGGCCCGAACCGCGAAAACTGACCGTGCTTACACCTCAAGGGTAGCACTTTGACTCATCAAGCCCCCGTCCTGCCAACCACCTCGACCGTGGACGCACCCGTCCTTACACTGTGGGCAGCACCTTGCACAACAGTTGTCTTGATGAACCCCAAACCGTGGCCATTTCCGTGAGATCCGCATAGCTGATCGGCCAGTCGGCTTTGATACCACATGTAGCGCAGGCATCCCAAAGGCAGCCGGGAACCACGACTTAGCTTCCCAGCCTTCAACTCTTGCCATCCAAACCCACTTGACATACAAGCAGCCAACTCGCCAACAACGATCAGACTTAACCAACTTGAAGTTCCTGAAAACCAACATTGAGATCCAACCTGGCGCCATGCCAGATCAGGGGTCCCGATGTGGGTGACTTCCCTCCAAGCAAGCCGCCCGACATACATCAAACTTAACCAACTCGAAGCTTCGTTACAAACGAGTAACATCCAATCCAAGCAAGTGGTCTGACTTACATCAGACTTAACCAACTGAAAGCTTCGTCACGAGCGCTGGACCTGGCGCCACGCCAGACTGGATAGCCATAAACAGGTAACTTCCACCCAAGCAAGCCATCCAACTCAGCCGACAGGTTAGAGCACGTTCCCCAAGAGCTTAACCCATTCACGTTCATGCAAGGAACACTCAGAACCACAAGCCGCGACAGATATTAAAACAACCAGTTCATGGACCAAATGGTCCCTACAGCATACCGCTGGAGATTTTCAGCCATAGGAACTTGGCGCCGGCTGGATTCTAGTCACAATGGCGCCGGGAGCAACAGGGGCGCTGCTGGCGCCGTGGACATAGCTGGCGCCGATGGCGCCGGAAGTAAAGCTTTACAACATATCCCCCACCAAAACTGGTGGTGGTCCCACGACACCTGCGAGATGCAGTTATTGTGGGCATTTATTGGCTTTGCGACGAATCTTTATTAAATGATACGGCACCTTCTTTATGAAATCGAGTCGGGTAGTGTTGAAATCTAGGTTGTGCGACAAAAACAACGGTGGGATCCGACGATCCACTTTGAAGTTGTCCAAGCTGTAAAGCGAGATTCCCAGGAACCTCCCATCATTGTTGCATGGAAATACAATCTAGCCACCGACAGCTGATCTTTAATACTATCTGACACCATTGGCTTATTCAAATTGAATGCCAAAGTAGGAATGCAATCATCCCATCATGTTGCCACGGATGCCAACAAAGTCAAGTCTTTCGCAAAAATTGTCAATTGTCTGTCTCACTGTCGGATCGGGAGAGTGTATATACTCCCGCTAGTACACTTGTAATGCCCGGTGGAAATCCACTGATATGTCCCAAGTGATTGTCGAATTACTTGCTAGCAAAAATGTAGCTGATTGCAAATGGATTTTTAAAATCAAGTACAAAGTAGACGGAAGCATCGATAGAAGAAAAGCCCGACTTGTCGCCAGAGGTTTTTCTTAGGTATACAATGTCGATTACACTGAGACCTTCAGTCCAGTAGTCAAGCATTCTTCTATTCGACTTTTATTATCATTTGCTGCTGCATCAGATTTGGAAATACATCAAATGGATGTACAGACAACATATCTTAATGGAGTTATCGGAAAAGACATTTACACCCAAAGGCTATATTATCGAAGGTAAACACAATGATGTGTGTAAACTCCATAAAGCACTTTATGGGTTGAAGCAATCTGCTCGGGCATGGTTTCAAAGGATCAATATTTCTTATTGATCATGGCTACACACCAAGCTCTTCAAATTCAAATGTTTACTTCAAGATAGTGCAGCAGGCTTTTATCATTATCATTTTATACGTAGATGACACATTGCTCTTCGGCAACAATAAAAGAAGACAAGACAATGCTATCTTCTAATTCGACATGACCGATCTAGACGAAGCTCATTTCTACCTTGGTATTCAAATCCACAGAGACAAAAATCGAAAGTTGATCTACACTCAATAGACGTACATTTACAATATGTTAGTCAAATATAATCTGATTGATCGCAAGTTAGCTCTCTCACCAATGGAACTAGGTCTCAAATTGTCAAAGGACTAGTGTCCCCGAACAATCGAAGGGAAGGAGTAGATATGCGTGAGTATCCTTATCATTCGATAGGATCTCTTATGTATGCAATGATCTGTACCAGACCAGACATAGCTATTGCAGTCAGCTCCTTAAGTCAGTATATGACTAACCCTGATATAACACAGTGGAAGGCTCTTATTAGAATCATGAGATATCTTTGAGCTACTATGGACTTTTGCATTTGTTATGGAGCAGTCGACAACGACAAACTCAATTTACTCAGTGGTTACACATATGCAAGTTGGGAAGGAGATGTAGACCCACATAAATTTACTTATGGATTTACATTTTTTTCTCAACAATGGTCCTATTTCCTAGAACAGTCGCAAGCAATCTTTGATAATTCTATTTTCTACAAAATCAGAGTAGATCGCAGTCTCACAAGCTACAAAGGAAGCAATTTGGTTGAGAAACTTACTTTTAGATATCAGTCTAAATCAATATGCTTTTGTGATAATTATAGTGCCATCGCCTTGTCAGCCAGCCCTAGTTTCATTCTAGGAGTAAGTACATTGAACTCAAGTATCACTATGTCAGAAGCAAAGTTTTCGACAAAGTGGTCAGATTGCAGTACTGTCGAATGCAAGATATGGCAGCAGATATTTTTACCAAAGCATTAAGCTTGGATACACACAGAGAGAGTTCTGTGCAAAACTAAGCCTAAAGGTCAAGGCATTCATGGATTCAGATTAAGGGGAGTGTTGGATTATTCTCCTACTAATCGACTAATCGACATTTTAATCTTCGTCCAATTTTTATCCAAACCTAGAAATTTCTTTGTTTTTTTACACAGTCTGCATAACTACTCAAAAAAGGCTCACAGTGTCGGCATTTTTGGAATTTTCATCTTTTGAGATTTTCTCTCACTTTGACTTTTTGGAAAAATGCCAGATGCCTCAAATGTCAAGAAAATAATGTTGCCGAAGACCTTCGTATTTTTTGCATGGCAGTTTACATTCATTTCTGTAGAGTGACAATTCATGTTTAAATCTACAGACAGACTGTTTACGACCAAAGCCACCGACTTGCATTAATTCATCAGCAAGTAGTTTTTGAGAAGTCCTAATTGGATGGATGCTAGCACGTCACAGCCAACTGGATGACGCATTTGACGACCTAATTGCCTAGTATAAATAGTTGTTCATATTTCTACATCAATGGATTGAAGCATGAAGATCAATCATCAAGTATTGAATAGTTAGCGTTCTCTCTCTGCAGCCTGCAAGCTTGAACACTCTTGAGCATTCTAGCTCAGTTCTTTAGAGTTGATTAGAGATTGCTATTGCACTTATTGCTTATCAGTAGTTGCGCTTAATTCAGACTTATATTTAGTCGTTCAGAGATAGCTTAGAGTACGTGGCTTGATCCGCAACTTGTTGTACTCATTTACATTTGTTTTGTTTTCATACTAAATCAATACTATCTTCTTATT
The DNA here is from genome assembly GCA_029204225.1 of Diphasiastrum complanatum. Classification (NCBI taxonomy): domain Eukaryota; kingdom Viridiplantae; phylum Streptophyta; class Lycopodiopsida; order Lycopodiales; family Lycopodiaceae; genus Diphasiastrum; species Diphasiastrum complanatum. Next base: position 34,577,207 of record CM055099.1, read on the forward strand.
GCGTTCAGCTTCATCTCAGAATGTATGTGTTTCTATAATTCTTCACGATTGATTATTTGTTTGATAATTCAATGTTTAATGTTTGGCTACGTAATCACTGCAGTACTAATGATTTCAAAGTTAGTTACTATAAGATCGAACATGATTTCTATCACTATTGTTTTGTTTGAAATTGATAGGCATAGTAAAGCATAGAGAAAGAGAAAGATAGTTTATTCCGCTGCGCACGATAAGTTTTCTTTCTTGTCATTTGAATTCTTTTTGTTCCATACTATTCGACCTATCCTTTTCACACCTCTTTCCAACAACCCAAACCTACTTATAGATTTGACATCTCTATAGATTTTTCTACACCATGGAAAAACAATCTCGTCAAAATCTCATAAAATGCAATTTTGGGATAATCTTCAAGAAGTGGTCTCCACTCTAGTGGCCTTCAAGAAGTGGCCTCCTCTCTAGTACACTCTAACAAAAAAGGCTTCACACATGTGAAGGATGGCCTACTTCTTGATTCACAATACAAATGGCCTCCATCTTGGAGTATTTACATGAAGAAGGGAGCACAGTCTAATTTGACATTTTTCACACTAATCTACTTGCATGCATGCCTCTTTTAGTGCCTCATCCTTATCTAATGATTTTAAACCATCTAGAAAGCTAGAAATTGCCAATTTTGTAACTAGACTACAAAGCTTGCCAATTTTGTAACTAGACTACAAAGCTTGATCTTTTTACATGCATGGATCTTGATATTATACATGAGCCCCTTTATTTCTATTCTTCACATGTGGGAACAGGCTCCACACTTGTGGGATCACATATGTACAATGTTTTCGGCCTACCTCAAGCTATTTTTTGCCCTTTTCACACATGCCAAATCTTTGACAAAGACCATCAAACTCTATTTCACTATGAAGCGTGAAAAAAATGTCATCACCATGAAGCAACAATCATGAAGTATAAAGGATGAATATGAGTGCACAATCAGGTCTATGATAATCTCTTGAGTCCAAACAAACCTTTATAATGATGAAATATCATATCAATCATGCACTTGAACTCAAACTTGGTAGATGACAAATGACTTGTATCTTTTTTTCTTAAATTTTGAGGTCCAACTCAATATTTCTCAAGAAATGCACATACATTTGTTGTACTCATCTTCACATGATTTAAGACCACTTTAGAATATGAAAATCCTCTCCTAATGCCTGATGATGTTGCTTAATGCCGCTTAAATCACTAGTGCCAAAAAAGTGTCACAAGATCCTCCTTGCCAACACAAAAAACACTACTAAGAAATTTGCATAGCATGACTAAGCTCATAAATATAATGTTTAAAATTAGTAAAGATAAACCAAATGAGACTGTCAAACTTGCTTTTTATGAAGAGTGGTGTCCATCAAGAATGAAGCAAGGTGAAGATCTTCATCAAGAAAATGATGAAGAGTCAAAGCAACACAACGGAAAAAACTTTACATGATGGTGATTATCTTCAGAACATGTTTTCAAACATTTGTTGCACAAGTGGTAACCAATTCTCAAACTCAAGCATACTTCTAGATGGGTTAGATGAGAGAAAAAAGTAAGACATTTCATGAGTTTGTGCATTTGTCTTACTTTGGTGAGGATATTGGTTGCTCTAAGTATGTTATGAGTAAGTTGCCAAGAGAGGTCTTAGTTGGCAAGATATTACATGTTTCATGCTTTGGAAATAAGTTCAATATAGATTTTTCGAGTGACTTTGTTAATACTTGTTATATACACATTTTTTTATAGGATGTATATAGGGAGGATGTGACAACTATAAATGGTGTTTTTCTAGTTTGTCATAGAAAAATTTAAGGAAACAAGTGTGTTCTTTTAGAAAACTAGAGTGTTTATTGCTTATAGAGATTTCATTCTTGGTGAGGGGTTTACTGATGAGGGGAGAGAATGTGTGTGTGTGTGTGTGTGTGTAGCTACTTAACCCAAAATTGTAGTTGCATATGAATCTTGATCAAATAAGCACCCAACCTAGTTGGACACATCAATTTAGTCTCACATCTAGCTTGTTTCATCCAAAAACTCAAGAAAAAGCTTGCCAATCTTGTCTAGTTGAGATCTAGGCATCATTTTGAGGTCATAGCCACATAGTTTCATACAAGTCACTTGTATTTGAGTCTTTGGTGGATGTTTTGAGTGATTTACACGTGCTTGAGCAAAGGTGGCCCAAATTTTTTCCTTGCTTCATCTTTGGATGAGAGTTTGATCTAGTTTGAGAGAGATTGGTACTACTAGTGAGATTGATCTCACAGCAAGTTGCAAGATCTCAAGTTGGAGTTGTTAGGACACCATTATTGAATCCTTCATTGAGTGAAGAGGCTTTCTTCACAAAAGGCAGAGGTAAAGGCAAAGGGAAATGGTTCAAAGGTGGTAACTTGGATCATGATGATCACTCTTCCTCCTCTACTTCTAATTCTTTTAGAAAGAAAGAAAAGTCAAAGTTCAAGTGCTTTTATTGTGGGATAAAAGGTCATTTTGCAAATGAAATATCATAAGAAGCAAAGTAATGAAGGTAGCAAGCAAAGCAACTTTTGTACTTCTAATGAGGATCTAGATTCTTGTGATTCTCTCATGATGTGTTCTTCAAGTCTAATGTCAAGTATAAGTGACAAGGATTCAAGGTGGATAGATAGTGGATCTAGTTCACACATGACTAGTCACAAGGAGTTCTTTACTTCTTTGATCTCTTATGCTGGAACCAAGAAAGTGGTTCACATGCCAAATGGTGGTGAGTGTATGATCAAAAGTATTGGCTCAATTCCTATTTGCCTTTCTACTAATAGGAATGCAAGGCTTGATGGTGTTCTTTACATTCCTTCACTTTCAAGGAATTTGCTAAGTGTTGGTCAAATGTTAAAGAAAGGGTACAAGACAAAGTTTGTTGGGGATGTTTGCTTCATTACTAAGGGAGATGTCTTGATTGCTAGAGGCAATAGACAAGGTAGACTTTACAAGCTTGATGCATTTGTTATGTCTAACAAGAGGAATGAAATGGATGTTAGTGGTTCTCTCAACTTTCAAAAGTCAATTCTTAGCATCAATAAGATTGGTAGATCTTATACAAAGTCTAAAGAGATTCCTTATGCTAGATCTAGGTTGAGTTCTAATGAGCTTCTTGGAGATAGTTATTGTTGTGCTAACTTGGCAACTTTTGGTGAATCTATGATCAATGTTTTGGATCCATTGGATCTTGAAGATGGACTAGTGCTACCTACTAGTCAAATGGAGACATGTGGTGCTAAACTAGTATCATGTTTGAAATCTTCTACTCATAGATTTCCAAGTCTTGGTGGCTCTTAAATGGAACTACATGGCAAGTGCAAAAATGAAAAAGGTAAGAAGAGAGCTAACTTCATCAATGGAGGTGATGAAAACTCTTCTTTGAAAATGGTTGTTGCTAATGACTTATTTACTCATTTGGATAGAGATGGTGCTTTGAACATGTTTGAAGAAAAAGTTTCTTTTGCATCTCTATGTGATAAGTCCAAGAAAGTCATTTGTGCAACAAGTGGTGTCACATGTATTCATAAAGAAAGTAGATCAAAAGATTCTATCATGAGATTTGGTGAGGAAGATCTCAAGTCAAAAGGGAGAGATGAATGTGAAGTGTTCAAAGTAGAATGTACTTTGAATGATGCCTTTGTGAATGATAGTGAGGGTTCATTATCATTACCTATGTCATTGATTAGAAGTCCAGGTTTGACAAGAAAAAGTACTTAAATCATTCTTATGTTGAAGGTACTATGTATTCTTTTCATGGCTTCTAATGATCGAGATTCTTCCATTTCTTATGATGCAACTATCAAGAGAGAGATTGCTAACTTTTGTGGTGTGATCATTAAGAGGGAGTCTTGTGAAGGAAAGGGCAAAGGAAGAGTGACTCTTGGGAAGATCAAAGGCATGGATCTTACATCTCTTCATCAACTCAAAGGATGCTATGATTGTGGTGGAGTGTTCATGCATGATCAAGATGACAAAAGGTTGGATGAAGAAGACTACATGGAGCAACTCAAGTGGCAATTTCTTCAAGGCAAGGAAGATCTCATTGGTGAGCTCATTGAGGTTTGGTTTGAACTTAAATGGGCTGGTTTAATTACGTTTGATACTCAACTTCTTTTACTCTACTTCATGTTGGATAGAATTGTAGAAATCTATCTTTTGCTTTATGATGGTGACATTGTTTTCACTAACTACAGTGAAAGGTTGAAATCAAGCAATGATGAGATCTTGTGGGATGTTAATCATGTGTTTGAGAGGGAGTATCTTCAGAGGTTCAGATCTAAAGATGTTTATAAATGCAAAGTCCTTGATGTTTTATTGGAAGATCATGATGTTGATCTTGAATTGCTTCATGAACACCAAGAGGCAAGTAGCAATTGGAAGTTAGTCAAAAGCATCAAAGGGGAGCCACATGGGAAAAGAATTTTGGATCTATTTTTATAGGTTTTTGAAGGTTCAAGTAAGGTTCTTGGAGCAGCAAGGAAGTGTCCTTTTACTCTACCTTACTTGTTTAATCTCATGTATGAACATTGTCATGTCAATGTGTTGGGATTGTCAAAATTCAATGAAACTAGTTCCATAGTTTTGCATCCTTTGGATCTTGGAGATGGAATAGTTATCATTGCTAGTTTCTATGATCAATTACATGCATTCATTCAAATCTTGAAAGATATTTAAGTGGTTAATATGTTTACTTTTGAACAAAGTTCAAGATCTAGCATCCTAGTGTTGGCAAATTGGCAAATTGTTAACAATGTAGGATCAAGGGTTCTATGCAAATCTTGTGGAGATACTGTATTTCAAGTTCAGGTTTTGCTCATTCAAATGGAGCAGAGAACACATCATTTTGGCATTCATTCACTCAAGGGATTTCATGGATTGGAGATCTACAAAGGCAAGGTGGTGATGGAGGTTCATTCATGGAGATACATGGTGCATTCCCTACGGGCATAGTGGAATGTGGAGGAGGCATGCAAACACTTGTTGGTTACTTTCACTTACAACTTGTTTGCTGCTATTTTACAGAGAATTCAAAGGTGGATACATGGAGGAATCCTTTCGTTATGATTCTATGTTCTTTTACATGTATCTTGTTCACCAATGTAAAATTGATGTAAGAAATAGTGAAGCATCCTATATGGACACTATTATCTATATCAATTATGTTGTACTTCATATTGTACATACTAGAACACTTAAGAGATCTATTATCATGATGGAGATCATTCTTAGGTTGGAGCAAAGTAGTGTTGTAAAACTAGCAAGTTAAGTTGAAGAGGGAGTGTGAAAATTGTCAACATTTCCTAGCTAGTTTGAGGCCTAAATTGGCAATTTTTGTACATAGTTTTGGATCTAACCTTTCACACATGTGAAAGAGGCCTAGATACTTTTATTTTAGTATATATTTCATGTTGAAGAAGTCTCAAACTTCAGGACCTTCGAAATGACACCAAAATCATGTTATTTGGACATATAGGCCAAAATTGGCTATTTTAGCTACTGGTGCCCTAAAATTGGATCCTAAGGATGGGAGTGAGATATTTGATTTGCGTGCTTCTGTGTGTGTGCCCATGAGAGAGAGAGAGAGAGAGAGAGAGAGAGAGAGAGAGAGAGAGAGAGAGAGAGAGAGAGAGAGAGATATGGCCGCTCATCCCATTTGGTATGAGGTGGAGGTGATGCCCGACAAAAAGTGGCGTTGCCCTTTTTGTCAAAAGCAGTTCACAGGGAATGCCTCTTGGGTTCGAGCACATTTGGGGGGATTGCGAGTTCGACCCACGAGGGGACGCTACGGGATCGGCATTGGTATGGTCATCCCCACTGTAGAGAGGGCTCGCATTCTCGAGGTATATTCTGAGCCAGTTGCTTAGCCCGGTGAGCCGTCCACAGATGTCACAGACTCTGTTTCTATTGGTGCACCCACTGCCACCGAGCCAGCCACTAGTACACCCAGCGCCACCGCCCGGACCCCCACTGTCGCATCCGCACCCCCACCGCCGCTGCATCCGCACCCGCCTCCGCCTCCGCCATAGCCACCCGTACCCCCTCCGCCAGTACTCCCCTTGGATCCACAACCTCCATTGCTGTACCTATGCCTTTGCCATCACCGTCAAATCTGCACGGCCCGTCCACATCCTCCGCTTCCGCACCTGCACCTATGCCACTACCTCCAGATCCGCATCGTCCATCCACATCCTCCTAGCCATCCACATCCCAAGGCACCAGACAGATGTCCATGCCGGGATCTTTCAGAGAGGGGCAACACAGAGAGGCCACCAGAATCATAGCACAGATGTTCTATGACCTGAACCTCCCCTTTATCATGGCATCATCTCGCATCTTTCAAGAGGCTATCTCGAAAGTTGCAATCTATGGTCCCGACTACACACCACCCACAGCCAACGCACTACACGGCCCTTCGCTCTAGGACTAGGTTGCATCAGTCAGAGAGAGATTGGCCGGACTGCATGAGGCTTGGGATAAATAGGCTGTTCCATCATGGTTGATGGGTGGACTGATCGTCGCAGACGTCCACGAGGTTAAGCCAACCCAACCAAACCTAGATCGTACGGATCTAGCCCTCAAAGCTATGGATCCAGAGTCATGGAAAGAGGAGTCACACCAGCAGCATGTAGCTACTCATCACAAATCAAGCATACACTAGTGAGAGCCCAGCAGATATACTTATACCCTCCAAGGCCCATGCACCACTAGTAGTGCACTGTGACACCTCACTGAACACTTCTACAGCCTATCTGGGCCACGTCATCCAGTTTCCTAATGACTCACTAATAGACCCATACCAACTCCACCACCATGTGTTTAGGCCTACAACCATTAATTATGACCATGTACACATAAGGGCCTCAATTCCCTTATAGTCACAATTAACTTACGGGTTGTTGGTCTACCGGTCCCTATCGTGGACACGCTACTCGAGACCAGTCATGGGCATGACATCTGGGGTCGTGGACAGGTCCATGGCGGTGAACTCTGCAGAAGTGGCCATGTGCCGCAAATCACCCTTGAGCTTGTGTGGCCGCTCAAGCATGATGAACTGGTAGGCGAAGCGAGTGCGAGCGGGCTTCTTCAAGTCGAGCCTGCATGGACAAACGGAATGAGAGGCACACATGAAACGAGCAAAAAATAAAGAAACATCTTGAACAAGCCAAAAAATAAGTAGCAGCTTACCTGCTGAATGTGCGGAAAAGGGCTGTCATGCGACGCTTGCATGTGACGAAGTCCACAACTGCAAGTGCCCTCGTGAGAATCTCACTGACAGGTTAGAGCCCGTTCCCCAAGAGCTTAACCCATTCACGTTCATGCAAGGAACACTCAGAACCACAAGCCGCGACAGATATGGAAACAACCAGTTCTTGGACCAAATGGTCCCGACAGCATACCGCTGGCGCCATGGACCGAATGGTCCTGACGGCATACCGCTGGCGTCCCGGGATACGACCCTCAGCTATGTGCCAACTTAAAAAATTTGAAGCGGCCTTACATTTGGCGCTTTTACCGAACACTGAAACCCAGAAGGTAATCAGAGTCAGTTTGAGAAAAATCCCACTTTATTGATAAATCTAAGAAGGTTACATTTCAAGTGTGTGACCGACCCTAGTCTCCGGGGCGCTAGCATGCCAAGGCGAGAGCCATGACAACATTCCAGCAAGGGAGGCTGAGACTTGGTTGGAGCTCGCCCTGAGTCGCAACCCGCACTCCCCTATAGTATTGGTGGGATTCGGCACCCCCCCTCATACCAAGCACTCTACCCAGGCTGGTAAAGCACATTTTTCTCTCTCTAGGATTTTTTCTCTATAAAGTCATTTTCTCTCTCTAGATTTTATTGATCCCCAGGCTTCCTTTAATCATGCCTAGATCGTGTGAGGTGATTGCACATCGATCTGAGCTCTCTGGACTTCTCTCTCTCTCTCTCTCTCTCTCTCTCTCTCTCTCTCTCTCTCACACACACACACACACACACACACACACAATATATTCAATTCTCTCCAACCAAATATTCAACTTCTTGCAAATTGGCAATAATTTACATGTAGAAAAAAGACATTCAACAAAGCAATAATATGTATAGGATAAGAAATAGCCATTTTGATTTGGCTATTGAAGTTGGCAAATGAAAAACTATTGAAAAAGTGCATGGTTGCGCAAACATTTTCACAAATTTACAAACACACACACACACATGCATGCATCCATCCATCTCTCTTACACACACAAATTATACTAAATCTTTCCTTATGCACATTAAATCTCCTTCCCTCTCTCTTTTCCTCACAATTTATCTTTTTCTTTTCTCAAATTTACCAAAAAATCAAAACAAACCATAGTTATCTCATTCGCACAAAACCAAAACAAACCACATTTCATTCTTTTAACTTCTCACAAAAAAAAAAAAAGACAAACTAATCTGTAAGGAAAGTTGAAAGCTTATAGGGCTATTACTAGAAAACTATAATAAATTGAGCTTCCAACAAACACCCTCCCTCTTTAGGGCTCTCACCCCATCCTCTTCTTGTAGAAATGCCTCGTCCTTAAACTTAAAATTAAACTCAACACACACGCTGTTGTAAAGCTATCTATAAAAGCTTTACTTCAGGCGCCAGCATTGTCCCCGGCGCCAGCAGCGCCCCTGCTGTTCCCGGAGCCAACGGCGCTGCTCCCGGCGCCACTGTGACCAGAATTCAGCCGGCACCAATTCCTATGGCTAAAAATCTTTGATCGGTTCTAGCGAAGTCCAGAGAGCTCAGATCGATGTGCAATCACCTCACACGATCTAGGCATGATTAAAAGAAGCCTGGGGATCAATAAATTCTAGAGAGAGAAAATAACTTTCTAGAGAAAGAAAATTCTAGAGAGAGAAAATGTGCTTTACCAGCCTGGGTAGAGTACTTGGTATGAGGGGAGGTGGCAAATCCCACCAATACTATAGGGGAGTGCGGGTTGCGAGGGCGAGCTCCAACCAAGTCTCAACCTCCCTTGCACTGGCACTCGCCTTGGCATGCCAGCACCCCGAAGACTAGGGTCGGTCACACACTTGAAATATAGCGTCGATGGCGGGTGCGGATGCGACAGTGGGGGTGGGGGCGGTGGCGTTGGGTGTACCAGTGGCAGGGTCGGTGGCAATGGGTGCATTAATGGAAACAGAGTCCGTGGCATTTGTGGACAACTAGCCAGGCTCACCAACTGACTCAGAATGTGCCTCAAGAATGCGAGCCCTCTCCGCAGCGGGGATGAGCATACAAATGCCAATTCCGTAGTGTCCCCCCGTGGGTCGGACTCGCAATCACCCCAAATGTGCTCGAACCCGAGAGGCGTTCCCTGTGAACTGCTTTCGACAAAAAGGGCAACGCCACTTTTTGTCGGGCATCACCTCCAGCTCATCCCAAATGGGACGAGCGGCCATATCTCTCTCTCTCTCTCTCTCTCTCTCTCTCTCTCTCTCTCACACACACACACACACACACAGAAGCACGCAAATCCCATATCTCTCTCGCACCCTAAATCCTAAACCCTAAACCCTAAACCCAAGCACCTTGAAACCTAAATCCTAAACTCACACACACACACCATGTCTCGTACATGCGTGCACTCACACAAATCCTCTCTCTCTCCGTCCTCATTCTCTCTCTCTCTCTCTCTCTCACACACACACACACACACACACACACACACACACACACATCACCATAAACACACACATCCACACACACAATTTTCACACACACACACACACACACACACAAACCCAATAGTACTCTCTCTCTCTCCCTCTCCCACCCTCTTTCTCTCCAGGTCTCAGGCGAAACAGTCCGTCAGACGCGTCCTTTTTTTTTTTTAGCGAAGGCGAAGGCTACGAAATCTCGACGCTTAGAGTAGTCCAACAAGAGCATCAGCAGCAATCGATCCAGCTTCCATCTGTATCTTCTGAAGCTCATGTCAAAGTAACAGATATAGAAGAAGCCACAGTCCAGCTACTCTCCACAGATTTGAACACGCCTGCACCACAGCCCTCAGTAGAGAACCCCTTCATAACAAAGCAACCCGATTCCACCTCCGCACTCCATCATCTCTAGAAAACCTTCAAAACCAAGGTAACTCCCAGACCCAGCGTAGGTGAAGACCACACACTAATCCAGGCATTTTCAAGCCTAGACTTTTGGATACTCTTCCTAGTAACAGCCCTCAGAACAAGCACAGGCCTGGTGCTGGTGGACAATCTGGGGCAGTTGGGGCCAGCACTGGGCTACTTTGCAAAGAGAGTGAGCATTTTTGTGTCATTAGTGAGCATCTGGAGCTTCTTAGGGCGAGTGGGACTTGGGTTCACGTCAGAGATCCTATTGCACAGGAGAGGAGTTCCTCGCCCATTATTTTATTCTACAATCTGCGCCATATCCGTGATCGTGAATGTGGTGGTGGCTTTGAACGTGTCTGGATCGATATATATCGCATCGATCCTGATCAGCGTGTGCGTGGGACATCCATCAGCCATGATGGAACAACCGTATCTATCCCAAGACTCATGCAATGCGGCCAGTCTCTCTCTGACTAATGCAACCCGGTCTTGGAGCAAAGGGCCGTGTAGTGCGTCGGCTGTAGGTGGTGTGTAGCCAAGCCCGCAGATTGCAACTTTCAAGATAGCCTCTCAAAAGATGTGGGATGATGCCATGATAAAGGGGAGGTTCAGGCCATAGAACATCTATGCTATGGTCCTGGTGGCCTCTCTGTGCTGCCCCTCTCTGAAAGATTTCGGCATGGACATCTGTTTGGTGCCTCGGGATGTGGATGGATGGGAGGATGTGGATGGACGATGCAGATATGGAGGTGGTGGCATAGGTGCAGGTGCAGAAGCAGAGGATGTGAATGGGCCGTGCAGATCTGACGGTGATGGCAGAGGCGTAGGTGTAGCAGAGGAGGTTGCGGATCCATAGGGAGTACTGGCGGAGGGGGTACGGGTGGTTGTGGCGGAGGCGAGTGCGGATGCAGCAGTGGTGGTGGGTGCGGGTGAGACGATGGGGGTGGGGGCGGTGGCGCTGGGTGTACCAGTGCCAGGGTCGGTGGCAGTGGGTGCACCAATGGAAACAGAGTCCGGGAAATCTGTGGACAGCTTGCCGGTCTCAGCAACTGGCTCAGAATATGCCTCGAGAATGTGAGCCCTTTTCGCAGCGGGGATGACCATACAAATGTCGATCCCGTAGCGTCCCCCCGTGGGTCAGACTCGCAATCATCCCAAATGTGCTCGAATCCAAGAGACGTTCCCTGTAAACTGCTTTCAACAAAAAGGGCAACGCCACTTTTTGTCGAGCATCACCTCCACCTCATCCCAAATGGGACGGGCGGCCATCTCTCTCTCTCTCTCTCTCTCTCTCTCTCTCTCTCTCTCTCTCTCTCTCTCTCACGCACACACACACACAGAAGCACGTAAATCCAATATCTCTCTCCCACCCTAAACCCTAAACCCTAAACCCAAGCACCCTAAAACCTAAATCCTAAACTCACACACACACACCATGTCTCTTACACACGTGCACACACACAAATCCTCTGTCTCTCTTCGTCCCTCACACTCTCTGTCTCTTCCTCTCTCTCTCTCTCACACAAATCACCATAAACACACACATCTATATGCACACAAATCAACAATATCTACACACACACATAATTATCATACACACACAATTTTCACACACACGCACACACACAAACAACTCATCACACACACACACAAACCCAATAACTCTCTCTCTCTCTCTCTCTCTCTCTCTCTCTCTCTCTCTCTCTCTCTCTCTCTCTCTCTCTCTCTCTCTCTCTCTCTCTCTCTCTCTCTGTTGCCCTTCTCTCCAGGTCTCGGGCAGAACAGTTCGTCGGATGCGTCCTTTTGTTTTTTTGTTTTTTTTGAGAAAAAACGTGTCCGGCGCCTGGACGCGTCTAGCCAAAATAAAAAAATAAAAAATAAAAAAAAGCCGCATCCTACCTTGCGTCCGAGGGTCGGACGCGTCCGGGTCCGGGCGTCGGACGCGAGCATTCCGGCCCGCCATTCATCGGGATTGACCTACACAAGTCAATCATTTGTGAGAATAGCCAAAGCAACCATGAGGGTATTAAACTGAATGTCTTAAACCAATATGAAAGCAAAATGACAGAGCAACGAAATATACCTGCACCAGTAGGGAGCCTACGCCTCCTGCTCTCATGTTGTCCGTGATGCGTCGAACCACCCTGGTGTTGGTGTTGCAGTACACCAAGTCATTGCATCGCTCCGTCGTTAGACGGTTCCCCCTGTTCGTGTGAACAAGGTTGAACACTAGCTAGTTCCGCTTGCACACGCAGGCAGAAGAGTCCTGCATTAATTGGCAACCACTCGAGTGAGTACCGACCTTGTAGAGAAAGTGCGAAAACTTTTTAAATGAATGAGATTAGACAATATACCTATGAAAGGACTCGGAGCGCGAGCGTTATCAGGTCTGGCTGCCCAGTGCCGTAGCTCTTCCACCATGATACAGGCAAGAGCTTGTTCTCACGAACACGTGCAAGGTCCTCACCGAACAGCCCCAGAGAGTGCCTGCAGTTACGATATGCTTGAGTACACTTGAGCCCGCACAGAGAAATTGAACGAACGACAATATATGATAGATCAAGAGTTTACCTGTAACTGAGCCTCTACACCTCGAGTCTGCTGCGGATACCAGTGTCACTGCTGAGGAGGCGGATGTATGCGAACCAGTCCGCATGCAGCTCTACATCGTCGTACTGCCTCTGGCTCTGAAACATCGGATGCAGTATGTGGGCCACACTGTGAATGGGCCGCTGAAACTTATCCCAACGTCGTTGCCAGAAGCGCCTGATAGGCTCCAACCTGTGGACCAAACCACGTGGAGGCAACAGTTACATACCATCGTGTTGCAGCAGTGAGAGAAACAGATTGCAAAATGGAGGTAAGGATGGTGAGATGGAAAAAAGTTATATCTGGTAAGGTCCAGCTCAGAACACTAGAGAGACTTGCCTATGCGGTCCATGAACTCGTAAATGAGGTCCATCGTGCACCCCTCGCGGTCAACGAGCCTCAGAATAGAGTAGATGGGGCACATGACGTCCATCAGCTACTGCATATCCACCCAGAAAGGCTCCATGAATAAGATGTCGTGGAAGGCCAAGCCCTATGGGGTCGTGGACAAGTCCATGGTGGTGAACTTTGCAGAAGTGGCCATGTGCCGCAAATCACCCTTGAGCTTGTGTAGCCGCTCAAGCATGATGAACTGGTAGGCGAAGCGGGTGCGAGCGGGCTTCTTCAAGTCGAGCCTGCATTGACAAAAAGAATGAGAGACACACATGAAACGAACAAAAAATAAAGAATCATCTTGAACGAGCCAAAAAATAAGTAGCAGCTTACCTGCTGAATGTGCGAAAAAGGGCTGTCATGTGAAGTCCACAACCAAAAGTGCCCTCGTGAGAATCTCACTGACCCAAGGCAGGTGCCCGATGGAATGCAGGAGAAGGTCCAGTGAGTGTGCGGCACATGGAGTCCACACAATGGAGGGGTAGTCTACCATAAGCAGCTCTCCCATATTGCGGCAGTTGGATGCATTGTCCGTCACAACCTTTCGCGATACGTTCACACGATCAGTTCACAGCTTGGAAAACATTGCAATCAATCGAAAACTATGCAAAACTATTGTATCAACATTAAGCAATAAATGACCAAGCAACTAATGAAAGAAGATTATACCTAGACAATGCGCTGTGGCCCGACCTCCTCTATCGCTGCGCGAATGACGCCATAAATGTACTCCACCGAATGCACTCTCCCTACCTCGAAGGCGTCGATGCTGCGCAAGAACCTGGAACCGTAACAACTAGAAACAATCACGTTGATCAAAACCGGTTCCCATGTGTTGTTGCTTTGTATGGTATGCTTAGACTAGAATCCTGTTGTGAGGACTTTATATTGGTATCAGAGCCAGTCTAAGCAAGATTTACCATTGAAAGTGTTGAGTGGAAATCTCGACGTTTTTTCGAGAATCCGACAGAGTAAGCAACAAAACGGTGGAATTGTGAAATTTTCTTCCTGTCGGAAATAATTTTCGAATTGTAATCAATTGTGTGGTAAGTGCACTACCAGGCTCACAATTGGTTGGTTTTTGTGCTTTTTGAATTGATTTCTTGGAAGGAATTCTGTGGCAATTCTGTTGTTGTCGATTACTCTGTGGTTAGCATCTTTGTGAGAGCAATAAATTACTTTATTGGTTGCTGGATTTTTCCTTACAGTCTCTTATTCTTCTTATGAATGATTACTGTATTTTTAATGCTGTCTATTGCTTGTTTGGAAGCTGGTTTGCTGGAATAGAAGCAAAAATACTCTAATCTGTTGGATGTTGAGTGTTGGTGATGTTTGACAGGTTTGCATGGCTGCTTACTGTGGAATCATAGGCTTACACTTCATTTTCTGGCAAACTAACAGTTGTTTGCAGTGTTAGGAGCCTGTAAAGCCATTCTAGAGGATGGTTGGATTCAGATTAGATGACTATTGGATAAAATAGTTGTAGTAACCTGCAAACTAAAGTTCTGAGAAAATTTTGGCAGCATAACCTCTGTTTTTCAGGCGTAGTGTGGGCAAACCCTGCAAATCTTGCTTTGAAACTTTGCTTATGCTGAAAACTTGTAAATAAAAGCAAAAGCAAACTGTAAATCACTGGCAAAGCAAAGTGATCTGCAAAAAACAGCAGATACTTTGGGCTTTGTGCTTCCTAAAAGAAAACTTGTGAAAAACAGCTTTTGCTCCCCATGGAGATTTACTTGGTCTTATGTGTCCCATCCTGAGATACTCCTCGATCTGCCTAGCCACTTCCTCCTCTTCCTTCTGACTAAACCGATATGGTTGTCTGAAGATAGGACGCCTATCGGGCAAAAGATCTATCTTATGATCCACCAACCGAGCAGGTGGCAGTCCATAAAGTAGCTGCTTTGGAAAAACCTCACTAAACTCTTGCTTTAAATATTGCAAAAGTTGTTGTTCCTGATGCAAATTTTCGGTGTTAAAGCATAAAAACACATTCACATCTCCAACATCACAATGCATACGAGATTTCAAAAGCAAGTGAAAGATTTCATACTCGAAATCATGAAGTTTCTCAATTGATTCAGCCGAGGAAATCATCAGTGATGGAAGTACATCGAAAATCCAACGGCTCAACATAGTCCTGCATCCGAAGCTCTAAGTTCGAGACTTTGACATCCCAAATCTCAGTGTCCGACCCTGAGGCAAGATGGACCACGTAACGGTGATCACTGGCCATGGTGGGCACTCGGAGCTTCTGCACAAGTCGAGCATTCAAAAAAATGTGATTACTACCTGAATCAAATAGCACATTCACGTCTTTTCCTAAAATATTGCCTCTCACACGAAACAATTCATTAGGCTTGAAAGAGAGTGCACTAAAGTTACAAGTACAGTCACAATTATTCAGCAAATTGACTTCCAATTTACCTGCTGGTAAATCCACAATCATGAAACTTGATGACTTCGTTTTCCGTTCGGGGCATTGTTTGGCACAGTGCCCAGGTTTATTGCAGAGGAAACACAGATTTTGTTTAAGCGCCGCCAACCGTGCTTTGTCTTTCACCACCAATTTTTTCTTATTCTTCTTTTTCTTTGACTGTTGGTACGCTTCT
The DNA here is from genome assembly GCA_029204225.1 of Diphasiastrum complanatum. NCBI lineage: Eukaryota > Viridiplantae > Streptophyta > Lycopodiopsida > Lycopodiales > Lycopodiaceae > Diphasiastrum > Diphasiastrum complanatum. The sequence goes on from CM055099.1 coordinate 34,592,936, forward strand.
GCTTCCAGCTCGTCAAAAAACTGCTTCTTACGCTTGTTAGATTTTTCTTGCTTGGATTTCGGGGCCGTTTGGTCGTGCATGCTTTTTCGTGATGCAACAATTGTACTATCATAGGCTTTCGCCACACGGATAGCATCCTCTAGTGATTTGAGGATATTTCGTTTGCATTCATTTTGATAGTCAATTGGCAGTCCAACAATAAATTGCCACTGTGCTAACTTACGATAAAAAAAGCGGCACCTTAGCCAAAGATTCCAAGAACTCTTGGACATAACCGTCCAGTTCTCGGCTGCTCATTTTGCAGTTGATAAACCAAATATACGGCTCAGAATCGTCTATCGTGACAAAATTTTGTCAGGAATCCAGCCTAAGTCACCGGTTTCGTGAAAAGTTCCCTCCACCAAGAAGAGGTCAGAAACAATAGAACCGATGATATTCGTTTATCTTCTGGGACGTTGTGCAAGCAAAATAGCTTGTCCAACGGTTTATCCAATCTTCAACAACTTCCGGGCATTTAAACTTTTTATCGCTGGATAATATTTCCGATTGGTAGCCCAAGTTGTTAGAGTTAATTGCTTGCAGTTGATTAAATAGATTTTGCATTTGTCTATTTCGTTGTTTATTGCTTTGATGAAGTTCTGAAACTGCCTTGCCTAAAGTTTGCAACAGTTTTTCTGAGTCTAGGGTGTCATCACTGCCGGGTGAGGCCGGCTGAATCTCCGTATTTCCCCCATCACTTCCTGGTGATGCTGGGTGAAACTCGGTAGCACTCCCCTCCAAAATTTCATCAGTATCCATTTGCTTGCCAGCTGAAAATTTAAAAATAATTTCATTCAGTTAACACATTCATTACGGGTATAATAGTTACTGAACCAAGCAATGTCTACAAAAACCATTTACAGACCATTCGTGCTCTCATTTACAAATTATACTAATGAATCGGCAAATAAGCAATATAAATCGGAATTAAAACGTCACTGCACCAAAAATCCATTAACAACTACTAGCTTATATAATAACTGCAAAATTAAAATATCAGTTCTTAAAATTGAAAAAACCTACTACGAGCAAGAAATTCACAAGTTAAAAATCTCAAAACATAAAAACTAACCCAAACCCCCCTCCACAGCAACCCCACCTACCAATTGCATGGCTCACTCCAAGTTTTAAAAATAAAACTTGAGTTTGGGGGCCACCCACCCCCCCTTTCCCACCTCTCCTCGGGCAGCCATTACTCGGGTTACCCAAGTTCCTCGCGCGTCCTTTCCGCACCATCCTTGGCCTTCAAGACCACGCTCCAGAGAGAGAGAGAGAGAGAGAGAGAGAGAGAGAGAGAGAGAGAGAGAGAGAGAGAGAGAGAGAGAGAGAGAGAGAGAGAGAGAGAGGTTTTCTTTGGAGAGTGAGGGTCGTAAGAGCGCCCACCACTACCTCTTACACAGAACACAATCATGCAAGTTAACAGGCAAGCAGAGGGCAAATTTTCAACTATTCGTTTCTGGGGTTTAACACCGAAAATTGGCATCAGGAACAACAGCTTTTGCAAGATTTAAAACAAGAGTTTAGTGAAGTTTTTCCGAAGCAGCTACCTTATGGACTGCCACCTGCTCGGTCGGTGGATCATAAGATAGATCTTTTGCCCAATAGTCGTCCTATCTTCAGACAACCATATCGGTTTAGTCAAAAGGAAGAGGAAGAAGTGGCTAGGCAGATTGAGGAATATCTCAGGATGGGACAGTTATGGACTTGGCTCATTACATTCGCCGCGGCCATTCTTTTATTGTTATTATGCATAAGCAGGCCTAAGGGCCCTTTTTATTCATATACTGGCCTTGGGCCCTATTTTATTATATTTTTAGGACTTGGTCACATTGATTTGGACTGGGGGTCCTCCTATTGGGAGGGCGCAATATTTTCCCTCCAAATCTTTTTCCCTCTCTTTTTTGAATCCTCCATTTGATTCAAGGACAGGGTATAAGTAGGGCAGCATTGTATTCCTTTATTCAATTTATGATGATTGCTCCTCTTTAGCCTCCTTAAGCATTCTCTTCCTGCTTTCTAGCTTAAGTCATGCTTTCTAGCATAGCTAGTGAATCTTAGCTTGTAACTTGGTATCAGAGCACTTTCCTGCAGATTGGTGGAGGCTATCTTGTGCCCTAGCACCCATCACTTTCATCGATTTTTCTCTGTCATTTTTGCAGATTGGTGGTGGCTGTCCTGCACCCTACTGCCCATCACTTTCGACGATTTCTTCATCATTTTTTACGGTTTTGGTGGAGGCTGTCCAGCGCCCTGCTAACCCATCACTTTCGTCGATTTTTTTGGCAGATTTTCATTGTTTTTGCAGATTTGGTAGCTATTGCCCACTGCCCTACTACCTCATCATTTTCGACACTTTTCGTCACCGATTTGCTGTCCATTTTTTATATTGATTGGAGGTTGTCCAGCGCCCTACTACCATCTCATTTTAAGCGGTAACCCATCACTTTCGTCGATTTTTTTGACAGATTTTCATTGTTTTTGTAGATTTGGTAGCTATTGTCCAGCGCCTTACTACCGTCTCATTTTCAGCGGTTCTTTTCACCGACTTGATGTCCGTTTTGGCTATTGATTGGAGGCTGTTCGGCACCTTACTTTAGCACCTTTTTTCAGCCTATTCTTCAGCATATTGTGGATCTTGGTAGTTGCTACCCATTGCCCTATTATCTTAGCTTTTACCTCTCTTTGTTGGCACTACCGAGTGAACGACAGATCAGCACCCACCCAGGTATTGCTTGCGTCCTTTTTGCACTTCCTTTTTGCACCTACTTGTTGTCTTTTCTGCTCATATACTGCTCTTTCCAGCCCCCTATTCATGTTCATATTTATTGCCTCACACCCTCCTCTTTCCATTTTTTCATTTTGTTAGAAACCTTCTACTATTCTCAGCCCCTCATTTTCTGATTATTATCCATCTTGATTGACTATTTACGTGTCATTTTTGGTGATTTCGGAAGTTAGAATAAGTTGGGGTGATGACAAACATCCTCTCCCTCAGGTTTTTGTCTCTTCCTTAGTCCGTATGGCGACTTCTTCATCAGAAGACCCTCCGCAAAGCTCTTTAGATGATCATTTTACACATATTGATTCCCGCATGGATCATCTTGAGAGTCGTATTGATCGTATTCTTTCTAGCCTTGAGACTATCCTACCACGAGGGGATACCACCCCCCCAGACATTCTTCATCGTCCTAGTAAAGCACCTTTATTTCCTATTTTGAGTACGCATGCTCCTGCTCCATCTCCATCTTCAGGAGGTGCTTTTGGTAGTACATTTGGTCTCCTTTCATATAGTGCTAGTTCTTATGAGTCTCCTTTCGGGTCTTCTGTACCATTGGATTTCCCTCCGCACCACCAGGATTTTCTTCTTCTACTTTTTCAGGTAATCCTGAGCCTCATTTTGCTCGTGATTTTCGTGATCGCATCCAGCTTACTACTTATTCTGGTTCATCTGATGGGAATATCTTGGAAAATTGGTTCTCTAAGTTAGAGACCTATTTTCTTATGTATCCCAAGACTGAAACCCAGAAAGTGCAGCTGGCTGCGTTACATTTAGATGGTCGAGTTCAGACTTGGTGGCATGTCTATCGCTCTGAGCCTACTCGTGAGGGATTACATATATGGCCTACTTTTCGGCATGATCTTCGTACAGCTATGATTGACCCACAGTGCTTGGTTCGCCAACATGATCTATTTCGTAGCCTTCGCCATACTAGTCATTTGACTGCTTATATTGATCAGTTTACTGAGCTTTCTTACCTTTTTACTGATCTTCATCCTATAGAGCTTATTTCACGTTTGATTGCTGGTCTTAGAGGCTCCTTATGATATGATGTTTCCTCTTTTCGGCCTCCTACTCTCTCAGATGCTATCTCCCTGGCTACTATCCAACAGTATAGGTATCCTGAGTTGTCCACTTCTTCTCATTTTTCTTGCCCTCTTTCCACTGATTCTCCTACGTTGGCTTCTTCTACTACTGTTCTCCCTCGCCCTTCTACGCCTCGCCTTTCCTTTGTTCATTGTTATTCAGTCGCAGAGTTTGCTGAGATTCAGCAAAAACACCTATGTTATCGCTGTAGGAGTCCAGATCATCTCGCCCGTGATTGCCGACAGTCTCCTAGTCCTCCTACCGCTGTTTTTTACCATGAGGCTCTTACTCCTGATGATTCTGATGTTTATATCCAGATTCTTGATACTCCTGACCCACATTCTGTTGATGAGCCGGCTGACCCGCTTCCTGATGATCCTGCTTCTGCCGCTTGCCATGGGCGTCCTTGTCCTCATTCTATTTGGTTACGTGTTCGCATTTTGGGACGAGAGTATATTGCTTTGGTGGATACGGGCAGTACACACTCATTTATTTACCAGTTACATTTCCACCAGGATTCATGCTACACCTATTTCTGCTACACAGTGTCGAGGTTGCTAGCTCACATACTGTTATCAGCTCTCAGATGTTTCAGACCTTGGACTATAGCATTGGTGACTTCTCTGGACAGGCAGATTTCTATATTATTCCTCTAGAGGGCTATGACATTATTCTTGGTGCAAATTGGTTTTAATCCCTTGGTACTGTCTTTTACACATGCTGGTCGGCATCATTTACTTTCTAGTATTGATTCTCAGGGTGACTATCAGTTGGTTACCGGGAAGCAGTTTATGCGTAGCCTGCCAAAGGCTCAGGGTGCAGCCCGTTTTATCATTCAAAGTACATCAGTTGCTGCTCCTCCTGCTCCATCCATGGGTCAATTCATGGCTTGTCCTCTTCTCCAACTGCATATCACTAAATCAATTCTGATGACATGACTCATTGATAATTCCAAATCATGCCTGTTGTTCATAGTCCCATAACAAGCGCCAAACTATACTAAAATTTGATTATTGTAAAGAATAATTCATTTTGGGACCTACATATATCAATGGCATGGCAGTGAGGGAGCCTACCCTCATCCAAGGTGGGTACCACATCAAAAGCATATGAGGACCTTTGGATGAATGTGACCCTCCAAAGGGAATTTACCATCTGCACCCATTGAGATGTTGTTGGCCCCCTACATCCAAGGGTGGAGGAGGGAGCAAGCCGGTCGTTAATGTTATCTTAGTCTAGGTGTAAAATAAGCTCATCCCTTACACTAGACTATGTCAGTGTTGGTTGCATATGCCCATCCATCCCCCCACTTGATACCATCTTGTCACCATGGGGCCAACCAAGACTTTGGATTCTTGTGGCTACCAACTTAAAGCGCATTTGAGCCTCGGCAACAAGGGACCAAAGTCAAATCATCACTCATGAAAAAAAATTTCTCAAGCGCACACACTTTTTGCAATGTTTGGAATATATATATATATATATTGATACGGAACGTATGGAACCGGTTTTGTACCAATTTTGTGGGGAACACCTATGGAACTGGTACAAAACCTCTATTTTATTTTGAATTTTTTTTCAAAAAATACTTTAAAATCCTTAAAAATACCCAAAAAATGTAAAAAATAAGGTAAAATTAAAAACCTTGTTATACCATCTGAAAATGGAAGCATGTATTTTCTATTTGTGAAATTGGGACTTTTTTGGACTATTTTTTTTTTTGTGTCATTTTTAGTTTTTTTAGCTTTTTTTGCAAACAAAAAAAAATGGAGTTTTGTGGTACAAAATGGTTCTGTAGCACGTAACAGCTCCATACCAAGGCCCACCCACGAAACTGGTTCTGTTGAAAATTTTATTTATTTAATATGTGTGTGTGTGTGTGTGTGTGTGTGTGTGTGTGTGTGTGTGTAACATAAAGCTTTAGTATGAGAAAAATTGTTAAGGTTGGTCAACACTAGCCACCAATGATGCTGTGGCAGATTAGTGGAACTCTCTCTCTCTCTCTCTCTCTCTCTCTCTCTCTCTCTCTCTCTCTCTCTCTCTCTCTCTCTCTCTCTCTCTCTCTCTCTCTCTCTCTCTCTCTCTCTCTCTCTCTCTCTCTCTCTCTCTCTCTCTCTCTCACGGACACACACATAGAAGCATGCAAATCCAATATCTCTCTCCCACCCTAAACCCTAAACCCTAAACCCAAGCACCCTAAAACCTATATCCTAAACTCACACACACACACCATGTCTCGTACATGCGTGCACACACACAAATCCTCTCTCTCTCTCTCTCTCTCTCTCTCTCTCTCTCTCTCTCTCTCTCTCTCTCTCTCTCTCTCTCTCTCTCTCTCTCTCTCTCTCTCTCTCTCTCTCTCTCTCTCTCTCTCTCTCTCTGTGCCCCTCACATTCTTTGTATCTTCCTCTCTCTCTCTCTCACACAAATCACCATAAACACACACATCTATATGCACACAAATCAACAATATCCACACACACACACACACACACACAACTCATCACACACACACACACACACACAAACCCAATAGCACTCTCTCTCTCTCTCTCTCTCTCTCTCTCTCTCTCTCTCTCTCTCTCTCTCTCTCTCTCTCTCTCTCTCTCTCTCTCTCTCTCTCTCTCTCTATGCCTCTCCCTCACTCACTCTCTCTCTCCCTCTCCCGTCCTCTTTCTCTCCAGGTCTCGGGCAAAACAGTCTGTCGGACGCGTCCTTTTGTTTTGTTTTTTTTTTTTGGTTGAGAAAAAAACGTGTTCAGGGCCCGGACGCATTTTGAGCCACAGACGAGTCCGAGCCCGGTCGCTGGACGCGGACGCGTCCATAAAAAAAAAAAACAAAAGACGCGTCTAACCCTGCATCCGGGCGTCGAACGCTGGCATTCTGGCCCGGCACTCATCAGGATTGATCTGCACAAGTCAATCATTCGTGAGAATAGCCGAAGCAACCGTGTGGGCATTAAACTGAATGTCTTAAATTAATATGAAAGCAAAATGACAGAGCAACAAAATATACCTGCAGCAGTAGGGAGCCTGCACCTCCTGCTCTCATGTTGTCCGTGATGCATCGAACCACCCTAGTGTTGGTGTTGCAGTACACCAAGTCATTGCATCGTTCCGTTGTCAGACGGTTCCGTCTGTTCTTGTGAACAAGGCTGAACGATGACCAGTTCCGCTCGCACATGCAGGCAGAACAGTCTTGCATTAATTGGCAACCACTCGAGTGAGTACCAACTTTGTAGAGAAAATGCAAAAAACTGGTTGGATGAATGAGATTAGACAACATACCTGTGAAAGGACTCGGAGCACGAGCGTCCTCAGGTCTGGCTGTCCAGGCCGTAGCTTTCCCACCATAATACAGACAAGAGCCTGTTCTCTCGAACATGTGCAGGGTCCTCGCCGAACAGCCCCAGAGAGTGTCTGCAGTTGAGCTACGATATGCTTGAGTACACTTGAGCCTGCACAGGGAAATTGAACGTTCGACAGCGTACGATAGAACAAGAGTTTACCTGTAACTGAGCCTCTGCACCTCGAGCCTGCTGCAGATACTAGTGTCGCTGCTAAGGAGGCGGATGTATGTGAACCAGTCCGCACGCAACTCTACATCGTCATACTGCCTCTCGCTCTGAAACAACGGATGTAGTATGTGGGCCACACTGTGAATGGGCCGGTGAAACTTATCCCAGCGTCGCTGCCACAAGCGCTTGATAGGCTCCAACCTGTGGACCAAACCACATGGATATCTCTCTCTCTCTCTCTCTCTCTCTCTCTCTCTCTCTCTCTCTCTCTCTCTCTCTCTCTCTCTCTCTCTCTCTCTCTCTCTCTCTCTCTCTCTCTCTCTCTCTCTCTCTCTCTCTCTCTCTCTCTCTCTCTCTCTCTCTCTCTCTCTCTCTCTCTCTCTCTCTCTCTCTCTCTCACGCACACACACACAGAAGCACGCAAATCCAATATCTCTCTCCCACCCTAAACCCTAAAATCCACTCTTCTGAATCTCTTTTCTCTACTCAGCAACTAAACCCAAATGAGGCTTAATCTAAAAGATAAAACCCTAAACTAAATCTCCTCCTCTAAGGCTTACCCTACTAGAGAATGGAGGGCTTGGATTAACTTAACATGTTGCAAGATCAATACTGTACAATACAATGTGAAGTAACACAGTACATGAAACCACACAAGGGAGAATACTCAGAGAGAAAGATAGGCATGTATTGCAAATGAGGTTCTTCTCGAAAATGGACTCTTCCACTCCTATTTATACTTGGAGTGGTGATCACTTACAGAAATGCACTGTGGGACAAGTAAGCCACATAGACTAACTTAACTTTGAATCACACTGGTGCCATGGGACAAACCCCCAATAGGCCTTTGTGACTACCTTTTACTTAACTTGAAATTACATATCTATGTGCAATGCCCATGGCAATTTAAACTTAGAACTAAATAACTTAAGCCAGTACGGATACCGTAAAAGCCTAAACTTGCTGGGCAAGTTCTACGTTGAAATCCTATCCTGCTTTTATTTTTGAAGATGTTCCACAGGATGGCTAGAATATTCCTTGAAATATCAGCCTACACCTTTCTAGAACTTCTAAGGATTTAGAACTTCAAAGTTTCTTAACTTAGAAAAACTTAAAATAAAATATTTCTAATCTTAAGTTTCCTAAGTCTAAGTTCTAAATCTAAGTTTAAGATATTTTATTATTATTTAAGCTTCTACTCATGGGCTTACAAAACACATGCCATGGTTGAAGTTTATTGACAGATACTCATACGTGGACTTACAAAACACATGCCATAGAGTTTTATTTCTTTTCTTTTTATTTTCTGTGTTAGCACAGTTGCTAAGATTATCCCCCTCCTTATTGGATTGGTGGTCCCACACCAATCGAAGCCTTTTCGTCCTAGATCTTTTGTGCTTCTTGGAGACGAGACTGTTGTTGTCGGGAGTGGTAGATTGTACTGCCGATGCCCTCCATCATTTGCCACCGTAGTTTGTTCAGGAAGGGCGTTTGTAATAATGGAGCATACCCTGTAGAAAGTTATGGATTTTCCATAACTCCACCATATCAACGTGCAAGGCAGAAGTTAGTGCAGCACGATAATAGAGCCTTGCTATGCTAATATGGTCGTCTTGTGTTCACATGGGTTTATTGATATCAAGGGCGATTGGGGGTAGCCCTCAATCCCAAAAACCTTTGAGTTCTGCCAGAAATGCTACCAGGCTGTAATTATCCGCAAAATATCTGACGTCGCGATCAAGATTGCCATGGTGCTTCTGGTAGAATACTCGGCAGTTGGTGACCATGTCTTCGACTAAATTGCCGGTATCGACGCCTGTGAGCTTGGGCCAAAATATTCTATTCTTGACCTTGGTGGCAGGAAACGGTTCTCGCCTCGCTACTAGATAGTAATAAGGATCTGTGCACATGTAGGAGGGAGCTTCGATATACCGTGCCATTGAGGTCTTACTTTGCAGGAAGAGTTGATGACGCCAGAGAGGTTGTGGATCTAGGAGTTTGACTGCTTCTTTATGTGTTTGACTCTGGTCCAAATCTGGTAATATGTAGCCACCTCACTCTTTTGTTGTTGGATATTTCTTGGCAAACTCTTGAGAGATGCGCAACTCTTTGCTTGGTTCTATGGGCGTGATTCTGTGCCGGATGGTTGGTGCTTCAGAGGCAATCTCATGTTGAATTTGGGGGTCAGGTTCAGGAGAGAGAGGAGGCGAGGGATTATTTTCAGCAATTCTTTATGACTCAGGAGAAAATTGTCGTGGAATAAATGGGGGGTCAGTGGTGTCGAGAGGGTTAGAAGCGGTGGAAGGAAAAAGATAATGTTGGGAGCTGGTACCCCCAGAGCCTGATGGATTGGTTGGTGCTTGAGCTCCTTTCCCCAGGGGTTGGCTTTGAAATGAGGAGCCTTGAGTAGCAGGAGGAGGCTATTGGAATCCTGCTCCATCTCCACCATCTGATCCATCAAAGTGGTGTCCTAAATCATGGAATTGGGCGTGCTCTACATGAACAGACGGTGTCGAGTGGACAACTACCTTTAAGCGTTCTTATAGGGTGGCAATGTGCTGGTTCAGGGCCTCGACGGAAGCAAGGTATGATTGTTGTAATTTTGTGTGCTGCTCCATCATGGCTTTCAACTTTTGGGCCAGCGTTTGATAGGCCATCATTGGAATGGTCGTTCCCTCAGGAATAGCTGGTGGTGCGAAGTCTTTGAAGTCCACCATTTTCAACTGCTCCTTCATAGCGAAACGTGCTGCTTGTGCATCTGCTACAGCCTCATCCATTTCGACTTTGAGGTTATCGATGGTATGCTGCATGTTGGATATCTTCAATTGGAGCTGGTTCTGGAGGTGGAGTAGCATCTACTGCTGTTTTTTGTGGCGGAGATGTGTGGATTGGGTTAGTGGTGACGGCGGTTGATGGAAGTGCGGTTAGTAACTGTAATGCAAAATCATCTACGTTGACTGTGGAGTCAAGTAGGGTGGAGATTTGTACAGGTGAGGGCTTTTGTAGAATTGTGGAAGTGAAGCTCGTGTTGAGAGTTAGTGATCGGGTGGAGGTGGCAGTAAATGGTGGGGGTGGTGTTGGAAGTGTGAGAGCAAGTGAGGGAGATGGGGTTATGCAAGTTGTCTGTTTGGACGGAACCATGCCCATAGGATAAGAACCAGAAGTGTCTGCCACCACTGAGTTGCCTGCTGCTGCCACTATTGCTTGGCTGCGTTGTTGGACCTGGTGGAGTAAGGTCGCCTACTGCTCTAGGACCTCCTTTGGGACCTGAGAGGGTTTAAAGCTCCCTCCCGATTTAGCATATTTAGTCCCGATGTCGATGAATAGAATGTCATGAGGGACATCGGCTTCTGTGCTGATCGCCTTCCCTTTCTGCTTCTTAGTAGGTGGGGCTGGTGAGACTGGACCTAGTGTCAGTTGGGGGGTGGCTCGTTTTATTGTGCTTGGATAGAGATCATCCAGCTCCTTGATGGCAACAGCCGCCTTAGACCCCAACTGTTTGGTGACCAACATCTGGAGGAGATATCCACATTTGGTAGTTGGTTTTCTGGCTTTCAGGGCTCCGCACAGCTTCTATGCTACCTTCTCAGCCCACTTGTAATTTTGAGTGGGATCGTCCATGGTAAGGGTCAAAGAGAAGAGGTCGCTCGGTGGTATGCGATCCATCTTGGCAGTATGCACTTCGACTATGGTGACGAGGATTTCTGAGGCACCCCGTAGATGGGGATCTGTGATGAGGCGTATGGTGATCCCGTCATTGGTTTGGGCAAAGGTTTTGCCGTCCTCTGTCAAAGACTTTGTAAAGTACTTGGCATCATAGCTGGTGCCCTTGCCATGGATTGTCTCTCCGAGATTAAAGAATCTAATGCTCTGGAGATGCTTAGGAGAGACGATGATAATTGTATAGCTGCCACTCTTAGATGTAAGCTTGAAAGTTTGGAATTCATCCGAATAGGTGGAGTAGGCCACTGGATCAGGCTCTCGCTCTGCTGGTCACGAAAAAGAGTCAGATCAAAGCCAAGGGTTGTGAGGATATCCTTGGCCAGGATGAGCTACTCGGCGTAATTCTTGATGCAAATCATAAAAATGTCCCTTGCATAAGGGCGAGGGGGTTTACGGCGATGCAAACTGAGCGAGGAATCGCGGGAGGCCATAATAGCAGTAATTTTAGATTGCTCTAAGAATTTTGAAAATTTTGAAAAATTTTGGCATGAACTCGAGAGCAGGAATCTAAAATGAATTCGTGGAGAGAAGGGTGGAGGTCTATATATAGACTTTGTTGGGCAGGAATTCGCAACTTCAATCAGAAATCGTCCTCAGTGTCCACGATTTGGTAATGATGGTTGCAAATTTCGAGGCAACATTCTAAGGGTCGGCGAATTCTTGTAAGGGATTTTTTTATGCCAAAAGAAAAAATGTCTGACAGTGCAAAACTTTGTCTGATCAGAATTCGTAGAGATAGCAGAGAAATCGTGGGAATTATTTTGAGCTTCAACGAATTGTCTACGAATTTCGAGATTGGATATATGATGAAAAAGACTAACTTTTTTTATTTTTAAAATTTTTTTGTCTCTGAGACAGAATTCGTGGAGGCCAAAAATGAATCGTGCACTGTAAAAAAAGGGTCAGACGAATTCTATCTGAGATGGTGTGAGACAATTCTTCTGAAACTAATGGCTTTTGTGGTTTTCTCAGAGAAGACTGTTGGTATACATGATTTGGTAGTATCTTGATGGTTTGAACAAGAAAGCACAGCAAAAATTTTCTCGAAATGACAGGCAGGCAATAAGAAAAATAAAGAAGAACACTAGGAAAGAAAACAACTAATACATATCAAGATAAAAACAGGGTTCATTGTACTTTCTCAATCGGCTCCCATTGACTACAGTGTCAAGGATATCGTCTTGAAGGGTTTGAAGTTGTACATATCCAGAGGCAAAGATTTTTCTAATGACGTAAGGTCCTTAGCCAAAAAATTTCAGTTTGTCTTTGAAGGCTTTGGCCTGGTATAGCAGGACCTTATCTCCAACCTGGAAGTCTCTAAGTTTCAATGATCGATCATGCCATGCTTTTTGTCATCGTTTGTGGACTTGTTGAGCATGGATGCTGATCCGTCGTGTTTCACAGAGTTGATCTAGATGGAATAACATGTTTGCGAGATTCTGTTGAGTATCAAGCTCAAGGTTATAGGCATAATGGCTTCTTGGCCATATGTTAGCTGGAATGTAGCTCTCTTTGGGGTGGTGCGATAGGCCCAGAGAGCATCATGGAGTTTGAGTTCCCAATCAGATCGACTGGATTCAACGGTTTTGGTGAGAATTCCACATAGGATTTTATTGGTGGATTCCGCTGGCCATTGCATCGTGGATAGTATGGTGAACTTTTGCGATGTACCACAAAAATTTTTGAAAGGAGATCTGCTATGACGAAGTTAAAGAAATGTGTATCCCTATACTTAGAATTTGCTTTGCACAGGAACATAGATCATGCTACTCAGTAACACAGACTGAAAATCACTCTCCTCAGCAAGCTCACATAGCAACTGTATTTCTCAAAATGAAATTACACTGTACACATAGTTGTTCACTCAGGCAACCCATGCATGACCCAGGTTGTCGTTGGCGGGACACGTGTCCCGTCGACTTGCCTCGTGGTGAGGCCAACTGATCCTTATCCACTGATAGGACCCACAGTACAGTAATACAGTGATTCTAACTTTAATTCTAACTCTCTCCCTTAAAGTAGAGTCACTTTTTATATAGTCATATACATAGCTTTAAAGTCAACAAACTTTAAATACAGAAAGTTTTGATCTAAATTTATCAAACTTTTCTCCAGTAAGTGGCTTAGTGAAAATATCAGCTAGTTGTTCTTCTGTGCTACAATGAACAACATGAATTTCATGACTCAGCAGCCTCTCACGTATGAAGTGATATTGAATCTCAATGTGTTTAGATCTCGCATGGAACACTGGATTCTTTGCTAACTGAATGCCACTCTGACTGTCACTATGTAAAGTCGTGGGATTCTACTGCTTTATGCCAATTTCTTCCAAGATTTGTCTCAACCATATAGCTTCTTGTGCAGCACTACACATTGCCTTATACTCTGCTTCTGTGGTGGAAAGAGCAATTGTACTTTGCTTCTTACTAGACTAGAAAAATCAATTACCACAAAACTGGAATGTATATCCTGTGGTGGATCTACGATCATCATAGTCACCACCCCAGTCCGCATCCACATAGCCACACAACTCAGGTAAACCATCATGCTTCCTGTAAATCAAGCCATACTCTGAAGTGCCTTTCACATAACGCAAAATGCGTTTAGCTGCTTTCCAATGCGTTTCCGTAGACGCTGCCATAAACTGACTTACAATGCCAACAACATAGCATATATCTGGTCTAGTTGTGGTAAGGTAAATCAAGTTCCCTACTAACTGTCTATATAGCGTAGCATCAAATGACTGTGATTCATCAAGCTTAGAAAGCTTTTTACCTGGTTCAATAGGAGTGTTTACTGGTTTGCAATCCTGCTACCTAAACCTATGCAGCAACTCTTTGACATATTTCACCTGTGTTAAGCCCACTTCATATCCTTTTTGCCACACTTCTACTCCAAGGCAGTAATGCATTAGGCTGAGATCCGTCATCTCAAATTGTTCCATGAGGTCTTTCTTGATCATGTCTATCATCTCTTGATTATTTCCCGTAATAATCAAGTCATCAACATAAAGAGCAATCAAAGCAACCATACCATCAAAGCATAAAGCGTATAGATTTGGATCATAATGTGTTCTTACCATCCCCTTTGAACGAAAATAGGCATCAATCCTACTATATCACGCCCGTGGTGCTTGTTTAAGACCATAAAGCACTTTCTTCAAGCGACATACTTTTTTTTCCTTTCCTTTCGTTACAAAGCCTTCAGGTTGATCCATGAACACTTCTTCTTCTAACTCACCATTTAGAAAAGCAGATTTCACATCCATTTGATGCAAAGGCCAACCAAAATGTGAAGCTAAAGCAATAAGTAGATGTAGAGTATTCCACTTACACACCGGCGCAAAGGTCTCCTCATAGTGAATACCTTTATTTTGTGCGTACCCTTTGATTACCAATCTTGCTTTGTGCTTTGCTATGCTTCCATCTACATGGTACTTAGTTCTATATACCCATTTGCAACCAATGGGTTTCTTGCCAACTGGTGGTTCTACTAAGTCCCATGTGCTATGCTTAGCAATTGACTCCATCTCCTCTCCCATGGCTTTAATCCAAATGTCATCATCCTGCGCTTCACCATAAGTCGAAGGTTCTTTGCTTTGAATAATGCTGGATAACAGAACATAATTTTCTTCATACCTTTCAGGTAGTATCTTCTCTCTTGTTGATCTTCGTAGCTCTCCCTGGTTAGATGATCCTGGAAAGTCATATATATCGCGGCTCTCCATCAATCTCTCAAACCACTTAGGGAGCTTTCTGTCAGGTGATCGGCTCCTTGGTGAAAATGTATCCCACGGTACATCCTTCTCCTTGCGTTTGTCACCTGCAATTTCAATCCTTCTTGCACCAAAAGGTTTGTCCCTACCTCTCCATCCTATTTCATGAGGTTGAGTAGTAGTATCTTGAGATGTATCCTCATGTTCATCACTCAGAAGGTCAATGAATGGATCATCATCAGGTGGTATCCTCACTATACCATTTTTCCTACTGGATGTGTCTATCTTCTCAGCATCTTCGTCTTCATACATCTTGGATTCATCAAAGATAACATCTCGGCTTATATGGATTTTGTTTTCGACTGGATCAAAACATCTATAGCCCTTCACGCGATCATCATATCCTAGGAATATGCACTTGATAGCTTTTACATCAAGTTTACGTCTTTCTTCCTTAGGAATATGTACAAAGGCCTTACATCCAAAGATTCGCAAGTGGTTCACCTTTGGCTTTTTCTTTGTGAATGCTTCCTCAGGTGTAATTTTTGGTATGGCAATGGTAGGACTTCTATTTTGAAGATAGACTGCCGTGCTACATGCTTCTGACCAAAAATCTTTGGTAATCTCATCTCAGCTAGCATAGATCTGGCACTTTCCACAATCGTACAATTTTTGCGCTCAGCTACACCATTGAGAGCAGGAGTATGAGCTTGCATAGATTGTCTTTTAATCCCACATTGATCACAAAGATCATTGAAGTCACTAGACTTATACTCACCTCCACTATCTGATCTTAGGACTTTGATCTTCTTACCTGTCTAATTTTCGACCAAGTTTTTGAAGTTCTTGAAGTTATCAAAAGCATCTGATTTCTTCTTCAAGAAGTAGATCCACGTCTTACGTGACATATCATCAATAAAGGTCATGAAATAGAAGGCTTTTCCTAAGGACATGGTCCTCATAGGCCCGCATAAATCTGTGTGGATTAAATCCAGGATGTTCTTTGCTCTTGCAACACCCCCTATATTGAACTTCTCTCGATGCTGCTTCCCATATATACAAGATTCGCACATCGATTTCAAGTGATCTTCTATTGTAGGCAGTCCTGTTACCATCTCCAATTTTCTCATCAAACTGAGGCTTCCCAAGTTCAAGTGACCAAGCCTCTTGTGCCACAACTCAGTTTGCGAAGGAACGGATGATGAAAGTCCATGTTGCCCCTTGATTGTAGCATTCAACCTGTACAATATTGTATTGGTCTCTCTTACTCCATTTGCAATAACTTTGAACTTTTGGTTCGCATCCTTCACAAAGCAACGATCATGGGCGAATTCTACTTTCAACTTTTGATTAGTAATGACTCCAACAAAAAGTAGATTTTTCTTCAAATCTAGTACGTAAAGTACCTCCCTGATCATCCTGCTTTTGCCATCAGGCAGTTGGATTGAAACTGTGCCTATTCCCTTGATCATGCACACTTCACCATTTGCTTGTGAAACAAATGTCCCATTATCCAATGCCTTCAAACTACTGAACCAGTTCTTGTTACCTGTCATGTGTCTTGTGGCTCCTGAGTCAATATACCATGCTTGATCATCTTGATTAGATGACAATGCAGATATGAAGATGCTAGAGTCTTCAATCTCACCTTCATCGACAAGGTTACCTGCCTGTTTTGGTTTCCCCTTGCCTTGTTCCGCCAGGAATTTGCGACATTCACTCTTCCAGTGGCCCTTTTTACCACAATGGAAGCACTTGCCTTTCTTTTTAGTTTTGCTGGAAGATCCCTCGTCCTCCTGAGACTTGGCAAATTGTTGTTTAGTCTTCTTCTTGCCCTTGCCCTTGCCCTGTTTTTGGCGTGTTGCAAGTGCCTGATCATCAGTATTTTGACATCTAGCTTTCACCATTTCTCGTCGTTGCTCTTCCTGCATCAAGATTCTTGTGAGCTTGTCAAAGCTTGGCAATCTTTCTCTTGATGCTATTCCGCTCACAAACATCTGATAGGGTTCTGCAATGCCGCATAATGCATTATGCACCAGTTCCACATCACGTATGCGCTCTCCAATAGAATGCAGTTCATCTCTCATTGTCTTGAATCTGGTCATGTACGTTTGAATGTGCTCTCCTTGCTCCATGCGGGCACTATTCAACTTTGACTTCAGAAACATGATTCTTGATGGATTTGACATCTTGAACTACTCCTTTAGCACATCCCATGCCTGTCTGGGTGTAATAGCACCACAAATGTGGGTAATGATGTGATCCATCACTGACAAGTTAATGAAGGTCAAAGCTTTTCTCATCTTTTTGTCGAACACCTTGATGTCTACTTCATTTGGCGGCCTTCTCTCATCACCTGTGACGACTTCCCACACATCTTTCTCCATCAGTATGTTTTTCATTTTGAATTTCCACACTGTATAGTTGGAAATCCCGTCCAATTTGCTACTTTCACTCAAAATGGACTCTCCCATGTTTGCCATCGCAAAACTGCTTAAAACTTCTGCCTTAGGCTAAGAACAGTATGTCGAGGCCAACAGTGATGTCAGAAGTTGAAAAGAATGACCTGCACTTTTTTTCTTACCAGGCCACTCACCGCTTTTCCACCAATTTGAAAGCCAAATCGGCGTCGCCTTCCGAAATGCACTTAGTCGTCAACTCCCAACAACGCGCCCAGTGGAATGGTGAAACTACTTCTGGCATACTCCGAACACTTTCTCCGCTGCAACCGCTCTGTTTTGTTGTACCGTACTTGCAGGTACAGTCCAAGTGCCCTTTGTTTGGAGGTTATAGCCTTTCGTTTGGGTCAAAATGGACAAAGGACCCAAAAATAGGGACTTTTCTAGCTTTTGAACTGTTTCTTCACTTTGAAGAAACTTCACTCT
The DNA here is from genome assembly GCA_029204225.1 of Diphasiastrum complanatum. Classification (NCBI taxonomy): domain Eukaryota; kingdom Viridiplantae; phylum Streptophyta; class Lycopodiopsida; order Lycopodiales; family Lycopodiaceae; genus Diphasiastrum; species Diphasiastrum complanatum. The sequence continues at coordinate 34,610,680 of CM055099.1, forward strand.
TCACTTGTGAAGGGACCCAACTCAACTTTCAGTATGAAAATTTTTAATGAAGTTGAAGGCCAGAATGCAGTTCAATTCTTCAGGACCCTGTTTAAAGCTCATCCAATGGCTGAACCAGATCTTGTGGTTCACATTTCTCTCCCATCACAGATGCTGGACCGTTCATCATTTGACATCTCATCCATAGGTTCAAAGTACATCTGGGCATCGAACTAAACTCTTGCAGACGCTATGGTCTTCGATACACCGTTTAGCCAACATGTATCGACTGTGTGGCCTTCTCGCTTACATCTCACACATGTTTTCTTTTTGCCATCTTGTTGTCTTGGCTTGCCTTTGCTCTTTCATTTGCCTTTGGTGACTCCCTCCGTCTGCTGATCTCCATTCTATTTTTGGTCTGACTCCCTCTTAGGTCTGAATGGTTTCTTCGGCTTCTCTTTATTGTTATAGAGAGTCTAATCAGAGGAGTCCTTGTGATCAAGGTGCTCATGAGCTTCGACTTCTTCTCTAATCTCAATTACCGCATTTTTGAGAGTCATCTGTCATCCATGACTGCACAATGTTCAGTCAGGAAATTCCGTGGAGAAACGGTAATTTTAGCTCAACTTGACAAAGTGGCTTTTTCACCTTTTTACCGCAAATATGCTAGGTTAACTGTCTGGAGACAAATCTCTGACACAAACCTCAGAATCTCTCCAAGGCTCATTGACAATGTGATTAGCTTCCTTCCTGTCCTTACGGCATCCAAAATGGTGCACAAACAGCGAAGAAATCACCAGTTATGTATAAAAACCGTAACCCCAAGTCCGGTTTCAATTTTCAACTAGCTTTGAAATTGTCAATTTTTCACCAAATTTTTCCCTGTCTGATGCTATGCACAGGCTAATAATCCCTCTGCTGAGCTTAGCAAGCCTCTATAAATTAGAAACCGTTCACCAGTGCTTCTCTTTCCGTCTTCACCCCGCCGTAAAACCCCGAACTCTTAGAAGACAATTCTCCCGAAGCTTTCTTCAACGGTGACATTGTACTGTGTACACTCCCTGTACGGCTCTGATACCAACTTAGAATTTGCTTTGCACAGGAACACAGATCATGCTACTCAGTAACACAGACAGAAAATCACTCTCCTCAACAAGCTCACATAACAACTGTATTTCTCAAAATGAAATTACACTGTACATATAGTTGTTCACTCAGGCAACCCATGCATGACCCAGGTTGCCGTTGGCGGGACGCATGTCCCGTCGACTTGCCTCGTGGTGAGGCCAACTGATCCTTATCCACTGATAGGACCCACAGTACAGAAACACAGTGATTCTAACTTTAATTCTAACTCCTATCACTAATAATCTCTAGAGGACATCCGAAACAAACTATAACCTGTTCATATAGAAATTTTGCGGTAGAACGAGCATCAACATTGCGAACAGCTCTTGCTTCAGCCCATTTGGTGCAATAGTCCATAGCTACTATGATGTAACAAGATTGTGTGTGTCGAGCAGCAGGACTAATATGTCCGACATAATCAATTTCCCATTTCTGGAAAGCTTGATCAGTGGTTACAAGGTGTGAAGGCATGTAGTCAGTCTTTTGAAAGTGTTTTGTGCATTAACAAACATCACAGGCCTTAGTGTAATTGTGCGTATCCTTGAAGAGTGTTGGCCACCAAAAACCGGCCAAGAGGATTTTTTTAGCAGTTGCTTCAGAAGAGAAATGGCCTGTGCCAATACCTTCATGAGTGAGGAAAATTACAGAGGGTATTTCACCTTCAGTAAGACATCGTCGGATGATTCCATCTAACCCTTGCTCGTAGAGTTGTCTTGCAATTAACATATAAGGTTTAGTTTTGAGGACCAACGCACGTTGTTCAGGTTTAGCGAAGGAAGGATCCATCTGCTTTGAAGTTAAATATTCTGTAATTTCCTTAGCCCATACAAGTGTAGAGTCAACTTGAAATAGGATTGCATCTGGTAAATCATCGTTGACGCCTTGATCAGGGGTAGGAAGGTTAGGGATTCGGGATAGATGGTCTGCTAGAAAATGCTGAACTCCCTTATGAACCACGATCCTAAACTCAAATTCTCACAATAATAGGATCCATCTAGTAATATGGCCTGTGGTGCAGGTCTTGTCGATGAGATACAACAATGCTTGATGATCAGTGAAGAATGCAAAAACTTTTCCTAGAAGATAATGGTGAAACTTCTGAACCACATATACCATTGCCAAGGCTTCACGGTTGGTAGTGGTATAATTGACTTCAGCAGGTATCAATAGTCAACTAAGAAAACGAATTGGGTAGTCCTTTTTTCTCCAATGGCATACTTGGATGCATCGGTATGCACATGGAATTCTTTAAAATACTCAGGAGCCCAGAGGATGGGTGCATTGGTAAGGGCTTCTTTGATTGATGATGGTAGCTGGGATTTTAATGTTGTCTCGTTCGCTGAATGGATTGATTAGATGTAAGGGCATTTCAGGCAACTCATCAGTAGTGGTGGTGTTATTGAATTGGATCTGTTGTTTCCACTGGCCACCATGTTTCCAGAGTACATGGCAAGGAAGAGTGACACTGGCTTGTAGTAAATCTGCCCAAACTTCGATACCTTCAAGGGTTTTACTTTCAAAGGGCTTGTGAGGTACTTTATGGAAAGTGGAAGATTGTTGGTTGGCATTGCGGATTTGCTAACGATAATGATGATGCAGTTGAATTTTTTCAGATGGGTGAGGGTAAACTATCGGGGTTGAATCTTCGATTGGAGGAACAGTCTGCGATTGAGTTTTGTTGGGTGCAAGTGTAGGGGCTTGGCGTTGGGTTTGTGCCCTAGTCAAGACCCAAGCAGGATGAGTTTCGATGGGTAAGGTTTCTACACTGAACAGACAGGAGCAGCAGGCTTAGATCGGGAGTCTCATTTATCCATGATGCAATGGACATATTCTCAAACTATAGAATAAATAGCCAAGGCGCATAAAATAATGTTAGAGGGTAGTGATTTCAAAGTCGTCCAAAAAGGTAGTGTTTATAAGTCTCACAACTATTCTCTCAATGCTTAAATATGTATTCTATTGGCCTTTTGCTTATAGACTTTGAGCTCTTCTGAAGTGCCATTTGCAATTTCTTATATTGTTTGACAGATTATGTGGCTTACTTGTCCCACAATGCCTTTCTGTAAGTGGTTTACCTGCGCAGATAAAACATCCTTGTATTGCGGGCAGTTGATGTGCGGCAAAGACAGCTTGGCTTGGATTGTAAGCTTGGGCATTGGGATCCACTGTGTGAGCATTAGAATCGTAAGTATAATAAACAACCGTTTCAGTAGAGTATTTTGGTTGAGTATTGTCTTCCACATAGTAGGTTGCTAGATTGATGGTATTAGGATCAAGATAATGGACAACGTTTTGTGGGGCAGATTGGTTAACGACAAACTGCTGACGTGGTGATGGGTATTGATTTGGTGCAGTTGGTCGTGGTTGGTAGACCCCTAGTTGTGGCACAGGCTGTTGTGGAGGGTAAGGGCGGTATGCTCAATAGATGGTGGGTTTGGTGGCTGCTGGGAAATGGTGTCACAGTTGAGGGCATTCATTAGCAGTGTGATGTTGTGAGCAGATTGGACACCAGACATTTTCTCTTGTTGGAAAGGATTTCTCAGCAATATGTTTCATGGCGGTTTGAAAATCGGTAGTGAGTTTATCCATATGAGATTGTTGAGCTTTTTGCCATGTTTCCATTTGATGTAAAAGTCCAGAAGATTGGGCAATATTGTCAGACTTCACGGTCCGGATTCTTAGATTTCTTTTCACGATGGTCAAAGTCATCGTCGGGACCTTTGTCTTCCTCACGGATAGCATGAGCCATTACATCTTTAAATTGATCATAAAGGTCAACTGGTTTGAGTTCATGGCGGATGTTTTTATTCAACTAAGAATAGTTCTATGGCCATACGTTCGGTGATATTTTCAATCAACACATTCTACTTTGAGACGTTTAAAACGCTTAATGTAGTTTCGAACAGACTCTTTGCGATGCATCTTGATTTGGGTAATCTGAATGAACGGGATCTGAGTCAGTTTGGATGGTTTGAAACGTTTGATGAGAGCGTCCTTGAGGGTGGTCCAAGAAGCAAGATCAGGAGCTTCGAGATTCAAGTACCACTCCTTGGGGGTTTCATAGAGTACCATGAGAAATAGGTGAAGCTTTTCAGTTTCAGAGGTATCTCCATAAAAACGGCATGCATTATCAAAGTCTTGGAGAAATCGGTTTTCTCACTACTACGTTGTTCTTTTGCGTAAACTGTATGAATTCTTCTACTTGAATATTTCTGCTGCTAACTGTTGTGTTTCCGTTCCTACATGCCTATGCTCTGAACAATCAAACGTCCGCTATGCTCACAACCACCGTTTTACGACACTATCAACTACTTTACACTGATCAGATTCAAATTCTACTTTATGTCCTAGATCTGTAAATCTGCTAATAGAGAGGAGATTTGTAGACAAATTTGGTACATGAAGGACATTTGAAAGTAGTTTACATTGATCATTGGCAAAGCTCAATCTTATTCTACCTTTACCCTTGATAGCTTGAGTGCTATTATCGCCAAGGTGAACATATCGTTTGGTACTATAAGGTGTATAGGACTCAAAACAGCTGATATGATTGGTCATATGTTGTGTGGCACCGGAGTCAAGAAACCAAAAGCTATCGTTGGATGCTTCTTGATGATTTGTCATGAAGGCATCATGATCCGACTCTTGAATAGGCCGTGGAGATTATGCAGCTGCATTTGCCACTTGATTTGACTGTTCTTTGCTGCTATTCTTTGCTTGCAGTATCTGATAGTCTTGGATCTCGTGGTTGGTATGTTTGTAGTATCTGCATAACAGCTTCTTCTTTGTCAGCTGATTCGACTGCTCGTGATGATGTGTCGATCTCTGATCTTTCTTTGATAACTTTGGGCCTCTCTTCTGCTGCTTAGTCGAGCCTTTCTTGGTGTATAGGGTGTGAGAGTCTACACTCGAGGAACTGGAGGCTTCGTTCCTTCGAGAATCTTCCTGCAACAACATTGTGATGACTCTTGAAAGAGTCAGTTCAGGGTGTGTTATGATGATCATCACCCAGCTATCGTATGAGCTTAACAAGCTTGATAGTAGTGTCATTACTGTGTCTTGATCATCTATGACAGATCCGACAGCGGCCATTTGCTTCAGCAGGTTCTTGAACTGGTTGATGTGATTCTGTAAGGACTCCCCATTTGCCATCTTGAGGGAGTAAAATTTCTTCCTAAGATGTATCTTGGAAGCGATATCTCGCACTTCATATAACGTGCTCAAGATGTCCCAGACTTCCTTGGATGTCTGAGCTTCGGGCACATGGCCGATCTGCATCTCCGAGATGTTGAGGATGATCAGCACAAATGCCTTCATCAGTTTCCATCGAGAGATTGCAGCGTCGTCGGTCTAGCCTCTTCACCTATAACAATGCCATACAATTCCTTAGCCATTAGCACAGTTCTCATCTTAAATTTCCACAGATGGTAATTGGCTCCATCAAGTTTGTCCATAATAGAATTGGCTTTCCCTTGGGAATCCATGCGGAAGATTAGTCTAGATGATAGTAGTAACTATCAGTGACTTAAGTATGATGATCTAGTGTTAAATTACAGAACAAGAAAAGCAATTATCCTATTAGCTAGTAGGATCAGGTTCTGTAGGAAGCTTATCAGGCTATAGAAATAGCTCTAGTGTAAAACTGCTTCAAGAAATTAGATGGAATCTGATGTTAAACTCTAAATAATCAGAGAATAGTGGGAATCTTGACCGAAGCTTTCGCTAGAATCTCGACCGAAGCGTTCGCTGAAATCTCGACCGAAGCGTTTGCTGGAATCTCGACCGAAGCGTCTACTGGAATCTCGACCGAAGCATCATGTTAGATCTCGACCGAAGCCTTCACGTCAGATCTCGACCGACGCGTCGCGTCAGATCTTGACCAAAGCGTTTGCGTCATATCTCGACCGATGGGTTCTGTCAATTCTCGATCGAAGGGTTTCTATCAATTCTCGACCGAAGGGTTTCTATCAAATCTCGACCGAAGGAAGTGATCACATCTCGACCAAAGGTTTTGGGTCCGATCTCGACCGAAGGAGTTGCTCACCATCTCAACCAAAGCCTTAGAGTCTGGGGAAAAAAAAAAAAGCATGAACACCAAATGTTTTTTCAAAAAATAAAACTCATACCAATAGAAAGCCCTTTTCATATTGAGTCTCCCCCTTCACTTCCTTAAACACCCTAAAAAATCCAAAAAAATCCAAAAAATGCCAAAAATCCAAAAACACCAAACAACTCAAAAACTTCAAAAACACTAGAAACTCATACCCAATACCAAAAAGACACATCAGTACCCAATGGACCAACAAAAAGATCCTGAACTCCCAGAAGATTATCCATACGAGATCAAGTCCCCTATAGCTGAACAAATCAGACATCATAGATTCTACCGAATGCGGGCCCAAATACATGGATCATCCGCAAACCCATTCAAGGAACAAAAACCTAATAGGGCCGAGTCTTCACGAGCATGAGCCCATTCTTATGGTGCTAAACCCTCCCAGACCAGAACCAACCTTAATGGTGCTTCTGTTACCCACGGTGCTCATCTTGAGCGACGTACACCCAAGCTAGATCTACCAAAGTTTGACAGTAGTTTGGACCCTCAAAGATTTTTGCAAATATTTGAGAATACATGTGATGTGTATGGCAAAAGATCTCTCGATGCTATGGTCCAATTGTTTTTGATGACCATGATCGCTAAAGCACGTGATTGGTTTTTCAACCTCGATCGTGAAGATAAGACAGACCGGTCAATTTTGAAAGAGTCCTTTATCAAGCATTTGAAGCCCTTTTGCTTGATCGAGAGTCCTTTTGTCAAATTAAGTAATGTTCTGTTGATCCCTTAAGCTTCAAAACTAAAGTGGATGACTCAATTCAACACTTTAAGGAGAAGAAGGGTAAAGAATTAGACTTGCATCTACACTAGTTCAAGGTTGCATCTCTAGAATATATTGATAGACATCTTTAAATAATAGTCCAACTATTATTTTTTTAATTGTATCGAAAGTTGTAACTTTATGAATTTCCAAGGTGGGAAGACCTGAAAGCTACATTTTTGTGATGGTATAGAGTATAGGAAGATGATCATAACATTATTGACAACATAAGATGGCTATTTGAACAAAATATATCAAATTTCTATTATGTACATAGACTAGAAATCTTAGTTATGAATTATATATTTATGACACAAAAACACCTTCATTGGCAATTCCATCCAGGACTATGTAGGGATATCGATAAACTTATTTCAACTCTTGGAAATTAACTACTGGATTATTTGATTCAAACTAATATTAATATAGAAAGAGAAGATCGTGAGAAAATAGTAGGAAACTTAAAGTAGTAGAAGGTGATTCAAGAAGATAAGGGGGATTTAGCCAATCCAAGAAGAATAATGCAAGCATAAATTCATATGAAACTTTTTACCTTCAACACCCATTAATGCTATGAGAGCATGAAATGAACCTTATTCTAAGTATTATCAAATTTGCAATAAATAATGTTATAATGCTAAATGTAAAAATGGTCATTATGAGTACTACAATTCTAATATTATAGTTTCTATTTAGTTGTTACTGATCCACAACCTCCAATAGGAGCATACAGCACTAAACAAAGCAACAAGTTAAATGAAAAATAGTCAAACAACTATCCAAGATCAAATAGACTGGTATCTACATTAGAGGAATGAGAATGTTCCTTTAAGGAGCTCTCATTATTCATTGTACTCTACATATATTGAGCTTAGTGGAACTAGAAACAAAGGCCAGCTTCATAGACATTTACATCTAACTTAAGCTTCAATATTTTAGAATCTATGTAATATGTATTCAAATTATCTTGGAACTTCATCAAATACAAATTGAAAAAAAACAGTTTAAAAAATATTATAATACAATAGTTTATTAGATCACAAGGAAATGTATGATGTAAATGGCAAGGTGTATGTGACATCATTGCAATGGTTCATATGTTAGTGACTCCAATACTTTCAAGTAGAAATCCAAAATTCAAAATCTATCTTAGAAACTTGTACCTATTAGATTCATGTTTATATATAAATATCATATAAAAAAAATGAGATTGAAGTTGTATATCTTTTAGATGATTATTATCATTTTGTGTGTATTTTTTATAATGTTAAGTGAAGACTTCAAAATTGCAATGTTCTATAATGCACCTTTTCAGCTTGTACATTCGGATATTCATGAATTTAGTACAATTAGCAATAGTGGAGCTAGGATGTATGTAACATTCATTGATGATTTTAGTAGATTTTGTTGGATCTATCTACTAAAGGGCAAGGATGAAGTGTATGATGTCTTTATCAAGTTCAAGAATGCAAGGGAGAACCAAATTTCCACAAATATCAAGTGCTTGAGGAGTGATAATGGTGGTGAGTACATATCTACCAAGTTCAAGGCCTTTTGTGATGAGCATGGGATCAAGAGGGAGTATACAACATCAAGGACCCCACAACACAATGGAGTGGCTAAAAAGAAGAATAGGACTTTATGTGAAAGTGGTAAAGCTATGAGATTAAGTGCTAATTTTGACAAACCATTTTGGGATCAAGCTTTGTTGTGTGCCAATTTCTTGTGCAATAGGTGGCCGAGTGGATGGAAGGACTCCTTTTGAGATGCTATTCAAGAGGAGGCTGAGTGTCAACTTTCTAAGAACCTTCGGACGCACATGCTATGTCAACATTACTCTTGATGATAGGACCAAGGAGGATCCATCTTCAAAAGAGGTATTTTTTGTTGGATATAGTGAGGTGAGTAAAGCCTACAAGGTTTACATTTCTTCTACTAACAAAGTGATTGTTGGTAGAGATGGAAACATTCCAAAAGTGTCTTCAAGCATGATTGATGGTAGTGTGTATGGATCTAACATTCTTGATATTGATGAGAAGGATCCTACTTTGGATGGTGATGATGATGGACCTTCATCAAGTCAAAAGCCAAGGAGAACATCAAGAGAAAGACAAGTACCTTCAAGGCTCACATATGATCAAAAGGGTAGGCAAGTAGTTTTTGGAAATTATGCTGCTTTCGTAGCCTCTTTGGATGAGCCTACAAGTGTAGATCAAGCAAGGAAATAAGAGGAGTGGATCCAAGTATACGGTCACTATAGGATTCACGGACCCGTGGAACCTAGGTCCATGCATTAGCACGAGCACATTAGCCCATGGAAAATTATTTGAAAAAAAAAATTGAAGATCAAGAGGTTGATCTCAAAGGGCTTCAACTAGTCAAAAGAGAAGTTGGCAATTTGGAGCTAGTCAAGAGCATCAAAGGAGAGGTAATTGGCAAATATGGTATGGATTAGTTTTTGCAGCTTATTGAAGACTCAAGTAAGGTCAAAGGACCAGAAAGGAAGTGTTGTTCAAGTCTACTTTTTTTGTTCTTTGAGCAATTTCATGTGAATGTGTGCAAATTTCAGATATGGTAAAACTAGTTACATTGGTGAGCATTGTTTTGATGTTGGATTTGTACTAGCATTATTGGCTGGTTTTGCTGATGGAAATGAAGCTACTGAAGGTTCATTATGTCACTCATTCATGGTCAAGTCATCAAGGCTTGATGGCATCTTATTGCAAGATGGAGATGGAAGCTCATTCATGAAGAATCATGGTGGATACGTGGCAACAAAGGACAAAGGAGGAGGAAACATGCAAGCAAAAGTTGATTGTCTGTTTGCTGTATTTTTCCAGAGAGTTCAGAGTTGGAAGCATGGTGGAATCATTTCACTTATATTCTATTTGATTTTTCATGTTCTAGTTACATCTTGACATGTAAAATTGATGTAAGAAATAGTGAAGCATCCCAAGTGGACACTATTCTCTATATCCATTACGGTTGTTTCTATTTTAAGCATTACATGATCATTGAAAGGAGATCTATTCTTAGGAAGAAGATTATTCTTATGATGGATCAAGGTTCTATGGTCAAAAACTATGCCATGAGCAAGCATATTGAGATACAATATCATTTTGTGAGGGAGCAAGTCAAAGGCTCACATATGATGAGAAGGGTAAGCAAGTGGAAGTGACTCATTTTGCTTTTCTCACATGTTTTGGTGAATCTTCTTGTGTAGATGATGCTATGCAAGTGGATGTTGGTTTTCATGGTTTTCAAGCAACTAATGGATCTATAAAAGAGTGTTAGCAAATGACTTTGATGGTCAAGTGAAAGATCAAGAGGTTGATCTCAAAGGGCTTCAACAACACAAAAGGAAAAGTGACAATTTGGAGCTAGTCAAGAGCATCAAAGGAGAGACAATTGGCAAAGATGTTTTGGATCTATTTTTGCAGGTGTTTGAATACTCAAGGTCAAATGAGTAGCAAGGAAGTGTTGTTCAAGTTTATTTTACTTGTTCTATCTCATGTTTGAGCAATTTCAAGTGAATGTGTGCAAATTGTCAAGATATGGTGAAACTAGAATTCTACATTGTTTTACATCATTTTGATGTTGGATTTGTACTAGAATTCTTGGCTGGTTTTGCTGATGGAAATGAAGCTAAAGGAGGATCATTATGTCACTCAATCATGGTCAAGTCATCAAGTGATGATGGCATCTTGTGTCAAGATGGAGATGGAAGCTCATTCATGGAGTTTTATGATGGAGACATATAAGGACAAAGATGGAGGAGACAAGCAAGCAAGTGGTCATCACTCACATTTATTGTTTGGTTGTTGTTATTTTCCAGAGAGTTCAAAGTTGCAAGCATAGAGGAATCATTGCATTTACATTCTATTTGGTTCTTCATGTTCTAGTCACATCTTGACATGTAATATTGATGTAAGAAATAGTGGAGCATCCAAAGTGGACACTATTCTTTATATCAATTATGAAAGCTACTTTAAAACCTTAGAAATAAGGTCTATACTTAGGATGGAGATCATTCTAAATTTGGATCAAAGTAGTATGGTTAGATCTATGCTAAAACTAGTTGAAGAGGGAATGTGAGAAATTGTCAACTGGTAGTTCATTTGGCAATTTAGGCCAATATGCATTTCATCCTTAGAGATAAAATTTATGAAGTTATTTTTACTCTAAGTTCATTTGAATTACGACTTTTTTGGAAAGTGTGGAAAATATAGTAGGTCGAGTTTGGGAAGATTCAAATTTGAGTATTTGGAACATTGAATCTAGTCTATATTGGAGTAGGGTTTTAGATCTAGAAGTTTTCTATTGTTGATAAGATTGGAGGAGGACATCCAAATAGGGCATGGAACTGTTATAAATAGTGTACAAGCATGGGAAGAGATACATTTTCTCTCTCATCTCATTCATGCTAATACATGAGTTCTCTTTGGGGTTTTATACTCATTGGTGCACTATGATGTTGATATCTTGCAATTGTGTAGAATGAAATTGTTTATTGGATCCACATGTGTGAAATACAGTAACTTACTATTATTGTGCAGACAACAACTTCATTTTATCATATATTTGATGTTTGATCAAGATCTTGTTGAGTTTGCATCTTCTATGTGTAGTAGATGTTAGATTTCTACATTGTCAATGGTGCTTGATGTGTTGTAGTTCATAACCAAAGATCAAAGGGACATATTGGATCTTAGTGATTTGATATTTCTTCACACTTTGTTATTTCATCTCCAGATTTGTTACAATTTCTTTTTATTGATGAATAAGCTTCATCACCTTCATGTGGGCTCTCACCAGAGTATGCTCCAATTAGAACAAGAAATTCAAAAGATTCTAAATTATCAGATTCTTATATAATGAACTATAGGGAGGCAAAGCTAAAGCATTTAGATTTATGGTCATCAGGAGTATTGTATCATTGGTGACTCAATGTATAGTTTATATGTGTCACGAAAAAAATGGTCTGTTAGGTTATTGCAAAAATTTGAAAGCTTATGGTAATGCACACTCATTACGTACAATATAATTTTTAGAAGAGGAATTAAAGAACATATCAAGGGAGTGTCAAGAAAAATCTATAAAGTTGAAAACTTGTTTAGAGAAAAATAATATTCTCAAGAAGGAGAATCAAATGTTACAGTCTTCTTTATGTGATTTTACAATTAGTAATGATAAGATGAAGATTGCATTTCAATCCATGGATATCTCTTATTTATCTTTGGTTAAAGACATGGATTTGCTGAACAAAAAGACAAAAACTAACAAGAGAAAGAGATTTGTAACAAAGGATATTTGTGATCTTTCATGCAATGGAGGTTACCGAAAAAGAAGAATCTGTGCATTCAAGTAAGTTCTAGCTTATTTGTATTGATATTGATTGAGCGTTCTGATTTGTGTCCAATTTGTTCAGTACAGTTTGTGTCTAGATCATTATTGACTATTTTATGAAAACTCATTTGCTATTATGCAGGACTATCATATTGTGTTGTATTGTGATAATACTAGTTGTATTCGTATGGCTAAGAATCTTGTTTTTCATGCACGCACAAAGCACATTGAAATATAGTACTACTTTGTGCGAGAGAAGGTGTTAAGTAAGAAAATCGACGTAGTCTATTGTTTTACAGAAGAACAATTAGATATATTTACGAAGCCTCTTGCACGAGGTAAGTTTTGAAAAGTTTAGAGACTTGTTGAATATCAGGGAGAACAAACTAGTTAATCCATAGCTTGGGGGCTAGATCCGTTTGATCCAGAATTGGTTGGGTTGGTTTGTCCACCATCCGTACCCTTTGTGGTTGCTTGATTTGGCATGCTTAGAGTAGGATCCTTGGATTAGGACTTTATATCAATCCTAGTAATGTGTGTAGCTCTTACTTTTCTTTCGTTTAAAAGTGAGGTTTTAATTTTTCCTTGAGAGGGAAGACCTATACATTTTTGGGAAGGAATATGAGGTGACATTTCGTAATAGGACATAATCACAAGGTTTAAGAATTTTAATTAGTATGTTCATCTCTACATTTTAAAATGCACTTGTTTGGCTGAGACAGAGAGCAATTACCCAATTTTCGTAGGCTTCAGGTAGACTCGATAATAGAGTCACGAGGGCATCGAAATCTTCTATGACTGAGCCAGTTGTAGTCATCTGCTCCATAAGATTTTTGAAAGTGTTGAGGTGATCGAAACACTATCTGCTTCAGAAATTTTGAGGTTGAAGAATTTCGTCCTCAGATGGAGCTTGGATGTAACGTCTCTAATGTTGTAGAGAGTTGATAGGATGTCCCATGCATCCTTAGCAGTTTGAGCAGCACGTATGTGGCTAATCTGAGTATCCTTGATATTGAGGGTGATCATGGCAAATGCTTTGCCATCTCTCAGTCTCCACTTGGTGATGATGGTTGCATCACCTTCTGGTTTGAGCTCTGTGCCATCAACAATGTCCCACAGTTCTTTGGCTAGAAGTATAACCTTTATCTTGAATTTCCAGAGATGGTAGTTATCTCCATCGAGTTTGTCAATGAGAGATGAACTAGATGACGGATCCATTTTGGTTGGACTAGATCATTGGTAGAAACAACGATTATCTGAATAATGTTGGTTGCGTGTTTGCTAGAAAGATGTCTTGATAGAAACAAGACTGATAATCCGCAGACGAAATGCAGATTACTGAAATGCCTACTTTGATACAATGTCGTAAAACGGTGGTCGTGAGCGCAGCGGAGGCTCGGTTGTTTAGAGCGTAGGCGTATAGAAACAGAAACGCAACAACTAGTAGCAAAAATATTCAAGTAGAAGAATTCATACAGTTTACGCAAAAGAACGACGCAGTAGTGAGACAAAAATTGCACTCTGATAAATATCAACAGTGACTACAATGGCTTGAAGTAATAAGTTCAGCTTGCTGAGCGTGATAACGCTGGCTACAGATAACTCTGATTGAAAAAGAAAATTCAATTGTTCTTCTTAATGCTTACATAGCTTGATTCAGCTAATATAGACATTTACAAGAGAAAAATTACCTTACAAGCCTTTAAGGCTATTTACGCCAATCTTTGCATATGTACAAAGTTGGTGACCGCTTCACCACCTTTTGGATATTTGGTTGTACAACTGTTTTTAGGGTTGCTGATACGTTTGGCGACGTCGATTTGCCAATGTAGAAAAATGCGAAAAAGCCGAAGGTGCCTTAGTTTAAGGCAGGGAAAAAGACAAAGGTGCCCAAAATTGTTTTAAGGCATTCTGGGTTTAGTGTCACATTTTTCGCAAAGCGAAAAAGGCAAAGGTGCCAAAAAATGGTTTAAAGGCATTCTGAAATTAGTGTCGCATTTTTCGCAAAGAGCCAAAAAAGACGAAGGTGGTCCAGAAATGGTTTTTAGGTCATTTTGGCCAGTGTGTTGCTTTTTCATGAAGGCACGGAAAAAGGGCGAGGAAGGTAAAAAGCAAAGGTGCCTAAAATCGTTTTAAGGCATAAATGGAAAAAAACTTGAAGGAAAAATGTGAAGGTCCGAAAATATGTTGTCGGCCTTCTATTTTCAAGATGCTTATTACTTAACGATTCTTAAGGCTGAGCATAAGAAATCTAACAGATAGGCCATGCAAGATCCTAGCACTTGGAAAGAGGCATGGATACTTGTACAGATTAAGTCATTGCTTTTCTTTCTCTAGTCAAGCACTTAGTACTTCTACTTAGATAAATAAAAGTTTACTTTGACATTATAGGCTTGGTCATTTGAATTATGCTTCTGTACAACAAATGTCTAAGCAATCCATTGTTTTTTATCTCGACTATCCTGACAAGAAAGTCGAATTACCTATCTGTCAAGATTGCTTAGTTGGTAAGCAGACAAGAAAACCATTTAGATCAAGCCATCAGCGGACTGCTAGAGGATTACTAGATGTACATTCATATATCTTTGGCCCAATGCAAAATTCTTCACGAAAGGATGCAAAGTACTTTATAGCTTTTATTGATGAATTTTCTAGAAGGACTATGGTTTATTTTATTAAGAAGAAATCAGAAGCTTTCAACTGCTTCAAAATCTTCAAGGAGCATGCAGAGAAAGAGACTAGTAAGACAATCAAAGCCCTGAGGTCCGATAATGGTGGAGAGTACATCTCTACTGAGTTCAAGGAGTACTGGCAGAGCCAAGGCATTGAATATCAGTTTATCACTCCTTAGTCTAATGGCTTAGCCGAGAGGAAGAATCGTACCCTGGTCGAGTAAGCTAAATGTATGCTGGCACACTCACACAGTACAGAGGTGAGCGTGAGGAGGCTCAATAAGTCAAACTTCCTCGATATGTCGGATAAGTCTGGTTTATTTGATAAGTCGATCTAGCCCGATATGTCGGTCAACCTTTACTTACTCGTCTTCAATAGTGGAGCTGCACGACAATGCAAGTGAATATACAACATTATGAATGGAACTAGATTAACATGGGATTTAGGAGAGTAGAGGAGATAAATCCAACATTATGATGCCAATGGAGCAATCGCAAAGCACAAGGTAGGACTTGTAGTGAAAGGCTATGCGCAAAGTAAGGGCATTGACCATTAAGAGACCTTCGCTCATGAGGCTAAGTGGAATAGACTTCACATGGTGATTGCTTTGGCAACATTGTTGGGCAAAATCTACATCAAATGGACATAAAGTCCACCTTTGTGAATGGTAAGCTTGAAATTCTTGCAAATGATCATAACTTGGCATAAACATATAGGTATGCCTAGGTAGATGCCTCATAGTCATAGACAAACAATCAAGTGCATATACATCCAAGATCTAGTAGTCCCAGACCATGCTACATAGAACATTCAAATTTTCAATTTTGCTTATTCAATTAGAGCCATGATCACTAAAAGCTTCTTTGTATGGTGTGCCATTTTGTCTTTCGATGCTTGAAGGTTCAACTAATATGCGTTACTAATATAACTTCATCAGCTTTTCATGATTGATTTAAGTTTGCCATCCTCAGGCTAAGTATGGACTTAAGCTTTACTCCATGTTCATCTTCCAAATTTGTGTCTCTCTCAAAGAAAACATGAATACAATATTGAGCTGTTTGTTAACATAAAATAAGGAGGAGACCATGCATAGAACATCAAGGTGAAGTGTCATGTGACACATGATTAGCTTGATAATGTGCATTTCTTGGCATCCTGGTGCTACCCCACCCTCTCATTCTCCATATCGTATGTCTAAAGATGAACATGATGAGGTCCAGCTCCAAATTGCTTCCCTTTTACGTCAGGGCCTCATTGTTCCTAGCCATAGTCCTTTTGGTGCTCCTATCCTCCTTGTTGCCAAAAAAGATGGAACCAAATGCCTTTGCATTGACTATCGTGCTTTAAACAAGCTGACTATCCGTAATCAGTATCCTATACCTCACATGGATGACCTTTTGATAAGCTTGGCACTTCTTCCATCTTTTCTAAAATTGACCTACGTTCTGGATACTACCAAATTAGGATGTGTCCTTCTGATGAGCATAAGACTGCATTTCGTACTCATTTGGGTTTGTATGAATTTCATGTTCTTCCATTTGGTGTTCAGAATGGTCCACCGACATTTTACGTCCTCTTTTAGGCGTTGTGTCGTAGTTTATTTTGATGACATTCTTGTTTTTAGTACTTCTTTGTCTGATCATGTAAAACATCTATCTTATGTGTTCGAATTACTTACTAATCATCAACTGTTCGCCAAATTGTCCAAATGTGCTTTTGTCGTGGCTAAAATTGACTTTTGGATTCTTATTTGTGGTGGACGTATTCGTCTTGATCCTCGAAAAGTTCAGGCTATTGAGAATTGGCCTGTCCCAACCGATGTTCATTCTGTTTGTATGTCTTTAGGTATGGCAACCCATCTTCGTCGTCCTGTTAAGTATTTGCCACTGTGGCTACCCCGCTTCATTCGTTACTAAAGAAGTCTCATGTCTTTGTTTGGACTTCTGAGTGTCAAACTGCTTTTGATGCTTTACATCATGCCATTGTTTCTGCTACTATTATGTGTCTTCCCTAGTTTGATCAGCAAGTTATTGTTGAGACTGATTGTAGCGCAGGCATCCCAAAGGGAGCCGGGAACCACGACTTAGCTTCCCAACCTTCAACTCTTGCCATCCAAACCCACTTGACATACAAGCAGCCAACTCGCCAGCAACGATCACTACTGTTATGTGTCTTCCCCAGTTTGATCAGCGTTTTATTGTTGAGATTGATGCTAGTGAAATTAGTTTAGACGCTCTTCTCCGTCAGTCCGAGTGTGTTATTGCTTATGAGTCTCGTCGTTTGCGCTCTTATGAGCAACGTTACTCTGTACATGAAAAAGAGCTACTTGCTGTCATCCATGCTCTTAAGAAATGGCGTCATTATTTGTATCGTGTTCTCTTTGATATTATTATTGATCATCAGTCTTTCCGTTATCTTTCTTCTCAGCGTGATTTTAATGATCGTCAATATCGTTGGTTACAATTTTTACAGTCTTTTTATTTTGATATTTTGTATCATCCAAGCAAGGCAAACACGGCCGCTGATGGTTTATCTCGTCTTCCTGCATTGTTACATAGTATTGTTGCTTCAGTTCCTTCTTGGTTTGATGATTTACCGGCCGCAGATTTGTCTTGTTCTGACTTTTATGATGTTTATCATACTTGTCCCCTTTCGTCCTCTCGGAAGTTCCAGGTTTATACGATTGTTGATGATCGTGTATATTACTTGGTTGCTTTATGTATTCTCAGTTCTCTTTCCATTCGTCCTCAGTTGCTGTCTGATGCTCATGCTTCCCCTATTGGTGGCCATTTTGGTTTTCGAAAGTCTTATCCACGTCTTAAGGACAATTTCTATTGGCCATCCATGAAGTCTGAGCTAGCCCATCTTATTCGAGATTGTCCTTTTTGTGCCCATAATAAATACTCCCGTCTAAGTCCGCTGGTTTTCTCCAGAGTTGGCCCATTCCTCATCGCCAGTGGACAGATATTTCTATGGACTTTATCCTTGGTCTTCCTCATACCCGCCGTGGTCATGACTCTTGTATGGTGGTGGTAGACTCGGTTCTCGAAACAGACACACTTTATACCGGTCCGCAGTACTATTATAGCTGAGTAGTGTGCACGTCTTTTTCTATCAGATATTTTTCACCTGCATGGTATGCCAAATACTATCCTATTTGATCGGGATAGTAAGTTTACATCTACGTTTTGGACAGAGCTTATGCGTATTTTGGATGTACAGCTTCTGATGGGTACTGCTTATCATTCTACTGCTGACGGGCAGACTAAGGTCCTTAATCGGATCCTTGAGGATTACCTTCGACATTTTGTTTCTCCTTCCGGGAAGGATTGGGACCAGCATTTATGTTTGGCAGAGTATAGCTATAATAGCTCTGTTAGTACCAACATTGGAGTTTCACATTTCTTATTGGCTCATGGGTATGCTCCACTTTTGCCAAGGGTGCCCTCCTGATGATACACCAGTTACCATTGCTTCTTTTTTATCCGGTGCTCGTGAGCTTATTGCTAGGGCTACTACTCACTTACAACATGTTCAACAGCGCTATCAGACTCTGTTGATCGTCATCGCGGTCATGTTGAGTTTCAGGTTGGTGATATGGTTTACCTCCGGTTACGCTTTGCACATCATCACTTTGTTCAGGGTCACGCTTCTACTGAGAAGCTTGCACCATGCTATTATGGGCCTTACTGTATCTTGGATCGCCTCAGCCTTGTTATATACTGGTTACAGTTGTCTGATTCTACACGAGCTTGTGATATCTTTCATGTTAGCCTGTTACGAGCTGCCATTGAGGATGATGCTCCTTGCGATCTCACAATTCCTACAGAGCCAGAGCTATTCCCTTTTTTGCCAGCCGCCATCCATCAGGTTCGCCTTCAGTACAGTCGACGTCGTAGGCAGGTTCAATAGTGGTGCATGGGCCTTGGAGGGTATAAGTATACATGTTGGGCTCTCACTAGTGTATGTTTGATTTGTAATGAGTAGCTACATGTTGTTGGTGTGACTCCTCTTTCCATGACTCTGATTGATCCATAGCTTGGGGGCTAGATCCGTACGATCTAGGTTTGGTTGGGTTGGTTTAACCTCCACCGGTTTCCATGTGTTGTTGCTTTGTATGGTATGCTTAGACTAGAATCCTGTTGTGAGGACTTTATACCAGAGGGCTTGGCCTTCCACGACATCTTATTCATGAAGCCTTTCTGGGTGGATATGCAGCAGCTGATGGATGTCATGCGTCCCATCTACTTTGTTCTGAGGCTCATTAGAGAGAGAGAGAGAGAGAGAGAGAGAGAGAGAGAGAGTGCTATTGGGTTTGTGTGTGTGTGTGTGTGTGTGTGTGTGTGTGTGTGTATCGTTGATTTGTGTGCATATAGATGTGTGTGAGAGAGAGAGAGAGGAAGAGACAGAGAGTGTGAGGGACGGAGAGAAAGAGGATTTGTGTCTGTGTACGCGTGTACGAGACATGGTGTGTGTGTGTGTGAGTTTAGGATTTAGGTTTTAGAGTGCTTGGCATCCGAATACTCACCACTATGCTCATGACTGTCTTCTTGCATCCATATCCAAGCTAGTTGGAGAGGCCATAGCGTAGACTAGTTGGGAGACTGCCATAGTTATGCTAGTTGGAGCCATAGCCGGTGTGGATGCCGAAGATACAACATTGGCGTCGTTGCCGCTCTTTTCGCTCTGTTCTCATGCTTTTTGCTTGATTTCCTGCTTTTGCTTTTGTAGTGTGACAGTTCTGCTTTGTTGTGTTTTAAACTAGAATTTCGTTGGTGTTTTTTGCTTGTTTTCAGCATCTCTTTTCTCACTTTTCTGCTTGTTTGCTAGCTTGTTGCTTTCTTCTTTCTTGCATTTGTAGTGTACAATCTTACTTAGTTCTTGTTTACATCTCCGGTCTTCCAAGACTCAGATAGGCGCAGACGAGGCTATTTACTAAGGCGGATTTTTGGTCATATTTTCAAGAGGCCTTGCACGGATAAGGAGCTTCTACTTTGTAGTAGACAACCACCAAGCTTTGAATGTCGATGCAGCAATGAAACCCAGTTTGGTTTCTTTGAAAACTTTCAGATCGGCCGCATCATTGTGCTCTACATGTTCGGAATGTTGTCGTGAAGATACTGGCCCTCCTGTCCGCTTAGCTACCCAATCTTGTTCGCGAACCAAAATTACAACCGAAGATCTTTTAGGTATTTCTTCCTGTGAAGAAAGGGGCAAAGCTTTTGAATAATGGACATCATCATCCACAAGCTGTCCACGGATTTCTTGCTGTCCTCGAGCCTTCTTGCCAAGCATATCAAGCTCTGGAGTTCCACGCCCGTCATCCCACATATTTCTTTCTTGACATATGTTTTCAGCTGCATCCAGCAGCGCTCTCAGCAGGGGGAGGGCACCCCGCACCATTCACTCTTTTTTTGGATTGTTTGTGCAGATTCAGGTGTTTAGAGAGGGTTTTTGAGGATTAATGAATTCTTCCCTATGTCTTGCAACAAATAGAGCATAGTCTCACTCCGACAGTCCGACAGTAGTGTATGTTAAATCTGGGCCTCCATCGTGAGCATTTCAAGCCAGCATAGCCACGCACGACCCTGCCTACAGCCTGCCCCACATCAGAAGGTTACTGTACCAGCGATGGAGTTCTGTCATCAACGTTTTCAGTCGTTTTTCAGCTGATCCATAGCCTGCTGTGGCCCTGCCTGCCACAAATTCCAAACCTGCAAGAAGATCCAATACGTAGGGGTCTGAATCTGCAACATCTGAAGAGGGAGTCCGGGAGCCATCATTTGTCTTGCTTAGTAGCAGAGCTTGCCACGCAGCAGCCACTGTTAGGCCCCCACAAACGGGTAACTTCGAAGGCCACAATCCAGCAGAGAATTGCCAAGCAATCTGGCATGCCATCCACCCTACTCCCGCCATCCCACTCCACTTTCATTGATGCATTAGCTCTGGGCGAGCTTATTGGGGGAGTGACGGGAGCACTTGATGAGCCTCTTGTCCATATTTAAAACCTCACGGGGGAAGAACTGCTGTGCCACCTCCTCCTGCCACTTTGGAGATCATAACATCCCACAACAACATTAATGATAGCTCGTTTTCAGCCCATATCCGTTTTGACATTTCAGCCCATATCCGTTTTGACATTCAGAGGGGACCTCATTTCAGAGTGCACCCAGCCGCGTTCTCTGTTCGGGACTGATTTGGGAAGGGCCTCAGCTGTTTTTCAAAGGTGGTTAGAACTTCTATTTTTTGGATGTTCGAGATACCTCTAGAACATTTATCTGTTGGCCCATTCTATCATGCTCTGAACATCCGAACCTATGGCTTAACACACCCAGGCCTCCTACATGCTTGTATCTATAGGACTTATTGTTGTAGTCACTTTCACAGCGTTGATCATTGTACATGCACACAGCTGTATTATGAAGTGTTTGTTGTCATCCGTTTTTCGGTTGTTTCTAGTCTCTTTCAAGTCATTTTCAGCCGTTTTTCAAAATAAATAAATAAATAAAATTATTTCTATTCTTTTCCTTCTTCGCTATTGGAAAGAGCTGATATTTTTAGCACTATTCACACATTTCTCATTGACGTTCATGGCCAGTCATTCCCATGGGTCCACGGGTCCAGATTTGTGCAAGTCATGCGCGAGTCATCTTCTATGTGAGTCATTTTTTTGTGAGTCATCTTCTGTACAAGTCATCTACGAGTAGTAAATTATTCTTGCACGAGTCATTTTTTTGCGAGTCGTCTAGTAAATTACCCTTGCACGAGTCATTTTTTTTGCAAGTCATCTTCTATACGAGTCATTTGCGAGTAGTACGTTTCCGTCCACGAGTCATTTTTTTTTTGCATGAGTCATCTTTTGTGCGAGTCCTGTGCGAGTCATCTGTTTTCGTCCACGAGTCATCTCTCACCCTTGCACGAGTCATTTTTTTTTGCAAGTCATCTTCTATATGAGTCATCTGCGAGTAGTACGTTTCCGTCCATGAGTCATCTCCCACCCTTGCACGAGTCATCTGCGAGTAGTACGTTTCCGTCCACGAGTCTTCTCCCACCCTTGCACGAGTCATTTTTTGTACTGAACACGCCTGTGCGAGTCGTAAATTTCTTTGAACGAGTCATTTTTCATTTTGTGCGAGTAAGTTCCCGTGTCTGTGCGAGTCATTCCCCTGTCTCTGCGAGTCATTCCCTGATTCTCGTCAACTACAAGAATCCTAGAGGAGGTGAGTAATTTAAAAAAAAAAAAAGACTCCCAAATAAGTTAAAAAAACCCAAAACAAACTTGTAGAAATACTTTCAAGTGCAAAATCTCTGATCTCTCCTAAAATAGAACTATCTAGTACTCGCATAGCCTCACGACGAAGACCCATAATTTCAAGCACTTGAAACCTAGTAAAATCCCCTAAGATCAACATCATATGGTTCCACTCAGGAAACTCCAAGCTCTTGCAGATATACGTTGCACCTAGAATTGTACATATTCATCTTCCATCGCCAACAATCCTATCATGATGAATCTATTTTGATAGCCTTAGGCACCTCTAGTAGGGAATGCCTTAGAAGTGTCCTAGTAGGAAACCATAGATCCGTCACGATAAGTTTGCCAAATCTGTCGATATCAACATCCATCACCCATCACCTAAGTGCATAGAATCTCGACATAAAGAGCGCTTGTTTTGAAACAAGTTTGTCTAAGACAACTATTTTTCTTGTAAGGAGTTCAATGGTATGTTAAGAGCGTTCAGATGGCAAGGAGCAAATGGCCTGTCATAATCTCAAGCTAACAAACGTTGAGTTTTCTGAGTGGAAGTTTTGTATGTTGAGTTACTACTGACCGGTGGGGATCAATCCATTGTCTTCAAGTCTTGAGACCGCCGATGAAGAGGCTTGTCCAGGTACTGCCACCCTCAAGTGGTAATATGAGAACAAGAGACTCTAGTGAGGCAAATGACAGTGGCGTGTCAACAATGCCAAACATGTCCAACCAGGATCAGATTTCATTGGAATAAATCGAAAATATTATGAGACTCTATGTTATCACCAATGGTAAGATACAGAGCGAAAATGGCTATTTTGCATATTTCATCATGGTAAGTATTTTCATTGGTATATCTAACTTAGATATAACTACTGTAAAAATTTTGTGAAGATCCAATGGTTATATTTTTCGGATTTCTGAGGAAAACTGCTCGCTGATCTATTTGCAGACCTGAGGCTCCAAAAAACCGGGCAAAAGACCGAAAAGGATGCAAGCAAATCTGAGTTTTGTAGCTCCCTGCCCTCGCTGGTTGGACAACAACTCTTCTGCTCAAAAACTCTGTGATTTGGGCCCAAAAAATGATTGCAAAAATCCGAATTTCTTGAGCACCCTGCTCGCTGATCTGGCCAGGACTACTAGTGCTCCAATTCACTTGATTTTAGGCTCAAAATTGCTTGCTAAATCCGATTTCTCAACAACTCTTTGAGTTCTGGACCTGCACCAGGCTTTCTGCCCTGAAACCGCTCCAAAATCACTGATTTTCACTTAGAAATCCGAGTTAGAAACTGATCTTGCAGCGCTGGACCTACACTAGAAATCTGATCTGAATTCTACTCCAAAAAGCGAGTAATTCTACTGAGATTTCCATGGTAGATAGCTGTCACAACAGCGATTGATGTCCTCTCCTAATTTCTGAAAATTGAAAAGTATATGTACTCTCTGATAGATTTCTCTTCTTGCTGAAAACTAAGCTCCCAAAGATGGAGATGGCTCTGATACCAGTGTAAGAGATCTAAACACCACAGTAGGGCAAACACTAACTGATCCACCCAACCTTGCCTACTCCCTGATATGGAGCAAGCTCCTCCTAGCCCAGTGTGAGGCCTGGTAGCATGCATACTGCCAAGTGTCGGCCACGTGGCTCTGACGTGGCCGACTGCACGTCGGGACCCAACGTGGGGCCCTATCCTGCTGACAGGGTCCCTGAGCTGTGTTAGGCCCGCCATGGCTATGGACCGTGCCGAGGCATACTACTCACACTGTCTTGCCCTGTTGGTCGTGTACGCTGGACACGACCCTGACTGTGGTATCTGACCTCCTGTGTTCTCTAGGGTTCGGCACTGGTTACGTGCTCGTAACAGTATATAGCCCCTAACTAGTGTACCCTTAGGTACTGGGCCACTACCATTGAGAGTTATGTGTTGTTTTCTTAGCCTAGCTATTGATTTGAGACACTAATATGCGGCAAGGCCCATAGTAGCACGGTGCAAGCTTCTTAGCAGAAGCATGGCCCTGAACAAAATGATGTCATGCAAAGCAAAGCCGAAAATAAATCATATCACTAAGCTGAAACTAAACATGGGGGCGATGGTGGTCTACAGAGGCCTTGGCACGTTATTGAACATGCTATAAATGTGTACTAGCTTGAGTAATAAGCTCGCGGGCACTGATAAGAATGAAGCAAGGGTAACAGGTGTATCCTCTAGCAGAAGAGGACTCGTACTAAAGAAGGAGCATAACCATAAGCTAGTAAGAATGGGGATACACCAGTGTTGGTACTGACAGAGCTATTATAGCTATACTCTACTAAAGATAAACCTTGATCTCAATCCTTCCTTAAAGGAGTAACAAAATGTCATAGATAATCCTCAAGGACCTTGGACTGTCCATCGGCTATAGAATGATAAGCAGTACCCTTAAAGAGATGAACATCTAGAAAACGCACAAGCTCTGTCCAGAATATATAAGTAAACTTAATATTCCGATAAGATAGTATAGAACATGGAAATCCATGTAATCAAAAGATTTCTGATAAAGATAAGTGTGCACACTGCTCTACTATGATAGTGCTACAGACCGGGATGCAAGGTACCTGTTTCAGAACCGATCAACCACCACCATACATGAGTCATCACCACACTGGGTACAAGGTAGGCCAATGATAGAGTCCATAGAAATGTCACTAGCAATTGTATGGTGCCAACTTTGAGGTCCTGACAGACCATGAGAGTCTCAGATACCTTTGCAATCAACCTGAGCTTAGAGGTCGGAAAGCTCGTTGGGCAGAGTTGATGCAAGAGTTTGACATGTCTATCAGATATAGGCGTGGAAAATTCAATACAGTAGCAGATGCCCTTAGCAGAATGCCTATGATAAACGAACTGAGTTTTACTCAGATTCGTAATGAGTTACTCGAGTCCTTGAGAGGGAAATGCCAGCATGATGCATTCTTCTCTATTATCTGGAACTCAGTCCAGAACAGACAGTTACAGACTCCAAACCAGTTCCCGGGGCTGGTGCCAGTTCATCCAAGAATATGGCAGCCTCCGTTGAGGATGACGATGAGTCCGAGTATACGTCGTCAGATGACGTTGAGGATTCTGAGCCTGTATTACCCAAGCAAACCCCAGTGGTTGAGGGTCAGTTGACTCAAGGATTCAAATGGAAACAGTATTCCATTCAGGATGAGTACTTGCTCTATAGAGATAGAGTATGTGTCCCCAATTCAGAGGATTATAGGCAGCAGGTCCTATATGAATGTCATGACA
The DNA here is from genome assembly GCA_029204225.1 of Diphasiastrum complanatum. Taxonomy (NCBI): domain Eukaryota; kingdom Viridiplantae; phylum Streptophyta; class Lycopodiopsida; order Lycopodiales; family Lycopodiaceae; genus Diphasiastrum; species Diphasiastrum complanatum. The sequence continues at coordinate 34,636,206 of CM055099.1, forward strand.
ATCCTAGCGCCGGACACCCAGGCATACAGAAGACCTATGAGCTTCTTCGTAGGCAATTTTTCTGGCCCAGTATGAAAAAGGACGTCCACCAATATGTAACCAGTTGCCAGAAATGTCAAGTAAATAAAGCAGAGCGTTTAAAGGCAGGAGGGTTGTTGCATCCCTTAGAAATACCAGCTGGTAAATGGGAGAGTATCTCCATGGATTTTATAGTAGGCCTGCCTAAAACCCAAAAGGGTAATGACGCTATATGGGTCACAGTTGACCGTCTGACCAAAATGGCTCATTTTATTCTGACCAAAACAACCGTTAGAGCTCCAGAGTTAGCGAGGTTGTTTGTAGACGGGCTATTTAAATTGTACGGTCTACCTTCCAGCATAGTCAGCGACCGGGACAGTAAGTTTACTGGAAATTTTTGGAGGGCAGTATTCCATCATCTCCATACTAAACTTAATATGAGTACCACCGACCATCCACAGACGGACGGTCAAACAGAAAGGGTAAATCAAGTGCTGGAGGATATGCTTCGTGCATACGTCAGCAAGAAGCAGACTAATTGGGAGGAGTATCTCTCGATATTAGAGTTTGCTTACAACAGTACCAAACATTCAGCTACGGGATACAGCCCATTTATGCTGATGTACGGTTTTCAGCCACGCTCACCCACAGCTGTAGGGTTTAAACAAGAAAAAGTTGAAGCAGCCAAAAACTTTTTAGAGGACCTAAACCAGATGATAGAACATGCTAAGCGTAGCATTAGACAGTCCCAGGATCGAGCAAGGCATTATGCAGATCCACACAGACGGGATGTGCAGTTCTCCACTGGTGAGAAAGTCTACTTGAGAGTCCCAGTTGACTCTAAAACCCTCAAATCAGGAGTGTGTGCTAAGTTGTCTCCAAGGTATTGTGGTCCCTTTACCATCAGTAGGAGACTAGGCGAGGTCACCTATGAACTAGAACTCCCACACAGCAGTAAGGTTTTTCCAGTCTTTCATGTAAGTCAGTTACGAAAAGCCTTAGCCAGATCAGACAATCTGGTAGGGGACAGTGTTCTAGTTCTCTCATTGGATCCTCAACAACCTCCACATGAACCAAAAGAGATTCTTGATAGTAGAGAGACGCAGACTCGTCATACTCTATACCGAGAATATCTGGTTAAGTGGAATGATCAGCCTGTTGAGAATGCCACTTGGGAAAGAGGCAGCGTCCTTCGCAAGATTTTTCCAGATTTTGTCTTAGAGGACCAAGATGGTTCTTAAGGGGGAGGGAGTGTTGCGAGCTCGTAACCAGTGCCGAACCCTAGAGAACACAGATAGGTCAGATACCACAGTCAGGGTCGTGTCCAGCGTACATGACCAACAGGGCAAGACAGTGTGAGTAGTGTGCCCCAGCACGGTCCATAGCCATGGCGGGCCTAACACAGCCTAGGGACCCTGTCAGCAGGATAGGGCCCCCAGTTGGGTCCCGACGTGCAGTCGGCCACGTCAGTGCCATGTGGCCGACACTTGGCAGTAGCATGCTACCAGTCCTCACACTGGGCTAGGAGGGGCTTACTCTATATCAGGGAGTAGGCAAGGTTGGGTGGATCAGTCAGTGTTTGCCCTACTGTGGTGTTAGGATCTATTACACGGGTGCAGGTAGAGGTGTAGTATCACAGCCAGTTGGAGCATGTCTAGTCGGTTTGGCTTGCTTGGGGACTGATGTGGAGGCATATTGGGAGGATGAGGATGACGAGTCCTCCTCCTCGGATACACAGCTCATGCCAGTTCCAGATAGGCATAGATATCAGTTGCGAGAGTCAGCTCGGGGCCCTGAGTTGTCTCCGGAGCATTCGTCTGAGTTAGAGCCAGAGCATTGATTGTAGCTCTGTTATTTTATTTTTAGCAGTTTGATATCATGTTCCATGTTTGGCGGCCAGATGGTCGAACACTATATTCAAACCATTTTCCATATTATATCAGTGTTGGACATACTCTATTCGCTGCACATTGTGTATTTGTCAATTTGTAATTGTGATGCTCTGTTTTCAATTTTATTTCAAATGGTATGTGCGTATTTTCAGTTAGTTTCAACTGCAGAGATTGATAGCAGATGCACAACACAGAAATACAACCCCCTTTATAGCATTTCATAAACACACATATTACACCGCATTACACCAGACATGCGTTGCACAAAAAACACATTGAACATTAATTCAACAGTGGTATCAAAATAACAGTACGTATCCCGCCACATACGGCTGGGGCTGTTCTTTACACTGTGTCAAACACTAAATGTTGCCTCATCTTATGTCAAAAACCACATAACAACAGCCAGCCACATACGGCTGGATCCTATCCACTCTAAACATTTCTACGGATCCTCCACAGACTCCTCGCCCTCGTCAGGTGCATTGTTCTGTCGCTCTCGCTCTGTCTCCCGGTTAGCCCGAGCTGCCTCCTGGTCAGCTCGGCGGCGGGCAGCCCTTTCCCTGCCGTGTGAAGTTCATTCCGATCTGCTCATCCAAATCCAGCTCAACAGCGTGGGTAGGGGCCACAGCGGGGGCGGGGATCTGCAGCTCTAGGTGTCTCTCCCGAGTCTGTCGCAGCATCTCTGCAATGTCTGCCTTTTGCTTCCGATGCCTTTCGTTGTGCCTTCGGACATCTTCCTCGAGCTTCCTCCTAGCCTCGCCCTCAGGCCTTGGTGGTATGCGCTCTGCCATCTCACGACACCCTGTTTCTCGAACTGGCTCTCATAGCCTCCCACAATGCCTCTCACAATGCCTCTCACAACCTCTCTCTCACAGCCTGTCACAGGCTCTCACAGCCTCATGAGTGCCTATTTAACCCCACAGCCTGTTCCCCCGTGTGCAGTTGTTGATGATACCTCCATGTGCCCTTGTACCTGTCCCCATTTGTTGCTCCCCCACGTGCTGCACTCCCATTGGCCCCATGGCCTGCTCCCCCACAGTGCCCATGTGCTACTGTACCTGCCCCATGTATTGCTCCACCACATGCTGCACTCCGATTGGGTCCGTGGTCTGCTCCCCCACAGTGCCCATGTGACGGTGTACCTGTCCGGATTTGCTGCTCCCCCACATGCTGCACTCCCATTGACCCCAAGGTCTGCTCCCTCACAGTGCCCCCTGTACAGTCCCTCTGTACAGTCCCCTGTATAGTCCCCCCTTTTTTCTAAACCCTGACACTTTTTTTTTCAAAATATTTTACCCTAAAAAAAACTTAGTATAAGGGGTTTTTAATAAATTAAAAAAAAATAATAATAATAAAAAATATTATTATTATGGTGTCGCCCTGGTACCGCGGGTCTGAGGGCGGCACCATAATGGCGGTACCACCATTACGGTACCGGCGGTACCATAATGGCGGTACCATGGGGGACTATGATATATACATATACCATACTTGCATAATGCATTCTGGAAGGAGTTTCAGAATACATTCCGGGATTTTGGCCCGGAACGCTACCCAGAATGTTTTTTTTTTCCAATGTGGAATTCAAAATGCAGGAAATTTTCTGAGGGATCTGAAATTTATTTAAACACTACAGGGACCCTATTTTTGTCAGATATTATTAACTATATTGGCCCTATTTTTGCTGGATATTGTGCACACTTTACAGTTGGCAGTGAAATTGTTGGACAGCCAGTAAAATTGCCGAAGTTCATCCAGTCAAAAATTAAAAAAGCGGGTGAAATTGTTGGAAAGCTAGTTTCTAGGAAAGCCAACAAAGTATAGGAATGGAACCAGCATTTTTTTTTCGTCTTTTATGTTTTGATTGGTTTTATTTTATTAGATAGATGCAAAGATACCATGTCATCCACATGTATTAGAACATGATTTCAAAGTTTTAAATAAAAAAATTACTATAGCATTCTGGGTTCCTTAGGAAACACTTGTTTTATAGCTTGTATGTAATGTTTAGCAACACATCCAAAGCACAAATCAAACCCTGTTAATAAGTACAACTTATACTCCTCAACAAAATAGACTTGTTGAGAGAAAGAATGGTATTTAATTGAGTCATCAAGGTCAATGTTGCAACATACAAAACTTTCAAAATTGTTTGGGCAAAAGTAGTATCAATTGATAGTTATGTTTATAATAGATCAAGCACCCAGGCCATTCATGATCAGACACTTGAACAATCATGGCCAAGAAAAATACCTACCATTTCACACCTCAAGAGATTTGGTTGCATAACCTATGCTCATGTCCCTTATGAAACAAGAAGAAACTTGAACTAGAAACCTTGGAGTTTGTTTTCATTGTCTATTTAGCTACTTTGTGAACGCAACAATCATTCATGAAGAAGCCATCATTTGGGAAATGATTATTGCAAGTAGTATGATAGTTGTAGATCATAATATTTCTAATGGTCATCTTACTTTATAATAACATATATGTTATTCTTGCTCCAAAGAATGGATTGATTCTTGCAGCTATTCTCAGATGACCTCGAATAGCAAAGATTTATTGAAGTGTTTGTCTAGTCTAAGAGTAGAAAGCCTCCCACAATTGTTGGTCAAGCCAATAGCGAGATACATGATCGCATTCATGGAAGCCCAACCCTTATGTAATGTTATCCATGAGTTCTATGCATGGCAATTGTGCATGGTTGCATACACAAACCCCCCAAACGGAAAGGCTTTTTGGGTGCACTCCTAGACAAGCATGCAAGGTCTTGCTTGAATGGCTTTTGACACAACTTACCCCAACTTCTCTAGATATCTTGCCATGGTTAGCATCTGACATGGTAGCTCTACAAATTGTCCATCTAGGATCATGTTGGTCCATAACAAGACCTTGAAAACCATCGCCTCTAAACAAGTCTTGTGTTACAACTATAAATTCAGCATAGAAAAGTGGTCACTGTTACACTACGTGAATCATACACTCGTTATGACTGACAGTTAATTTCCTAACATATTGTAAATAGGTAACTAGCATAAATAAATATTTTTACTATGAAGTAAAATTCAAACTTCAAAAATATATACTATAGAACACATGTTTGAGTGGACTATTAATGAAAGGTGTAACTTAATATGCATATAAGCATATATAGCACTTTATTAACAATGATATAATACTATAAATGAGAAACATAGGTTATTTTCATATGTGTATTCTTGATTTGAATAGATAAAAATTGGATGGGATGTATTTATATTTTGGTAAACCAAAAAATGCGACTCTTTTCTACATCGAGTGTAACAACATGCCCATTTACATGTGAAAATAGAGATCTATACATAGCTCTTAGAGATTATAATGCATGTAACAGGTTCTTTTGTTGTTTGTATCATACCAAGGCTCGCTAGGCTTGTCTTCTTTAGAATTACTCCTTCAAGCTCAAAAGTTTTATCCCATCTAGCTTAAGATGTCATTGTAATCTATCATTTTTCAAGCTCCTAAATGATTTTAGCTAGCCTTCTCCCCTAGACTCCATATGACAAAGAGACATCATACTCATGAGCAAGATCTTGTAACAAACAAAAGTGTCATAGCTTAAAGCTTACTGACAAAATTGTATAGCTTGGTTTTTAAGCGCATACCATGATCTTTAGTTATTGACTAGTGCGCGAATACCAAATATAATAATTGCACTCTCATAATGGCCATTAGTCTACGCACAATTTTCTTGAATCTTGGGAAGAGCACAATGGCCTAAACTCACATTACAAACCTCATCATATAGTGCACCTTTTGCTTCCAATTGATGAGCTTGCTAAAATGCATCTTTTAGACGTAGCTCCATTTTCTCGTATCTTAAATTAGCTGCATCCATCTCCATCTCCATATCTCGTTTTTCATATGTAGCCTTTGAAAGCATTCTTTCTATTTCCCGCTTCAATATGTCCACCTCATCATTGGCACGAACTGAAGCTTCCCTACATAGAAAGTACAAATTTTAATAGCTTCAAAGACTTACCATACCAACTTAAGCTTCTACTGTCCTCCAAAAACGAATTACCTTGAAAGTACTGTGAGCCTAGAATGTATGGTGAATGCAATATTTTGTATGTTCCATGTTGAAGATGTGAACCTTTTGTAAATTTAAAAGGATAGTTAGGCTCAATCCCATCTCACTCTCCCCCTCACAAAGATGATCTTACTAGGAATTAAAATTCATGATGCATTATGATTCTACAATGACCTAAATGAGGGGTTAAAGTTTGAATCAACTATACTTGGAATCACTAGTAGTATCTTGGTCTAAGAAAGGAAAGGAGCTTAGAGGGATCCCTCTATCTCACTAGGATGAAAAATATCTTGAAGGTGTACACAAGTCTTAATAGGAAAATCTGAATTGCATCCCAAGAAAAGAGCGGATGAAGGTCATCTAAGAGTCTAAGGAATAGACCAATTCATCTTTTTCAACTGATGGACCATTAATCCTTGATACATTAACTTGTTGTAAGTTTCACTTGGTCTCCTATATATATGAAGCTTAAGTCTCTAAACCATAGGGCTTCAAAAATCCATTCCATCATGCTTTTGTTTCGGCTTCTATAGTTGGTTTCCTCACCTACCTTCAAACCCTTTACTCTGCTATAACATCTTGCAAATCCTTTGTAATTTACTTCTCCGATTTGGCAATATCCAGTTGTCCTTGAAGGACAGAAATGTTCTGCTTTGCTTTTTGAGCAACCTTATTGACTTCGTCTTAGACGGTCTCTCAACAAGGATGAGTACGAGTATGCGTATTGAAACAACATGCAATACCTCATTGCGCTATTAAATACCTACTTGTAAGCCCAATCTCGGCCCTTCTTTTTCAAATTTATCTCCTATTTCAAAGCCCTATGGCCTTCACGAATGTTGGGCGACATTGCACCAGGCCCGCTTCAGAACTGTATCATCACCAGGCGAGGATCCTAGCTCCACAAAAGTCTGAACACTTTCTTACTAATCATAATCCTTCATTTGGTCGAAGCCTCCACTTGGGGATGAGGTATCAAAAAATGGTGGACTTTCAAAACTTGGAACCAGAGATTAACATTCAAGATCTAGGGTTGGATAACATAAAGGAAATACGCAGTGTTGGGTGAATGTACTCATGTTTTAGTGTCAGGACGTGTGGATAGTGAAGTGAGGTGGTGTGTGTTGGAGAAGTTGGAATTGGAATGGCGATAGTAACAGGAGTGGTGGAGGGTGTAGTATGACGACGAGGAGTGGGTGGCAAAGTGGGTGAAATAATCTCACTGTGCATCCATCGTCAAGGTTGGTGACTTATGGACGGTACTACTATCATGAGAAGTGTCTCTCAACGAAATTCTTCGACCTTTTGCTCCAATACTATAAAGGCTAACGCTGACAAAAGCGTCCAAAATTTCTACCACGCATTAGGCTTAATAGCTTCCTTGAGCTCCGCAATGAGTGTCTTGTGGCACTTATATTGCACCACGGTGTTGGCAACAAACTCTTGGTGAGATTCAACAATGCGATGCAGTAAGAATGATGTGCTCCTTGCGCAAATTTCCTATTCTACGGAATTGATTCAGAAAATGAGCTGTAGTTATAATCGTTGGATCTTGGAAGGCATCGATGAGGTAGCCATCATTGGTTTGGACGCGTTCTATGGTAAGGTCATGCAATGGCTAACACGGCAAGCCTATGGGAAGGAGATGGTCTATCCCCTATATCTAGCCCTATTGTTGCTAGTGCGGCTGCTGAAACATGCACTTTATGTGCAGAATCTTGGAACTCAATAAAGAATTGGAGTTTTGTCATGTCCCAAGTGTCACACCATAAAAACTAAATCCAAATTTATTACATTGGAGAAAAAGATGGAGTAAATGCCCATGGCTTTCAATAGTGGTTCAGCCGATTGGAGCCATTCAACCACTTTCTCTTGGCTACGGAGCGGTAGAATATCGTGGTTTTGAAGGACAGCCCTCCGAACAAGAGTTATTTAGGATTAGATTCATTAGAACTGGATGAAGTAGCAAAGGTCTGAGAGTATTTAGACACAATGGAGTGTATAGCAAAAGTTTGGTAATCAGTGAAATTTTTTTCCAAGAGCTCCAGTAGCATTTGTGCCAAATGAATCGATTTCCTAGCTTACATAGAGGTGTTTTGGGTAGCCTATTGGACAAAGTGCCATTTTGGCTATTCCATTTTGGAGAAAAGCTACACAAGCATGGAGTGTACTACGAAACAAGTTCCCACACCCTTATTGCCAAGGTTCAATGGTGATGTGGAGGCTCTGCAAACATTCTGTAGCTCCTTCAAAGGTTTAGCCTTCACCAAATGAAACCTTTGTAGCTCTTGCAAGGGTTCAACCTTCACCAAATCAGAACGCATAGGTATTGAAAATATCAACCTTCCACATGGTTTCAACCCTCACCCAAGTCAATTATGATGTGTTGAATCCATCTGTCAGGTCGGCGAAGGTTCATAATGATGTCTTGATAGCTTGCGAAGCTTTTCAAAGTGGACATAGTGCTAAACCCTCGCAAATGTGATTTTTTGGTCTTTTCATGCAAAGCAACCCTCGCAGAGCTTAAGTTAAGGGAAATACGCTATTCTAAACTCAAGATAACTCCTACGAAGGTTGATTATACTATTTGATTGAAAAAATATCCATTTCAGTGATTTTTAGCCCCTTTTTGCTCAAATTTTGAACTGTTTAGCAAAATGTACCATTTTGAGCCTTTTTTCTAACTTTTTTTTATATGATTTTTAGCATTCTTTTTTTCAAATCATTTCCTTTGCTTTTTCCAATAAATAAGTTAAATAAACATTGAAAAATAGGAAAAGAGTAAAAGTAAAAATAAATGAAAGATATCCAAGGCACTGATTAAGAATATCACTGCTCCTTGTGACAAAGTATTTTACGCAATAGGACCTTTTCCTGTAAACTTCAATTCCCTTCAGTCAGGTTTATACATGAGCACTAGATCCACAGCTCTTAGAAATTTATTGTGCAATCTTCGATCATGCCAAGCCTTATGCCATGCCTTTTTTGTGTTATAACTTGCCTCCAATGTAGATGAAAATGGGAGCCAAATAGAGCTAGAAATTGGTTGTTGGAACTGCCTCCAAATGGAAAAGACACTGTTGAAAAGTGCCATCAAAGTTAGCTATAAAAGTTTGGTGGAAAGGCCACCAAAATGTAGCTGGAAATGGGCACTGGAACTCCAATAGAAATGAGCCCTCTTGCAAAGATAACTAGATCCAAAAGAACCAGTAAAGGAACTACCAATAGGGTCCTCAAAAAGTAAAATACCAAAAGCCGAGGTGAAAATCCAGCCAAATGGAGCAAAAAAAGCCAGCTAGAAATAGGGTGCCAGCCTCCAACAATTGGGAGCCAGCTACTGCAAAAAATCAGCAATAGAGGATGCAAATAGGTGAAAAATCCAACCATAAAGAGGGTGCCAGCCCAAGAATATGACGCCAGCTTCTACTACGGAAGATCAGCAATATATGTTGCTAATCAGTGAGCGAAACAGCCACCAAGAGGGCACCCAAGAAAGACCTCTAATACCAAGTTAAGGACTCGATTTGCATAAAGGCATTCACATAAAATGATACATGAGCTCATGAAGGTTCTCTACCTAAAAACTGATGGATAACCAAACCAAAAACCCTCATTGAGTAACAGCAAGGGAAATCTTTAAAGTTACATGAAGCTACCAAATGAATAACTTAGTGTTATGGACATAAATTATAGTCCATCCTTCTCTAATTCTGACAATATTTATGGACACGCAGTTATATTACATGTGATGGGCCTAGAAATAAAATTTACATGCTTTTCTAAATTTGGCCCTAATTTTTTAATTTCACCTTCCCTCCAATTCAATATGAAGGGAGGTAGCTTTTGTCCACTATAAATAGCCACTAAGGCTGGTCATTTAGTAATTTTAATCATTTGAGTCTTGGGCTTAGTTGTACTATTTTGGAGATCTTAGTTGGAGATCTGCCTGAGCCATTGATATTCATATACTTTCTTAGTTGGAGAATGCTATGTGAATGCTTTTTGCTGTCTTTTATGCATCATTGATCAATACCTGTGAATCTGTTCATAACACTTAGTGGCTACTTATACTAAGCAATGTTGAAATCCAAATATTAAGGCCCCATTAGGGACCACAACACACAGTGTTCCAAGGCCCATCAAACATAATAAAAACTGCATGTCCAGTGATAACAATGTCAAATATCATACAACTGTAAAGATGAGTATCTCGTGGGTATATGAACATAGTGTCCATTCCACGAAAAACAACATCAAGGGAAAATAGTTAGAATAGGAACATGTATATGAGCAAGCGCACCCTGAGAAGAAATAATAGCCGCAAGCGAGCCTGCCTAATTTGCAAAGAGAGGAGTGTGGTAGAAAACATCAATAGGATGACCATCCTACTGGACCCAAATATACAATAATCTGACCTGTAAAATAGCAACAAGTAAGAATGGGAAAAGCTTTGGTTCATTAGGAAAACCACAATCCTAAGGAGCATCATCCTCAATAGTAGCACAACAATACTTTTGCCAAGTCTGTAGTGGATATTGAAAACAAAAAGACTAGATGAACTTGAGTCAACGATATTGACTATCAGTAAGGTCCTTTTGGGTGAAGAGGTAGCGAAGAGACTGATGATCTTCATAATACAAGCTTGTTAAGTACCACCCATTCTGAGGACAACAATAAGAAAATCCATGTTTTCTAGTTGAAAGTACAGAGCAATAACACTTATGTGAAAGTACAAAAAATCGTTAGTTTCACCAAACAAAAATCTAAAATAGAATGTCTATAGATTTCACAAGATCTACTATCCCATCATGCCTACTCTCTAGGTATTTCAATAAATCGAAAATTGGAGGTTCCAAATCACTTCACCATCATATTTTATTTCATGAATCTAGCAATCAATCTACACTTTTGTGAATGTTTGAGGCACACAAGAGTCCGTTACAAATATGGACTCACACTTCTTACATTCAAAAAAATTTCTGTTTCAAGCAATTACAATTTAATTCTTTTAAAGCATCTTATCTCAGTGCTTCACAAAAGTCACATGTGCATTTACACAGAGCATTCTTATCCCCATGGCTTTCTTGGAAGTTCATTTCATGATGTTTTTATTGCCAATACTTTCAAAAACCAATATTATTTGACCTCCGTAGCTTACTCAGCAAAGAGATCAACAAGTTCCTGGATAAAGCTTTTAGTACTATAGACCCTAAAAGCATATTCTAACTGCACAACTTGCTAACAAGGAGGTCATGAAAGATTATGTCAATGCTTTTGGCAGTTGTGCTTTCTTGGTCCTAGAAAAATTCTTCAATTTTTATGATCTCACTAGATTACAACAACCAATCTCCAATATCAGGACCACATATCATCCAATCAAACACTTGAAAGAACAAACTAACCTGGAAGTGTCTCGCTCGCAACTCCTCATTCTCGTTTCTGAACTTCTGCATACTTTCATATGCAAGAATCAGAATATAGTCCCTCAAACTTCTTTTTTCTTCTGGAACTGCAGCCAATTCGGCATACCTACAAACAAGGCCGTTTCAAAAAATTGCAAGGTTCACATATATAGACAGATGAGAATATTCTTCAAACCATTACAAAGGACTAAATCTGCAGAGCAATTAAGAAAATTAAGCATAAATTGGGTGTAATGAACTTCATATGACACATTGTCGCTTTGTTTGATGATCATACGATGTTTCAAAATCCTAGACCTTGGAAGCCACCAAACTGTTACCTGTTCTACAAGTTAGCATACCATTTTCCCAACAGATATGTCTCAGATAATGTTTGCAAATGCCTCCTATTCTACGACTTGATCTACAAATTTCTCAACAGATCTGTCTCAAAAAATGTTTGCAAATGCCCCATAGGAAAATTTATGATTTTTGAAGAATGCCTCATATCAAACAGCTCATAGAAAAGATAATGCATAATCATATCTTGGAAGCTTACAGTGGTTCTGAGACATTTAAATCCTGAAAGATGTCCTTGATCAACTTAAGTTGCTCCACCAAACCTGGAACTTCAGACTCTATCTGAAGTGCATATGAAAAAAATTGAATAAGTTCCGGGCAGTTGTTTTTATCTCAAACATTCATTGCCATTCCTAGTATTTGTGTACAAGAACGCCTAAAGGAAGATGATGTGCCTTATCAATCATAGTTGGAAATATAAGGAGATTAACGGAAATATAAGGATACTAGACGTATAAAGGGTCATTTTGTATGTTTCTTTCATTTTAATTATTTCATACGTTACTTTTTAATGATTATTTTCATAGTTGCACTCATGATTCACGAATCATTAGTAAAATTCACAATTTGCGAATTTTTTAATTTGTTTTATTTGTTTATTTCATAAATACATGCGATACGGGTATCAGTAGGAAGATAAAAAACAGAGGATTAAGATAATCTTGGTTTCCATTAGTGTGAAGTCCAATCCTTGGTAGTTGGGTGAGATTTTGTATACATAAAATGAATTGCATAAAGTTGAGTGCAAAACTTATGACAGCTGGCATCAGCTTGCATAAACCTAAATGCAAAGTCATGACCCAACTAACATCAAAACCTAATGTGTACTGAACCATACGCACTGAACCTTACTAAACCACAGCGAACCGCATTGAACCATATCAAACCCCACTGAACCATAGCAAAGTTCAAACCCTACTGGACCACAGCAAACCGTACTGAACCATATCAACCCCTACTGAACTGTAGCAAATGCTTGCTTTGGAGTGAGTAAAAATTTGTAAAATCACCAAACTACATCATGACCTTGAAACTCAAGGACTTACAATTTTCTCAACCAATTCAGAGAGAGATTGCTTAAAGCTACTCAAATCAACAAGGCGAATAAGTTAACACACCATATTTTGGCGCCGTTTCAACTCAGCCATGTCTAATTCTGCTCGTTCCTCCATATGCCGTAATTGTGACTCCAAGCTACCAAATAAGACAAACATAGTTTGGATAAAGGACATCAGCAAAAAGATATTGCAAAATAATAATAGAATAAGAACTTGGTACAAAGGAGAAGAAACTCAATGAGCCACACAAAAGCCAATCAAGACATTTGAATAAAAAAAACAATGTTGTTCAAGCCTTATTGATTTTTATACCCTTCAAAGTGAAATAGGTGGTTATACCATGCAAATTCAAAAGGGTCAAAAGGGTATCTTCTATTTGCTTAACTTGGTCTTCGCAAGCAAATTCATATGATAATAAGCGCTAAGAAAAGTCAAGCGCTATCAAACTTGTCTCCTTGCTTCCTGACCTATAGCTGCTATGTGTGTTCTAAGTGAAGTTCTTCAGTTGTCTCTCGCGTGAAAACAAAGTGCTATTCTTCAAACTGTAAATTGTTAACATCCAAATTGTGATTGTAAGACAAGATGCAAAGAAAAATTATAATGAGGATAACAAAAAAGTTATCAATTTGATTGACCTGCAACTAGATTGACACTAAGTAGACCTGAAACTATTGGAGTCCCGCAGTTTCTTATTGTTTTTAGACCGCTTTAAATACATTTAAGACTATTTTACATGGTTCCTGATTTGGGCCCTAAGGCTACTCATTTTTCAATCACGAGTTTGGAGTCTTGAGCTCTTTGTAGGGGAGTTCCATCTTTGTATTGGAGATCATTGTTGAACATCTACCTAAGCTATCGGCAACAAAGGCAGCATTGATTTCATTTGCCTTCTTTGTTGGAGAATGCTTGTGAGTCATCATTTTGTCACTTTTATGAATGCTACTTGCTATCTTTCATGCTAAACTTGTAGATACGTTCTTGACTTGGTATTAGAGCACGTTCCTTGCTGGGAGGCCTCTTTTTTTTTTTATTCCGACTTAGCGGATTTCCATTTTTTCTACTGAATCTTTAGCGAATAGTTGGCACTTGGAGGCAAAAACGAAAAATTAGAAAATCATCTCCGATGGCTGTTTTAGCTACCTCTATCTTTTCTACTAGTTGTTTTTGCAGATTTTTTGAGCACTACCTATTGCACTTTGTAGCACCTTATTTGAAAGAGGTTTCGGCACTTTTTCATTAGCATTTGTTTGTTGGCTTTACTCTTGGAGGCTCCATCACCCTATTTTTTAGGCTATTTTCAACTTCAGCTGTTGGTTTTTTAGGGCAGTACCTACCGTTCTTCCTAGCGAGGTGATTTCGACACACATTTCATTAGCAATTGTTTTTTGCCTACAGTCTAGCCATTGCATCATCCTCTTTGCTACCGCAGTTCGAGCTACCTTGTTGATTGTTTGGCGCAGCATACCCACTTATCTCCAACAACCTACTTGGAAGTTATATTGACATATTTTTGCTACCTTCTAGCACCGATTTTGGAGGGTTTTTTTTTCAGCATTTACTTCGCTATTTCCAACATCCACCTTGGTTGTTTCCACAATCTATCTTTCGTTTTTCCAACTCCACTTTTGGCAGCACTTTATTTAAGTATGTTTGCATTAGTCTAGGTTCTAACAGGACCTATATTTTTATTTTATTTTTTATTTTTTATTAGGAGCTCACTGTTTCCTGCTCTTGATTTTTTTTTTTATCACTTTACTATCATGTCGACCACACATGCTTCCTCTAGTACTAAGGACATTGTTAATTGGATGATGATCCAACACATTGTTGTCGATATCCCTTCTTAGGTCAACGTCGCCATTGCAGAAGCCTTTGATGCTCATCAGCCACCTTCACCTTGTGCCTTCACATGCTTCCCAAGCTGCTCTCTTGGATCCACCCATTCAAGTTCCACCCATTTCCTATCCCTCCAGTATCATCACCTGCTCCTAACACCGTATTGCATAATTTTCGTGACGAAGTTCAACTAACCATTTATAGTGGTTCTTCAGATGGCAATGAGCTTGCTAATTGGCTCCGTAAAATGGAGACATACTTTTCTTTGACATCGCGCAGTCCTGCTCAACAAGTTCAACTTGCAGCCATACATCTCAATGGTCAGGCCTATACATGATTTCAGACGCGGACTTTCAATATTTCCACTGATGTTGCATGGACTAGATTTACCACTCCTCTTCGTCAAAGCCTTGACCGATCCTACTTGGTGTACCAATCTGCAAGACCTTTTTCACATGCTTATATTGAACAATTTGTTGAATTTTCTTCTCTTTCTCTTGAGTTACTTGTGAATGAGATTGTTTCTAGATATATTGATGGCCTTAAAAGGAGCCCTTCATTATAATGTTGGTTCTTTTCATCCTACATCTTTATCTCAAGCTATGTCAGTTGCTAGTACTCTTCAACACAAGCATTTTGATCAGTTGCCACCACGCACACATTTTTATCCTACACCCCGTTCATTTCCTATTATAGCCTCTCTTCCCATTCACCTCGTCTTGTTACTTTTTGTCATTGGTCTAATTAAGAGATGCAAGAAATGCATACCAAAAGGCTTTATTTTGAGTGTAAAGTCTAGACCAGCTTTCGAAAAAATGCACACGCCAGTTGTTCATTTTCAGTGAGTTGATAAATTTGGGGATTCCGAGTTTGACATTTATCTTAACGAAGCTCCAATCCTTCCCGATTCTCCTGATCCCACTGAATGTGTTGCTCACCTTGCCTATGCCACTTGGACTAGCAACCACAGGTCCACGTCACCTTCGTATATCGGTAAAGAATTTACTACTCTTGTTGACACTAGCAGGACACATCATTTTCTTGGCACACATATTGTATCTCAAATTCATGCCACTCCTATTCTAGCTCTTGTTCCTTTGCACATTGAAGTTGCTAATTCTCATACTTTCCAAAGCACAATTATGTTTTCTGCTCTTCCTTATCATATAGGTGTCAGCTATGGGATACAACCCATTTGTGTGGATGAATGGTTTTCAGCCACGCTCTCCCACAGCTATGGGCTTCAAATAGGAAAAAATTGAAATAGCCAAAAACTTTTGGGCCAGAAACTATTCTTGATTCTAGGAAGACACCGACACATCACACTCTAATTCAGGAATATTTGGTTAAGTGGAAGGATCAGCATGTTGAGAATGCCACTTGGAAAAGAGGCATCGTTCTTCACAAACTATTCTCAGATTTCGTCTTAGAGGACCAAGATAGCTCTTAAGGGGGAGGGAGTATTACGAGATCGTAACCTTGGCCGAACCTAAGGGAGCCATTAGGTGCAGCAAATCACTATAGGGCAAAGGACAATGTGAGTCGCATGCATGCATACCTGACAGTAGGTATGAGGGCCAACTTTGCCCCACATGTCACATGCATGGCAATTGGGGGTCAGAAAGTTCAGTAGCAAATAACTGGGACTCCCCATGCGGCAGGATTCACATGCATGTAGTATGGATGACAAGTGGTACTTAGGCTGCCACCTTCTCCATGCCAACTCAAGAGGAGAGTGCATTGGCTGGGTGGTGCAATATATGCTAGTCCTATTATGGTTTCTAGAAACATATTCATAATTGACTCCAAGGTCTCCATAAATGATGCCCAAGTACCTACAGATGAAACACAGGCCCAGGCATCTACATGTCATATCACCTTTATGTTTTTTATCTTGTATATCCACTTGTGCCTAAATGGAATCAAAGTTAATCAAATCCCAAATTCAAAGTGAAGAAATGAATTGTTAACACTGTTGTGGCGCCAAGTTACAGACTATTTATGATTCCTACCTTGAGTGTTTGGTCCCTACCACTCCATTTGTTATTGCTTGTCAAAAGCTCATGTGATTAGGCTCTCGAGACCTTATTAACAATAGACAATGATACTGAGTCATGAATAGTGAATTGGTGGCCAATCTTATAAATCTCCTAGCCCTAACTAGTTGAACCTCTTAGCCATCTCAAAATTCCTGATTTACAAATTGATTGCTGGAAGTGGTTCTTACATTAGCTTAGCTTCCCAGATAGTAGATCAGCTTGCGATAAGCATGATTCTTATGAAGATTGGTAAGTTTTGCGGTATCCTTTTCATTTCATGATCTATGTGATGTTTTGCCCATAACTCATTATGAGATCACTTTTTCGCACTTTAGTTGTCACTTTTTATTTTTTGTCTCCTCTTGTCTCTAGCAGCCTCTTTTCGTCCCTTCTATTGAGTCTCAATATTGCATGCCTCCTTTACTATGTTGGGTATTATCCTAGATAAAACATCGTATAGCATTAGCTTGATCTAGAACGATTTGCTTAGCTTCCATTTCTATTGATCACCTTGCTATAAGCATGATTCTTACAAGAAATGCCATCATTGTCATTATCATGCTCTATGCGATGTTCACAACATTGTTTTGCATGTAACTCAATATCATAGAAATTAGAATCATTTTGTCTATGACTCATTGACACCATCCCTCACAAGTTCAGAATTTTCTTCTATATTGGAAGTGGGCATACTATCTTGCTGAAGAGGGTGAGTAAAAGATATCATTGACAGCCCCCTAGGTCCTAGGCCCCACACTATTATCAGAATTTCACCATATGGTTTCAGCACTTCATCCTTTTATTCATTGTTAGACATTTGCTAGTAACGCCAACGTGACAGGGTTAGATGGGCCCCTTAGTAATAGCTCTCAATTCTAGCCCTAATTTAGGCCTCCACACAAAGTAAATAGGCTTCATTATTTGGTAGGTGATTTTTGGAGACGGCGTTTTCATACACAAAGGGGGCCAATAGTGACACAAAGTCACACTTACCCCCCTCTATCAACCCCCTTCATATCCCTCCATTGCCCCCCATTTCACACACAAACCTATCTGGGAGACCTTTGCTCTCTCTCCTCTATCCTATATAAGCCACAAGGATATTCTCTTACCTAAGAAATTCAAATTTGAAAGGTTCCTAAAAAAATAAGCCTAGTCATTTGGGGGTGGCTCACTTTTTTATGTCAAATGGGGTAAGGGCTATCCTGTTTTTTCTCTTTAATAAACGTTGGCTTTTTGGACAAATATACATGCCCTACAACTATGTGTGAAAACAACAAAAAGTTAGCTTTCATCCCACTTTTAGATGAGTTCCAAAGTCTCGCTTTCGTAGTATTAACAATTGTGGAAATCTTTCATTCTATTAGTAAGTTGATCAATACAGTTGAATATCCTTTCAATAATTTTGCTTCTTACATCATAGCAAGGTTCCCAAGTGCCGTACCACGGCACCTGGTACGGCACAGGTTCCGTATCTGCCGTACAGGTGGCGTGGAACTGAAGTTCCACGACACCTGTAGGCTGTGTTTTTTTTTTTTTTTTAAGTCATTTTTTGTTTAAAAACTAAATTTAAAAAAAAAAAAAAAAAAAACCCAGGTGCCGTACCACGGCACTTGTCACGACACTCAGACCCCACGGCACCTGTGTTGTGGGGAACTTTGCATCATAGTTGCTAGGGAACGGGAACGAAATGGGAACATGAACCCAGGGAACAGGAACATTTTTGAGAACTTGGGAACGTGAAAATGCCATGCTAATAAATATAAGTTTGAAACAGTGCTCAAGAAAATTGGCAAAGCATAGGAATGGAACCGACATTATTTCTCAAAACAGGTATCGTGATACTTTTGATGGTTTTTTATATAGGCATATGAACCCTTTTATGGGTAATATTCTTCAAAAAACCGAGAACCTTAAAAAACAAGTTTCTTTTAAATGATTTTACGTTTTCTGCTTGGGAACGCGTTCCCACCCCTAGGATGGGAACCTGCCTAGGAACGCATTCCCTCTGCTGCCGGAACGTTCCCACCTGGGAACGGGTGCACAGGAATGCCCGGTTATTTACGTGCGGAACACGTTCCCAGGGGGTGGGAACGCGTTCCCTGGTAACCATGTCTTTAGGGGGGGGGGGGGGGGGGGAAGGTCCTCCGAGGCCCTTCCGCCCCGGAAGACTGTGCGCCGGAGGGCGGAGGCCCGAAGGCGCACGGTCTTCCATGGGCGGAACGGCCGAGGAGCCGGCCCTTCCCTTCCGTGAATTCCGTTTTTACATTTTTTTTTTTCTTTTTTTTTTGAAGTAAATTTTTTTTTACACGCACCTTCCGGGCGGAAGGTGCATGTAAAAAAACGTTACGTGCACCTTCCGTTGTCCGAAGGGTGCCTGTAAAAAAAAATTTGCCCCACACATTACATTATGTGAGGCATCACCATTTCCTTTGTAAAAATTTAAAAACTGATTTCGCATATCTATTTTAGTTCCTTTCAGTAGTTGAGGTTCCTTTCAGTTCGTATTGATTTGGTCATAACTTATGTTGAAGTATGGGTTCCTCGTTCTTGGTCTTCTTTCAACAAATAAAACATGTAGCAGGAAACCATTACCGCTTGATATATATCCCATTTTGCATTTCTTGGTGACACTTTTCTTGTTGTAATAAAGTTATCTCTGCCTCAAGCTTTACCACAAGTGCACGGCTATCCCCCAATTGTTGGACCATATTTGTGATTTCTCGTTGAAGAAGTTCTCCTGCAAGATAGACAAGATAAGAACTCATCTGCAAACTACATCGAAGAATGTCAAATGAACTCAGAACTACAAAATTGACAAATACATTCGGGAGAAAAAACTTACTACAGAGTACAAATTGATGAAATGAAAGCTGCATAGAAATTATACACAAATGTCAAACACAGAAGTGCGAGTGGTGCGATCAATTCTTGTTCCTCTCCCATATATTCTAAGTTCTAACATCCAAAATTTGAACACCAAGCATAAGGTTTCCACTATCAACTCATGTCTGGATCAAATAACCTGTCCAAGGCTCGCCTATCACCAAAATCAACGTAAAGAATGAGAGATGCATACTTGCACTGTCACTGCCAGTTGGTGTGCCTGGGTCATCTGACTCTGCAGCTGAAGAAAGTAACGGGGAGCTTCTAGAAGTCCCCGCATCGCTTGCCAAGCCCTGAACGGAGCCATGGACACAGCCAACTCCAGCAATAATGCTTTCAATACGTCGACAGTTACCTCTAAACTTACTTCGAATGAGAAGTGAACATTTTCAAGACGATGAGCTTGCTAAATCTGACAGCTTACGCAGAAATGTTTAAAGATATATATTTCAGACATAACTAGCATACATCAGCATTGCACGAAAAGTCCCTTGGAATGACATCTGCTGTAATTTTCTCCAAATCTGCAGGTACCTACAACAAACATACGTTCATTATATCCATAATCCCAGTAACCATGTTTCTGATTGATTGTTTCCAAATATCTAGATATACAAACCAAGAATCGCATACGGTATTGTACTTGCAGAAATTTTTTGCAGACTCGTCAACATTTGGCTACAAAGCCTAACCAAGCAAACCTTGAAGTGCAAAACTGCTTCCATTAGTAATCGGAAGAAACTCAGCTTCAAATGCTTATGACAATGTAAACATATGAGCAAGTTTGCCAATTATCAGCATATATGTTTATGGATACTTTTCTTGTAATTTTTTGTTTATAGATATTGAAAGTCGTAGGGTTATTTCTTAACGGTCACTCAATTATAATCAGCAGACTATGGCATAAAAGCACACATAAATTTGACCTTCGGTCCCAAGCGTATAAGATGTGAAGTCTCATTGAGTGGAGCATAGAGGGAAGCATAGAGGCCATCCAGGAAACTACTTTGTTAACTTTCCACGGCAAAAAGCAGAGTTGGATGCTTATGAAAGTTTTTTGCCTTCACACAGATTGCTGAAAAATTTCCAAGTTAGCACTACTAAACGATATGTTGTTAACCAGGAAATTGAGAGCCACAACTCCTACTGAGTTTCACACTCCAAGCATTTTACCACCTTAACATTTAAGTTAGAGCAATGACGCATTCTCATCTTCATTCCTAAACAGCTTATTTAATCAATATATCACAGGCTGATTGGAAACTGCTGAGATCAATTTTACCTGTAAACCTTTTAATAGCTTCTCAACACGCATCCTGACTCTCATTTTGTTGCTAGATACGCCTTTGAATCGACCTAGAGCGCAGGAACTAATGAAAAGGACACAACGTGTGGAAAAGAACAAGGCCGGTGGACTCGCAACCACATTTCTCGACTCACCAACAAATAGAACCTATTCCAGCAAAATTAGTTTCAGGTGTGGTCATCTTTCTCCTTCCTGCTGCTGCTGCCTCCTTTATCAAAGCAGCACTGGAAAACAGCAAGAGTTTGCTGCAGCAAAATAAAGAAGGATTTGTGATCAAGCAATTTGGGGAGGGCATTTGAGATAGGCTTCAAGATTCCGTGCGGAGAATTGCGTAAGCTATGAAAGAATAACAGAGGCTGAATCTCACGCTGCAATTTTTGAGAAGAGGAAGGATCTGAGCTGACATACACGGGGTGTTTTTCACGCTGCAATTTTCCAGCAGAGGAAGGATTTGGGCAAAGAAGCAACGGTGGGATTAAAATTTGACGATCAGTAGCTACACAGCAGCAGCAGGAATGAAAATAGGAAGACGGTCATGCATTCATCAGCGATGATGGAGAGCTTTTCCCTCTGTCACGACACCAAGAAAGAACTGATGCATGGAGATGCGCATCTGCTTCGAGAAATGGCAATCGAGATCCCATGTGACAATCGCTCTTTCTGCATCCAGAAGAAGGACACGAGAGATGGCATATCGCGGGGGGGTGGGGGGGGTGTGGCGGGGGCCGCGCGGGGCAAGGGAAGGGGGCGGTGGGGGATAAAAGGGATTTTCCAAATTGGATTTGTGTGAATACCCTCATGCAAATTAAGGGCCCCTTCCACGCGCAGGCTGGGAAGTCCCCTACCTTAGACTCGATTCCCAAATGCCCCATCCCCACAGCACAAAAACCTAGTATGTCAAGGACTTCAAGCAAAAAAATGCAATCCTAGTCTCCATCCATTAAAATTGTAGCAGGCCATTATGCACATAAAGCAGGCGTAATATTGAAAATCTTTTATGACATTATAGCTAGTTGCTTGCTTCCTAGCTTCGTCTAGAAGTTGAATGGCTAGTTCACTAGCTTGAATAAAGATTTTCTAAGAGCTAAAAAAACGATTATTAGCATTTGGCAATAAAAGTTGTTTCTGTAATATCTAGACATAGTTTTTAAAGGCTTTCTCTTGACATGTGTATTGGTATGAATTCACTCCTATTTATGTATTATTATTGGCATATATTCATACATGTGCCCTCTCAATCACTATATCTAATGTGGTTCCTAAAAAACCAGATTGTTTGGATGGTGAGAGTGAACCCTTGCACGAATATGCTTGGTGCAAGGAATGTCAATATTGATTGCTCTATTTTTGAAAAAGAATCTAATCCATTCTCAATTGAGATATTGCCACTACAAGCTCCTCAAGAATCTTTGGATTTGGATAGCTATATTGTTGTGTGCCACAATGACTTAAACTTAGGTTGTACTGGATCCACAATGTAAGGACTATAAGGGGACTTGGGCATTTTCTTTGAAAGAAGTGACCCAAGTGACATTTTTTTCAACCAAACAGATATATCAAAATTCGTCGGTCTGTCTGCAGCCATAACAAACATTGATCTTCCATTTTATCACCACGAATTCTGACCCTGCTCATATTCTCTAAAAACACCCTAATATACTGTCAAAATCCATTGTTTTCCAGCCAAATCTTGGTCTTAGAATTCGCCGACTTCATCGAGGCTAGATCTATCAAAGATAAGTCCTCCAGCAGCTCCGCGAATTCTATCTCTGAGATTTTGCCTGTTTTCTGTCAAAAAATCACCATTTTCACTATTTCCCTTGTCTGTCAGTAAAAGCTCAATATCAGAAATCGCCAGTCATACCACAAAATCGCCCACAATGAGCACGATTTCTCTGTACCCTTTGCGAATTCTATCCTTAAGAAAATTCCCAAAACATATCAAAAATCAGTATTTTGACAAAAAGCACCCCATGTCAGAATTCGCGAGTACTATAGTTGGATTCATCTAACTGTCCACGATTTCTAGGCCTGTCCACGAATTCTGTTACAGCACAAAAGTCTAGTTTTGTCCAAAATCCTCCATTCTGCAAGAAAACTGCCCTTTTTGACTTTTTGGCCAAGTAGAGTACTGTCCTGATCATCTGTAATGTTACTTTGCTCCTCATACTGCACCATTTCTCGAGATTGTGCTGAATCTTCCAATCCGACTCCTCCACAACTAGAACGCAGAATTCAATGTACCGATGCACCAAAGTACGAAGAATCTGACCCAATTAGATTTCTCCAAGACTTTGATAATGCATGCCATTTCTATGGAGATAGCTCTGAAACCGAAAAGCTCCGACTATTTCCGATGGTACTCTATGGAAGAGCCAAAGAGTGGTATCTCAACCTTGCTTCCTGGACTACCCTCAAGGACACCCTCATCAAGCGTTTCAAACCATCCAAACTGACTCAGAGCCCATTCATCCAAATCACCCATATCAAGATGCGTCGCGAAGAGTCAGTTTGAAACTACATTAAACGTTTTAAATGTCTCAAAGTAGAATGTGTTGACGAAAATATCACCGAACGTATGGCCATCAAATTGTTCTTGGTTGGACTGCCTAAAAACATCCACCGTGAACTAAAATCAGTTGACCTTTATGATTAACTTAAAGACATAATGACTGATGCTATCCGTGAAAAAGATGAAGGTCCTGATGACGACTTTGATAATCGTGAAAAGAAATCTAAGAATCCTGAACGTCTTAACCACCCGAAGCATGAAAATACCACCCAATCTTCCGAACTTCTGCATCAAATGGAAACCTGGCAGAAATCTCAACAAACTCATATGGATAAACTCACTGCTGATTTCCAAACCGCCATGAAAAATATTGCTAAAAAATCTTTTCCAGCAAGAGAGAATGTCTAGTGTCCGATCTGCTCACAATATCACACTGCTAATGAGACCCATGTATCGAGCATACCGCCCCTACCCTCCACAACAGTCCATTCCACAACCAGGGGCATACCAACCACATCCAACTGCACCAAATCAGTACCAACCACGTCAACAGTTCAGGTTTTTTTACCGTAACCTTGGCAACTGGTTCCACTTTGGATGAATGTTGCGGAAAGGCCTTGAGTGGAAGCGCTTCCATGTAGTTGAGGATTTGAATATCAGAAATGTCCAATTCTTCTGGGCAATTCTGAATTCGTAGGACATTTTTGTCATCTACGAATAAATCTTCTGATTCACCAATAAGTAGCCATGCAACATTTAGCAACTCATCATTGTGTGGGAGGATATCAATTGAATTGATATTAATGATAGGGGTGTCTAGATCAGGAATTTGTTCGTTATTGGTCAAAGGAGTATAGGTAGAATCATCCTGATGTTGAGAGCACAAGAATCAGCATTCACACAATCGATGGTAGCTAAACTGTGGCTCCAGTTTATGATATCAGTAGATTCAACATAATGACGTGGGTGGACCGGTATGGCTCAAACACTGAATTAGTAGTAGAGGATCCCTCATCGTGAATTCGTGCGGGTTTGAGTTTGCCAGATGAATCGATGGTCATAGAACTATCTATATTTCCAAAGGTGACTCGGCCTTTGCTCCAGTCGGAAACGACTCTTGCATCAGTGAGCCATAGACGACCAGGTAGTAACTCATAGGAATACGCATTACTAGGAATATCGAGTACAACTAGGTCTACAGAAAACTTCAGGCCTCCTAGTTTGATCAGCCATCCTAAGTTGACAAGTGGGTTTGGTGAGTTTGTCTCTCACATTCCATTCTATCATGAGGAATGTGGAAATGATGTGGACACCGGAACCACCATCTAGAACAACTAGCACTACGCGAGATTGGCGATGGGTAGCTGAAATCTTGATGTTGCCCCGCTCATTGAGTGGATTTGTGAGGTGTAATGACATTTTGGACAACTCGTCAGGGGTGGTGGTGTCAGTGGATTGGATTTGGTGTTTCCATTTTCCAGCATGCTTCCAGAGAACATGGAAAGGGAGAGTCACATTAGCTTGCAATAAATCCTCCCAAACTTCAGTGCCTTCAAGGGTTTTGGTTTCAAAAGGCTTGTGAGGTACTTTAAGGGAGGTGGAAGATTGTTGGTCTGCATTGCGAATTTGTTGGCGATACTGATGATGCAGTCGAATTTCTTCAGATGGGTGAGGATAGACAATAGGTGTCGAGTCTTCACTTGGAGGTACATTATGCTGTTGGGTTATGTTGGGTGCAAGAGTAGGGGCTTGGTGTTGGGTTTGTGCACGAGTTAAGACCCATGCTAGATGAGTTTCAACTGGCAATGTTTCTACTTGCACGGAACAGACAAGAGCAACTGGTTTAGATCGGGATGGACAGTCCTTCACGTGATGTTCAATGCCGCAATTTTCACAAGCTGGTGGGAGCGAAGTTTATCTAGACAATGAATACTTGGGTGTTTACTTGTGCAAATAAAACATCCTCGTATTGCTGGAAGTTGATGCGTGGCAAACACAGCTTGGTTAGGATCATAGATTTGGGCATTAGGGTCAACCACTTGAGCATTAGGATCATATGTATAATAAACAATTGTCTCAGTGGTGTACTTTGGTTGAGTAGTGACTTCCACATAATAAGTTGCTGGGTCGATGGTATTTGGATCAAGATAGTGGACAACTTGGTGTGGAGCGGGTTGGTTGCCGCAGGAGACGAGGCCTACTCCTTCTTAGATGGCTTTAGCGGATACAATATGATTCAAATTGCTAAAGAAGATCAACATAAAACTGCTTTTGCCACATAATGGGGAACCTTATGTTGGAAAGTCATGCCTTTTGGTCTCTATAATGCTCCTAGCACTTTCCAACGTGTTATGCAAGCTGCCTTTTCTCAACAGATGGGAGATACCCTAGAAGTTTACTTGGATGATTTAGGTGCACATTCAGAAGAAATACGTCATATGTCTATGCTTGAAAAAATATTTATCCAATATCAACGCTTCGACATCTCTTTGAACCCTAAAAAATGCCAGATCTGGGTAACACCTGGTATTGTGTTAGGACATATTAATTTCAAAAATGGCATCGCAACTGACCCAAACAAGATCTCGATCATTCAAAATCTACCTAAACCTCGTACCATTCATGAAGTGTATTCCTTCCTTGGCCACGCCAACTACTATCGGTGCTTTATTCTAGACTTCGCTAATAAAGCACAATTAATCTATAAAGGAGTTGTTGTCTCCAAATGGACTGATGAACAACGCGTTGCCTTCAATCAATTCAAAGAAGCCCTTACCAATGCACCTATCCTCTGGGCTCCTGATTCCAAAGAATTCCATGTGCATACCGATGCATCCAAGTATGCCATTGGAGCAGAGCTCACCCAACTGGGAGAATTCAAAAAGGATTATTCAATTCGATTTTTCAGTAGACAATTGATACCTACTGAAGTCAATTATACCACTACTGAGCGTGAAGCTTTGGCAATGGTATATGCGGTTCAGAAATTCTGCCATTATCTTATGGGAAAAGTTTTTGCCTTCTTCATTGATCATCAAGCACTTCTATATCTCATCGACAAGACTTGCACGACTGGTCGTATCACTCGATGGATCCTACTACTGCGAGAATTTGAGTTTAGGATCGCGGTTTGAAAGGGATTTTAACATTTTCTAGCAGATCATCTATCTCGAATCCCTAACCTACCCACCCCAAATCAAGGCGTCAACAATGATTTACCCAATGCCATCTTATTTCAAGTTGACTCTACACCCGTGTGGGCCAAGGAAATCATAGAATATCTAACTTCAGGACAGATGGATCATTCCTTATCTAAATCTGAACAACGTGCGTTGGTCCTCAAAACCAAACCTTATATGTTAAATGCAGGCCAACTTTACAAGCAAGATGGAATTATCCGACATTGTCTTACTGAAGGTGAAATACCCTCTGTCATCTCTCTCACTCATGAAGGTGTTGGAGCAGGCCATTTCTCTTCCGACATGACTGCCAAGAAAATCCTCTTGGCCAGATTTTGGTGGCCAACTCTCTTTAAGGATACGCATACCTACACTAAGGCCTATAATGCTTGTCAACAAACAAAACGATTTCAGAAGACCGACTACATGCCTTTACACCCTGTCAAAACTGATCAAGCTTTCCAAAAATGAAGAATTGATTATGTTGGACCCATTAGTCCCGCTGCTAGACACCAATCACGATATATCATAGTAGCTACGAACTATTGTACCAAATGGGCTGAAGCAAGAGCTGTCCGCAATGTTGACACTCGTTCTACCGCAAAATTTCTCTATGAACAGGTTATCGTTCGTTTCGCATGTCCTCTAGAACTTATCAGCGATAGGGGTACGCATTTTCTTAACTCTGTCATAGCCGATCTACATTTCAAATTTTTTGTGGTACATCGCAATGGCCAGGCGGAATCCACAAACAGAATCTTATGTGGCATGTTCACCAAAACCGTCGAGTCCAGCCGATCCGATTGGGAACTAAAACTTCATGTTGCTCTATGGACCTACCGCACTACCCAGAAGCGAGCCACAAGCTTAATCCCCTTTCAGCTAGTATATGGCCAAGAAGTCGTTATGCCTATGAATTCCATATTCCATCCCTTTGAGTAGCCTATAATCTTGAGCTAGACAGTCGACAGATCCTAGCAAACAGGTTATTTCATCTGGAACAACTGTGTGAAACACGTCGGATCAGCATCCATGCTCAACAAGTCCACAAACATCGACAAAAGGCATGGCATGATCGATCCTTGAAACTCAAAGAATTCCAGGTCGAAGATAAAGTCCTATTATATTAGGCCAAAGCATTTAAAGGACAACTCAAATTTTATGGCCAAGGACCTTATCTCATTCAGAAGATATTTGCCTCTGGATACGTACAACTCCAAACCTTACAAGGCGATATTTTAGACATTGTGGTCAATGGGAGCAGACTGAGAAAATACAATGAGCTCTGTTTTTATCTTGATATGTATTAGTTGCTTTATTTCCTAATTTTTCTTCTTTAATTCTATTTACTGCCTGCTTGCCATTTCAACAATTTTTTGCTGTGTTTTCTTGTTTCAGAACATCAAGATATCATCAGATCAGGCATACAATCAGTCTCTTTCTGTGAAAACCACAAGAATCATTATTTTTAGAAAATTTGTCTCACAACCATATCAGGTAAAATTCGCCCAACCCCTTTTTTTAGTATGCACGATTCATTTTTGACCTTCACGAATTCTCTCTCAAAGACAAGCTTTCCAAATCAGAAAAACTTAGTTTTTTGCATCAAATCCTCACTGACAGAATTTGTAGATAATTCGCTGAGCCTCAAAATCATCTCCACGATTTCTCTGTCATCTTTACGAATTCTGATCAGAACAATTTTTGTATTGTCAGTCATTTTTAGTCATTTTTGTACACAAAAATCACTTAAAGGAACTTGCCGACCCTCAGAACAGTGTCTCAGAATTCGCGTCCCTCACTAGGAAATCGTGGACACTTGAGAACGAATTCTGAGAGAAATTGCGAATTCCTGTCAAAAAAAGTCTATATAAGGCCTTTATCATCCTCTCCACGAGTACATTATAGATTCCTGCTCCCCAGTTCATGCTGAAATGTTTTTCAAAACTTCCAGAACAATCTAGAATCACTGCTACCATGGCTTCTCGTGACTCGTCACTCTCCCTTCATCGTCACAACGCCCCTAAGCCTTATTCGGACGATATCTTCTTGATTTCATCAAGAATTATGCTGAGCAACTTATCCTAGCCAAGGATATTCTTACCAATCTTGGCTTTGATCTGACATACTTCACTGATTAGTAGAGCGAGAGTTTGATCCAAGCTGCCTACTCAACTTATTCAGACGAGTTCTAGACCTTTCGGATCATGTCTAAGGGCGGTAGTTCTACCATCATCAACATCTCCCCAGAGCATTCACAAAGAATTGGATTTCCTAACCTGGGCGAGACAATCCATGGCAAGTGTACCAGTTATGATGCCAAATATTTCACTAAGTTTCTGATGGACGACGGAAAAACAATTGCCCAAACCAACAACGAGATCACCATTCGCCTCATCACAGATCCTAAGCTTCGGGCAGCATCAGAAATCTCGGTGGCCATGATCGAGGTCCACACCGTGAAAATGGATCGCATTCCACCTAGCGATCTATTTTCATTAATCCTCACTATGGATGATCCCACTCATAACTACAAGTGGGCCGATAAAGTGTCATACAAATTGTGTGGGGCCCTAAAAGCTAGAAAACCCACCACCAAATGTGGATATTTTTTCCACATGTTGGTCACCAAGCAACTCGGATATAGGACGGTCATGGCTATCAAAGAGCTAGAAGACATCTATCCTAGCACCAGGAAGGGCGCCACCCCACAACTATCAACCGAACCTGTTTCACCCACACCACCAACCAAGAAGCAGAAGGGTAAGGCAATCAGCACGGACGACACCATCTCCCCTGATATCTTATCCAGTGATATAGGGATAGAGTATGCTAAATTCGGTGGAAGCTTGAAATCCTCTCAAGTCCCAAAGGAGATTCTAGTGCAGCAGGAGGCCTTACTCCAATAGGCCCAACAATGCAGACAAGCCGTAGCAGTAGCAGACAGCTCGTTAGATGCAGGCACTTCAGGTTCTGGTTCAGTAGGTGTGATCCTGTCCACTCATATCACTTCCACCATTCCAGTATCATTACCTACTAGCACCACTCCCCTTCCACCACTACCCCCACCATTTACTACCACATCCACCTCCTCATTTACACTTAACACAGGTTATGACTCCATAGTCCTACGCAAGCCCTCACTCTGCAGTCAATGTAGACGACTTTGCATTACAGATACTAACACAAACCACATCCACCACCATCACTGCTAATCCACTCCACATGTCTCTGACACGCATTTATTCACCACCACATTCACCTCCTATCATACTACAGTCACCTCCTATCGTCCCCACAATCACCTCCCCCTGCAATTTCTCATGCTCCAACATCTCCCCCCATTCCAGATTCTCTCCCATTTAATCCCATGCCATACCCCAACTATACCCACACACTTCCCGACATTGGCCCTTGGGAGCAATTACCCCTCGCAGCCCAAAAAGTGGTATGGTTGGTGAATGAGCTCCAATATAACTTATTAGGAAACTTAGGGGGACAGTATACCATGAGGCAGTTTGATGATGGCGCTATGACAGATCTTCAGAAGGAAAAAACAAGGTTGGAGGTGGAAAGCAAGCAACAACAACAACAGATTCAGGACCTCACTGCTTATAATCAACAACAACAATAAATGATCAGCCACCTCCAGAATCCAACTGAAGATTTCCAACATGCAGATTGTCATTGACAACCTTACAGTAGAACGGGAAAAGGCCTTAACGGATGCACAAGCAGCACGTTTCGATATGAAGGAATAGCTGGAATTGGTGGATTTTAATGAATTTGCACCACCAGCTATTCCTGAGGGAACTCCAATTTCAGTGGGAGCCTATCAAGCGCAGGCACAAAATCTCAAAGCCACGATGGAGCAACACTCCAAAATGCAACAAGCGTATACTGCTTCCGTCGAGGCTCTCAACCAGCATATCGCCACCTTGGAAGAAAGAATAAAGGCATCTGCCCAGTCAACACCTTATGTCCATGCAAAGCACGCCCAGTTTCATGACTTCGGACCTCACTTTGATGAATCAGATGGTGGAGATGGAGCATGTTTCCAATAGCCTCCACCTGCTAATCAAGGCTCGTCATTCCAAGGCCAACCCCAAGGGCAAGGAACACAATTACCAATCAATCCACAGGGCTCTGGTGGTACTGGCTCCCAACACCATCTTTTTCATTCCTCCGCTTCTAACCCCATCGACACCACTAACCTTCCATTCATCCAACGCCAATTTTCTCCCGAATCCCAAAGAATTGTTGCAGCTAACCCTTCACCTCCTCTATCCCCTAAACCTGATCCACAAACTGAGCATGCCATTGCATCTGAAGCACCAACCATCCGGCACAGAATCACGTCCATTGAACCGAACAAGGAGTTACTTACGTCTCAAGAGTTTGCCAAGCCTATATCCAACAAAGGAGCACAGTGGCTACATATTGCCAGATCTGGACCAGCGCAAAATCCATAAGGAAGCAGTGAAGCTCCTAGATCCACAACCTCTCTGGCCCCATCAGCCAGAGCAAAACCTCCATGGCATGGTATCTCGAAGCACCCTCCTACATGTGCACCAATCCATACTATTATCCGGTAGCGAGGCGAGAACTGTTTCCTGTCACAAAGATCAAGAACAAGATCTTTTGGCCCAAGCTCACAGGAGTGGATACCGACAACTTAGCTGAAGACATGGTCACCAACTGCCGTGTATTCTACCAGAAGCACCATGGCAACCTTGATCGCGACGTCAGATATTTTGCGGACAATTGCGGCCTGGTGGCATTCTTGGTAGAACTCAAGGGTTTTTGGGATCGAGGGCTACCACCAATAGCCATTGATATCAACAAACCACTGTGAACGCAAGACGACCACATCAACGTAGCAAGGCTTTACTATCGTGCAGCCCTCACTTCGGCACTGCACGTTGATATGGTGGAGCTCTGGAAAAATCATAATTTTCTAAAGGGTATGCTCCATTACTACAAACCCATGCCCTTCCTTAACAAATTACGATGGCAAATGATGGAGGGCATCGGCACGAAGATTTACCAATCCCGACAGCAACAATCCCACCTCCAAGAAGCGCAAAAGATCCAGGAAGA
This sequence comes from Diphasiastrum complanatum, assembly GCA_029204225.1. Classification (NCBI taxonomy): domain Eukaryota; kingdom Viridiplantae; phylum Streptophyta; class Lycopodiopsida; order Lycopodiales; family Lycopodiaceae; genus Diphasiastrum; species Diphasiastrum complanatum. The sequence goes on from CM055099.1 coordinate 34,667,869, forward strand.
AAAAGCTTTGATTGGTGTGGGACCACCAATCCAATAAGGAGGGGGATAATGTTATCAACTGTGCAAACACAATGAAAAGAATAAAAAAGAGAAATAAAACTCCGTGCCATATGTTTTGTAAGTCTAGGTATGAGTATTCGTCAAAAAACTTCTACCATGGCATGTGTTTTGTAAGTCCATGAGTAGAAGCTTAAAATAATAAAATAACTTAAAACTTAGGATTAGAACTTAGACTTAAGAAACTTAAGAAATATTTGTCTTAAGTTATCTTAAGTTTCAAAGTTAGAAACTTTTAAAGTTCTAAGTCCTAAGTTAGAAGTTCTAGAATGGCTAGTTTTAAACTAATCCCATAAGTGGATACTTATGGAAGACCCTCCTTGCTATAAAAGGAGAGGTATTTGTCATGTATACAACACTTTTGAGATCATGCTAAATTGCTCTCTCTGAGATTATCTTGCCATTTCACTTGTGTTCCCATTGGAAGGTGCATAGCTTGAGGGAAGGTGCTCGGGCCTCCTCTTGCCTCCTTTCATTGGATTTATTGTGGCATGCTTTATTTGTTATTTATTTAGTTAGCCGCGATTTATTATTTCCATCTCCCTTTTGGGTGTTAAATTAGGATCTAGCTTAGTGAACTTGCTGGTTGGGAAGCCTTAATAAGGGTTTATTTGCTTTTTTAATCTTGCTTAGTTGGGTAAGCCTTAGTCAAGTTAGTTTTTACCGAGCACCAGTTGGGAAAGCCTTGGTGCTCCCATCTTTATTTGTTTATTTCAGTTTGGAAGCTTTGGTATGTTCTTGAAAAGTGGACGATCCTCTCTACACTATACTACACCCGTGAGTAGATCTAGCCATCGCCTAAACTAGAAATACTTCCAAAAGAAGCTTAGTCAAGATATCAGCCAACATACTGGTAGTAGGACAATAACTTAATTCGACATCTTTACTATGAACTTTCTCTTTAAGAAAATGAAATTGAACTTCAATGTATTTAGTTCTAGAGTAAGTTTGCAGGTTCAGAGATAGAGCAATGCAGCTTTGATTGTCACAATAGAGTATAGTTGGACTGATTTGAGAGATCATAAGATCCTGAAGCAATCTTCTGAGCCAGATAATTTCCTTCACTGCAGAGGTAGCTACGACATATTTTGATTCTGTGGAGAACAAAGAAATACATTTCTACTTTCGACTGTTCCATGAAATGGGTCCTCTTGCTAGAAAGCAAAGATAGCCAAAAGTGGATTTTCTTGTGTCTATATTATTAGCCCAATCAGAGTCAGAATAAGTAAGTAGTGTCAAGTCATCCTCTGTATTTCCATTATAACATAGAACAAAGTGCTTAGTGGCTTGAATGTATCTTAGTACTCTGAGTAGAGCCTTCTAGTGAGGTAGGCTGGGATTTGACATAAACTTTGACAATGTGCTGATTGTAAATGATAGATCAAGTCTGGTGCAGACCATGGCATACCTGATCGATCCGACTATTGACTGATAGGGGTATTTGCACATCAGTTTCTTCTCTACATCAATTTTCGGGCACATATCCTTTGACAATTTGAATCCTGGGTCCATAGGCAAGTCTATTGACTTGCAGTTTTCCATGCCATACCTATAGAGTACAGTGGTAATATGATACTTCTCTTCGCCTTGTCTCTTGTTATCTCGATTCCTAGAAGGTAGTGCACAGGGCCTGAATCAGTCATTTCGAATTCCTTCGACAAAACAGTCTTCGTCTCATGAAGTAACTGATTTGAATTGTTGATGATTAGTGAGTCATCAACATATAGAGCTATTATGACATAGCTTGAGCCTCTGTATTTGAAATAAACATTAGAGTCAGTAGAGTTCGGGATGAAGTCATGCTGTAACAAGAATCGATTGATTCTATCAAACCAGGCCCTTGGAGCTTGCTTTAGCTTGTAGAGAGCTTTCTGCACCTTGAAGGATGTAACCTTCATGTTGATAGATGTAAATGTCTTATTGTATGTATCCGTTCAAAAAGGCTGTCTAAACATCCATCTGGTGTACTTCCAGATCTTCGGTAGCTACAAAGGTGAATAAAGATCGAATTGACTGAAGTCTTACGACTGGACTGTAAATCTCAATGTAGTCAATTCCATAGGTTTGTTCATAACCTTTGACGACTAGATGAGATTTCCATATGGCTGTTGAACCATCTGGATTGAGCTTCAGCTTGAAGATCCACTTGGTGTCGATGATCTTTGCATCTGCAGGAGCTTCGACAAGATGCCAGGTCTTGTTCTTCATCAGTGAATTGTACTCAACATGCATGGTTGAACGCCAGTTGTCTACATTCGAACTTGACAATGTTTCTGTTACTGAAGCAAGTTCATCATTGTTGATGAATGTCTGAGGGACGAAACGACCAGGTTCTTGTCGATGTTGTGCAGATCTTCGAATAATAGTCGGTTGCTAAGATGATGATTCTCCTTGTTGTGCAATAGGGATATCTTCAATATTCGTCGGAACAGTCGTAGGTCGAGGCCTGTGATGGTGATGGGAGTCGTTGGAATGAACTCTTGCATTGGCTGCTTCTGCTTGAAGTCAAAGAATTTATCTTCGAGGAAGACAACATCTCGACTAATTGAGATTTGGCTTGTCTCAACATCAAATATTTGATATGCTTTGTGTGATCCAATGAAGATACTCCTGTGGCTAGCATGGTCAAGCTTCTTTCTCAGATGAGAGAAAATGTGTATATAGCAAAGACAACCAAACACTCGGAGGTGTCGTAGACTCGGTTTGTAGCAATAGAAAGCTTCAAATGGAGTCTTTGAGTCGACTACTTTGGTACTCAAATAGTTTTGCAGATAGCAAGCTGTTGAAATAGCTTCAACCTAAAAGTTCTTGGTGAGCTGAGCATTTGACATCATTGATCGTGCTGCATTTAGCAATGTTTGATTCTTCCTTTCGGCTACTCCATTCTGTTGTGGAGTGTAGCTGGTGGTGAACTGATGATGAATGCTGAATAATGTCAGATAGTCAAACATTTCGTTTGACAGAAACTCTCCACCACTGTCTGTATGAAGGGTTTTGAGTCGTTGACTAATCTGTGTCCCAATGAATTGTTTGAAGTTTTTGAAACAGTTGAATGCCTCAGACTTGTTCTTAATGAACATGATGTTGGTAAATCTAGAATAATCATTGATAAAAGTGATAAAATACAGTGCAGAACCCAGAGAAGGAGTACTCATAGGATATTAAATTAGAATGGACTTAGATCTAGTGGCTTGTCCCTTTGGGAATCTTGATCTAGGTTGTTTGCCTAGTAGGCACATCTCATAGACTTGTCGAATGTCAGTGGAGGCAACAAAATGCATGTTGCATTCTACCTAACTTTGCATGTCACCTAACGTTTTGCATGCTAACACAACTAAATCTATCTAACGCAAACTCGACCTATTCTACAAGGTCATGTGCTCAATTCACATACCTTAATTATGTACAATGGAATAAAGTGAGCATAGCCTCCAAAGTCAACATAGAAAGATGTGGTTTACCTTTTTTCACAAATCCAACAAGAAGAAAGGAAAAAAACGAGTTTGTGACAAAAAAATAAGTCAAATATTTTGACGAACTGGATGAAATGGCATCAAAATTTAAGCAAAAGAAGTACATGTCCCAGAAGAAGACTAGGAAGGCAAATGTGTGTTTTGTCTGCAATAAGCCTGGACATGTTATGAAGTTTTGTCCAAAGCAAAAGAAACCCACAGCTCAAGTGATTGACATGTTAGGTAAAAAAAATCCAAAATTGAAAATTAATAAGGCTAATTGTGAGTGTGAATGTTCATTCAGTATTGCTTCATTCTTTCGTTTGAAAGGCACGACTAGAGGACATGAAGTTAGTATATTGGTGGATAATGGTTCAATTCATAATTTCATTAACTCTGGTCTTGTGTAGAAACTCGACATAGGACTAAAGCCAGTGATCATAGATATAAAGTATATCTAGCTTCAGGCGCGGAGTTGGAGACTTGGGATGTCAAAGTTCCAAAGCTCCCAGTTTGGATTCGAGTTTATAGAAAGCTAATTGATTTTCATGTTTTAGATTTAGCATGTATGGACATAATTCTAGGGTATGAATGGTTATTTAATAAATCTCCCGATATTGATTTTGAGAGGCATGTGCTCTCATTTCAGGAGGGTAATGAAGTAGTTACTCTATTCGGGGATAGATATGTACATCCATCTGGGATGATTTCATTTGCTAATGTAATGGAAATTTTTTATTCACAATATGAAACTTATTCTTTGTTTGTCAAACCCCATTTTGAATATCTCTGAAATGCATCTAAATAGCTGTGAATTGTCAAAAATTCTTAACTCAGTGGACTTAGATCAGGAGCAAATAGAGAAGAATAAGATCTTAGTTGAATTCAAAGATGTTTTTCAGTTGAATTACCTCATGGAATACCATTGTCTAGGTCAGTAGACCACAAGATTGAGCTCATTCCAGGTAGTCATCCTATCTTTAGACAACCACATTGGTTTTTTCAGAAAGAAGAGATAGAGATTACTAATCAAATTGAAAATTATCTTAAGATGGGTCGCATGATTCAGCCAAGTCAGTCACCATGGGGTGCTCCTATTCTTCTAAAAGTGAAGAAAGATGGAGGCTTCCGGATGTGTGTGGATTACAAGGGGTTGAATAAAATAACTATTAAGAGTAAATATCCATTACCCTGAATGGATGATCTGGTGGATCGATTAGGTGGAGCTAAATACTTCAGAAAGAGAGATCTCAGAACCGGATATCATCATATTAGGATTTATCTGAATGATGTGCAAAAGACAGGTTTCCAGACTAGATTCCATCATTATGAATTCCTTGTGTTTGCTTTTGGGTTGACGAAGGCACCTGCGACATTTCAAAAGATGATGAACGACATTTTTCATCCATATATGGGTCAATGTGTAGTTGTATTTTTAGATGATATTCTCATTTACAGTACAACTCTTAAGGAGCATTTGAATCATCTCAGAAGAGAGGAATCATATGCTAAAAAATCTAAATGCGAATTCTTTAAGGATGAGTTAGTGTATCTCGGCCATAAGATTACCCCGATGTGTTGAAAAACTTGATTACAGCTCTGTTGTTCTGCGTTCAGATTTGTGTCAATATTGCTATGCTTTTCTACATTCTATCTGACTCTCTTATTGCTTAATCTGGTAGTCTGTTCTTCACGAATTATTATTAGTCTAGCTGTTTGTGACTAATATTTAGTCTTGTCTTTCGCGACTAATTCGCGACTGATGATCAGTCGAGCTCAGTCTAGCTCTTCGTGAATTATTCGCGACTGATAATTTGTCTAGCTGTTCGCGACAAATTATCTTTCTGATGTTTTGTTCCGGTTTTGCTCCACAAGTGTCCTTTTGGTTGCATGTAACAAGATTTGAGAAGATCTTCACTTGGCGATCGTTATACACTCTCTCTCTCTCTCTCTCTCTCTCTCTCTCTCTCTCTCTCTCTCTCTCTCTCTCTCTCTCTCTCTCTCTCTCTCTCTCTCTCTCTCTCTCTCTCTCTCTCTCTCTTGATTCTAATGATTCAGATAATATGTTATGATTGATTGCTTACTAAGCTTACTAAGATATGATCCTGTGTATATATATACAAGGTAACAGAGTTTATTGTCGATTTAGTTCTTGTAAACGATGTGTTTAACACTAAGTGAGTGTTTACAAAAAGAGACTAATCTTATCTAAACATTTTGCATTATGAATTGTAGTCAATAGGCACGGACAAGGATATAGTATCTGAGTACATCAAATTGCAATCATCACAATTATACTATGAAAAAAATTTCAAACATGATTAACATTGCTCAAACTATTGTAAGTCATTGTTACATGACTCCAAAACATTCAGAGTGATGCAAAATATAACTATTCAACTGAGAAAAAACAACCTACTATTCAATTTCAGACATGCAATCAAACATCTTCCAAAAATTGCAGATTTTACACTAAACATTGCCAAACTTCCAGCAATGATAACTTTGGCTAAAGAGCACCAAATTGACCATGGTAAAGCAGAATAAAGAGGAAGGTGAGGCCAACAAGATGTGTGCTATGTCACCTTGGACCATATTGCCCACACGTGCAAGCGATACTTGCTGAAACATGAAATTTTTATCAAAAAACCATATTTTTTTGAGTTTCTATTAATAATTTGCTTACCATAGCAATATTAATCACTCTTTTTTTTTTTTTTTTTTTTTTGGGGGGGGGGGGGGGGAGGTCGGGCTCCGAGGCCCTTCCGCCCCGGAAGTCTGTGCGCCCGAGGGCGGAGGCCCGATAAATTCAGTTTTCACTTTTTTTTTTTTTGAGGTGATTTTCTTTTACAAGCACCTTCCGGGATGAATGTGGGTGTAAAAAAAAGTAAACTTTTTTACGTGCACCTTCTAGCGTCCGAAAGGTGCCTGTAAAAAATTTGCCCTACAAATTACGTTTTGCGAGGCACCACCATTTCCTTTGTAAAAATTTGAAAACTGATTTTACGTGGGGGGGAAGGCCCTCCACGAAAGGCCTTGACCAGCATGGAAGGCCCGAGGGATAGAGGCCTTCCCCTGCGTAATGCTGGGGTGCAAGGGTAGCTGTCAAGGGTGGCATTCTGGCTGAATGGCTAGTAAGCCAATTCTGAATAAGAAGAAACTTCCTGTTTTTGTTAATAAAAGATTTAGAGTACAAAGGAATGCACGTTGAAAGCGTAAAGGCCATAAGGCGAATTGAGATACTATTGTACAACTATAACAAAGCAACAATCTCGTAGAGTATCTAGATAAAGCCTACTGCTTGGTGTAAGTCGCTAGTTAAGACAGTTGGAAGTTTAGGTAGTGCAGGAAGCTGTGAAGCAGCCGTTCCTGCAACTACGGCACGTCGAAGTATTGCAAGTGCCTGAGTGCGTTGTAAAGTCATAGAAACTCGTTGACGATAATAAGCCGTAATGATAGATAAAGGTGAGGCATCACGTCCTTGGAGTTTCGCTGCAAAACCTGCACAAGATGATAGAAAATCATCGAATTTCTTATGCAGGCACCCATATGTTTCCAAAGCAAAAGGAATAAAGTCTTCTCCAGGAGTGCGATGTGAATAATCTCGCTCTTTATCTAGAGTTGCATGAGAAGTAGCGGCACCCTGAGTAGTTGAAGCACGGCGAAGGAGGTCAGGCCGCGAAGGATCAGCAACAACAACATCCCCAAGCGTGCGAATCCCCTCGCGCGAAAGAACAAGATCAACTCGACGCCGAGGCGACTGTGAATCAGACACAGACAAGATGTGGGTCTGCTCCCGGACAACATGAAAGCCGCACTCATGTGCAATAGATGCCAATACGTCATGAATGGAATCAGCTAATGGTGCTAATTCTGGCGAAATCAGCTACTAATTCAGGTGTCATGGTGGATTCCAAAACACAAAGAAACCCAAAGCACACCTCATTTGCCTTGGCACATTCCATAATACCATAGATATTAGTTCTTAATTAAGAAAAGAGTTTGGCTTAATTAAGCTCTGTTGAGCAGAGGTGTTTAAGTGTGTTCCTTAAGCTATTGCTTCACTTTTATTTTCTTTTGCAGCGACGATCTTTCGGTGTAAGAGAATAACAGAAGCAGAATCCATCGAAAAAGGTTGGATCGAAGGCGAATTTGTGGTTCGATATGGTATGGTATAAGATTTGGAGTGTGTTCTTTGCACTTGCTGTTGATAGATGGTGTTTCTTTGTGTTTGGCTTTTGAAGTTTTGTTTTCGAGTGAGGCTAGATCTGAGTTAGGATCTATGATAACCGCAGAATTTAGAATCAGAGGCCCAATCGTTCTTCAAGAGCTTCAGTTTTTAATCAGCAAGGGCGTGCTATGTGTCTGTTAGATGATTATAGTTACGAAAATTCTGCTACGTGATCGATCCGATTTGGAATACAGCTAACTGTAAGAAAAGTGCGTCTCTGTGGCAAGGGCAATATCAGCAAAGGTTAATTATGGTGATTGTCTTCAACGTAACATATACGTCTTCTGTGTCAGGTTTATCATTCGTCATTCAAAGACGAGGACTGCAGCAAACAAGCATGTGGGTGCCCTATACTGCCCCTGAGAAGTCACATCAGAGGACCTGCTCCACAAGCCAATGCAGGTATTCCACTTGGCAGAAGGTTTTCGCTACCATCTTGATTAATTGAAAATACCTAATCGTTATATTGCAAGTTTCAGATTATATTAAGTACATGACTGCAAGGATGAAAGTCCTTCTCTGATAATTTTATTGGAGTATGGTTTCGTTAGGATCTAAACCCCTAGTAACGATTTGTTATCGTAAGTAATCTATGAGCTGCTAAGTAAAATCATGGGAGGTTCTGGCATAGAGATGGTTATTATGTCCTTATATTTTTTGTCGTTACAACAGAGGGAGGAACATTATGTAGTATCTTTTTCCAATGGTATTGCACTGGCATGAATATGCGCAAGATACACACTACATATGCACTCTGCATCCAAAGCCAAGCCAAGCAGGTTTCGTAGGTATCCATCTGGTTTTGGCAGCGGCCGGGTTTCAAATTTGTGTCTTTGAGCAAGCAGCAACCACTGTTACGCAACTCAGCTAACGCGAGGGATAACCGAATGATATTCTTATGTAGTTTCATCAGAAAGAATATGTCCGGGATTGCAGAAGTGGTTTTCGCTAGTGACAGATGCTATTTATCTTCTTGACTTGTCTAAAAACCTAGTTCCCAATCATTGGTAATTGAGATGTGGATTTTGATTTTATGATTGGAATTCGGCAACAAGTAAGTCACATCCGTATTTTTACGCTAAAGGCTACTTTTCCCTCTTTGAAGGTCAGATCGACATAATCGACGAGGCGATCAACTTTTTCAGAGCCAACGTCTTATTCAGAAAGTTTGAGGTTAAAAGTGCAGCAGATAAGCTCTTGATTTACTTGACCCTTTACATCAATATGGCATTGAAGCGAATAGAGGCTTGCAAAATAGAGGCCGAGGGTATCAAGGTGATCATAAGCTTGGGCTTGGAAAAGTTTCCTATTCCAGGAGAGCCCGGTTTCCCTCTCGGTGGTTTGTTTTCACCACCGCAAAGTAAAAAGGAAGCAGGTGAGTTCTTTGGCACTTGCTAGATTTACTTTAATTCGTGTTCATTTCTTTGTAGCTTTTTCGAGTCAGTTTTTGGTAGACACACTCATTGGTTATATGCATGAATTTTGTGGTTTTGGAAAATTGCCTTCCATTGTCGTTCTTTTTCTTATCGTATCATGTTTTCTATGCTCCTTGCTTTGTCAGATTTGTTTAGAACCTATCTTAAGCAGGTTCGAGAGGAGACTAGTGGAAGACTCATGGGACGCGTATATCGACCTAATGGAACTCCAAACAAGTGGTGGCTTGCTTTTGCAAAAAAGAAGTTCATGAATATTATGTTGCCATTTTAGGGTTTTGAAGATTATGAATACCTTCATAGTGATTTGTTCAGTCCTTTCAGGAACCAAATTGATTACATGATGGTCACTATTGAACAATGCCATACACTGATCGAACTCCAAACAAGTATGGAGATCCCTTTCCAAAGCAAGGAGATGGAAAAGGACCATACGGCTGTCTTGGTAGAGTTGAGGCTAGTTTTGCAAAGAGGATGCTCATGAATAATATTTTGCCGCAGTAAGATTTTGAAGATTATGAGCAGCTTCTTTGTCCTTCATTCTCCAAGAACGAAATCAATTATGAACGTCTTGCACTGTTGTGGCTTTTGAACAATGTTTTAATGGAGCTTCAAACAAGTGGTGGCTAAGTTTTGCTAAGAAATATTATGTTGTCCTATAAGATCTTTTTTGGTTTGTTCAACTATTCACGGAGCTTCTGAAATCATGAATGTTTTGCACTGTTGTTCTGAATGATGTCATAAACTTGCCTCTCCATAGTTTTACTCATGGGATGGTGACAATATCGAGAAGGTAAGAAAGAGAAAATAATTTAGTTTTCCAGGATTAGTTTCTTTTTTAAAATTTTGCAGGAAAGTTTTGTGCCTTAAAAGATGGCATGTGAGGACTCAGGAATCTTTATGCTGGTTTGTCGAGGTCTATTTGATTTAGATTTTCACAACTGAACCTAAGATTTTAGAGAGCATCAGAGGCTTTATCATCTTGTAAGCTGGCCATTGTTCTGGATAAGGTACTATTGTTAACCTTGGTCCTCCAAGATGTTTCAACTCGTAAACAAAAAAATATCTCAAAGTTGAGAAACAGAAAGTTTAAAACTCATGTGGTTGTTCAGGTCTATAACATTACACTGTCATTTGAGCGACTCTATCATATGTGAAGGACAGTTTGTATATGGGCGAATAGCCCTAAGAGATCTCCAAAATAAGCATTTTAGCATATTGAAGACAATATATAGATCAGTTTGTCCTGTTTTCAATGGTAGATGTTCCATACACAGTGTAGGTGACCATATCTGCTGCCAGATATTCTTTAGATATACAGACAAGGAACTTTTAGTTATTTGATCCCTTGGGAGATGTGTTTATAGGCTAGCATTGGAATAATTTTGCCAATGTCTATGTACATGTCATTTGAACCACTAAAGTACATTTCAAAAGGCTAAAAGTTGAGTGATCCAAAAATATTTGGGCCACTAAGGTTAATTTTAATGTTCTAGAAATCTAATTAGAACAATGAGCCTTATTAAAGATGAGAATTAGAGTGCACCTCTTTTGAGTAACTTGCAAGTTGGTGTAATTTTTTTAGGCCAACATGTGCCTGAAGAATGCAAATACAAAACAAATGCATTTACACCACAAGTTCTACAAATACATTGATTAGCTATACGCACTTGTCATTGACAAAGTAAGGATGTTGGCCAACACATTAATATATCATACTTTCAGCCACATTTTCTTGTTGCTTTTTTGTCCTCTTAGCCCCTTTCTTTGCATATGAAAAAATTCATTGAAGGCATGTTTCTTTTGAAGCATGAATATGTTTATTGTTGAGACGAAAAAGGAGGTCAAGTGCACTTACCAATTTTGGAAGTACCATATAAATATGAATGTCAAAAAAGTACCATAGAAATATGTTGTACCATGTTTCATCACCTTGTTTGTTTTTATTGAAGCACTATTAGGAGTTCACATTGAGGATTTTAAAACTTTTGTAACAAAACAAGAAAGGAACATTAATTAATTAACATGACTATCCATAGCTTAGAAGAAACAAGGTAAATTTTAGATTCATATCTAGGAGAACATAATGTGTTCTTATTATTGAGTTTGCTCGTGTCTAGTAAGATTATTGCCAAATCCCTCTTTTCCATTTTGTAGAGCACAAAAAATGACCAATTTATCATTTTGGATCATTGAAATCTAAGGCAATGATATGAAGTTATGCTAATTTGAAGAAATTCCATGGAAAATTGACCAATTGGCATTCCGAGTTCTCCACCACAACATTGTACTTTGCCAAAATTTCACCCCACACATCTCTCTAAGTGCTTAGGATGTTGGATTATGGCCTGCAATTGATTCCCACAACCTTCAAATTGACCTTAAGGAAAGTATTTTTAGAAGATAATTTTTGATGAAAAATGACTTGGAAAATCACTTTTTGGGTCATATTTTGTATATACAGTCTTAGAAATCTTCGTCGAAATTTCGGATCATACATCCAACTCAGATTTTTTTATATTGAGTTGGGCGCATTTTCTTTTCCAAAGTTACTATCCTCTATGCTAATCTAGATCCATTCACTAGCTGTTGTAAATATTTGTATAGTCGCATACTCTACAAAAATACACTTGTTTTCTGACAGTCTGCAGAAATACAAAAACATCAATGACAGTGTTTCCCCAATTGTTTGGACACCTTCGACTATTCGGTCATCCTTGATTATTCAGCCATATTCGATTGTTCGTCCATATTCGATAGTTTGACCATCTCAGACCATCTGACCAGATTCGATTATTCAGCCATCCTCGAACAATCAGCGTAATCCGACTATCGGTGGATCAACAAGTACATTGAATCACGACCAGACATAATCTGTAACAGAATCAAATACTATTCGAAGGCGACTGCCAACAACACATAGTGCCTTAATCCTAATTGTAAAGTATAGATTCAACGTTCTTTTAATTAGTTAGCCATGTGTATATATCCAGCAACTTATTAGTTGCTCGGTCAAACAAGAAGAGATCATTTAGCTCAATAATCTGTCTATTCGATCCATCGAACAGCCAGAGCGCAATTGTTTTGTTCTTTATCTTTGTTATTACAAAGTATTGTTTTAGGAAGAATGCGACTCTACCTGCATTCAGACTATATCTAATTGTGACTGAATAATCAATGTTCTAGTAATCTAGGTCGTGTATATTGTGATTGAATGCTCATTTTATTCATGTTCAGATTCTTTCTTGCTTGTAGATAAACTTATTCGTAGATTAAATTGTCTTCTATGACTGATAGTCTGAGTCAATTATGACGCTCTAATTTCTGCTCTTTGATTATATGAATGGATTGCTCTTTCCACAGGGGGTTCAAAAAGTGTTAAGGCTCTAAAGCCAAACTTTCCAATATGAGACCTCAAAAAATGGAAGTAATCCAAAATGGTTAAAAAATTATATAAAAAGAGAATCATAAGTAAGCCTACTCCTTTCCACTTTAAAACTGAGTCATCACAAAATGTGCAAAAAAGTATGCATTTCAAGCACTTATTCAAAAAATCATATCTCATAAACTATGATGAATCACATCAAATCCTTTCACATGTGTGTTCTTCATATATACATGTACCGGTTAAAAATTTAAAGACCTTCATTTGAGAAACTTATATGTAAGATATGACGTGTAAAACATGTGGGGCTAATGTTGAAACTTCGATATTTTTGTATATGAGACTAAATTGCTGTGGATTTTACATTCAATTTTTAGCCTGTATGTGATTATAGAAACATGCGTATTAGAAAAAATTTGAATTTGGAGATCTATAGAGATAGATACGTGCATTCAAGTTACCCTTTTAAGTGCTAATAAAAATCACCAAAACTAGAAATATCATATATGAGTGTATAATACTATGAATTTAACAATATTTTTTTGGTTTGTCTACTTCAAAAATTATTACATGACCATTGAAACATGTCTCTCAATTTTTTTTCAATTTAGAGTTATGTAGAGATAGATATGTACCCATGTCAAGTGTTGAAAATTATTGAAAGGTGCCAAAAAGTTTCAGCTCTTTTGGAGGTGCCTTTCACAACCCTTTCTTTGGTTGTCTACTTTCAAAAATCTTTTACGACCATAGAAATATGTCTCTAATTTTTTAAAAAAAAATTTGGACTCCTATAGAAATATAAACATGCACCTAAAATCACCCATGTGAAGTGCTGAAAAGTGCTGAAAATTGAAAATTTTGGAGGCAAATTGCCATCAATTGAGAGAGAAAAAATTTAAGTCTTCCAATAACACAATAAAGAGTCAAGTCTGGTTCCACATACAATTCAAAGATTGAAATTTCAATCATTTGATGGCATGCTATGTTTCGTCAAGTGACCAAGGGTTTTATGCGCACTTTTGTGCACACGCACACAGAAATGTGCTACAACAACTCTAGTGTTAATTGATCCAATATCAACCTTTGAAAGCCTAAGATTGATGTATCATAGCTAGAAAACCAATTTCTATGTTGAAACACCTCGTTTTGGCTACAAAATTGGATCATATGGCAAAATATAGCTTGATTAGGCCAAATTTATGTACATAACATCATTCCACACATGTGGAGCCTGTTCCCATGTGTGAATCATAGGCCTAGGTCAGCTTGCACATAATCTCAAGAGCCATTAAGGCAAATAGACAAGTTTTTCAAGTTAGAATGCATTTTCCTAGATTCTGGGTGCAATTTGATTGGATAGCCATAGATTTGTATGGGACCTTAGGTGGAGCCAAAGGACAAGTGTATGTACTATCCCACATGTGTGAAATAGGTCAGGTCTGTCCAAGCCTCAAGATTTTTGTATATACTCCCATTTGGTAACAACACTTTGAATATTTTGCCATCATTATCATCACGAAATATCTATATGAAGAGGGTAAAGCATTCATCATGATGCTCATGATGTCCATATATGAAATGTTTTCATTCACAAAACCAAAGTTGATCTCTAAGGATTTGGATTTTGAATGAAAATTTGGAACCACTCTAAATTTATCCCTCTGCATGGTAATCAACTTTTGCTAGAGAATAGCACCCTTTGGGCATTCGCAAATACATGGACTACAAAACCACCCAAGCTTCACTTGGTGTGCTTACTTACAAAATGTGAAAATAATATGATCACGAACTCTCCTATCAATCATCCCTGGTGCTTTGGAAGCACATATGCTCCAATCCAATTGATTTCTCAATAGTTTCTCAACCTCTTTCTTTGACATGGCCACTCTCTCTTGAACTTTGAAATGTCCAATATAGGATGCTTATTCTCTCTAATCACTATTCTCCATGCATCTTGCATCATCAATAAGGTCTGCATTTAAAACTTCCAAGTCCTTACTTTGTTAGTTAGTGATTGTCACTCAACATCTTTGCTAGTCACGACCAACCTACTACATGCATGCATATCATACCATTTCCTTCCTTTAGTTTAGGTGGAATCCTTATGAAAAGTCATTCCACCAAGGTTGTTAGCCACTTTCCACTCACTAAGACCTTGTTGCTTACTAAAGTGATAACTCTCATTATTCATGCACTTCTCTTCGTAAGATAGTTGTGTCCATACTTAAAATATGTAGCATTTACTCACTTGTTTGTTTTTTTGAAATGTCACCATGTACTTTCACAAAACTACATGTTTGATAGATATGTCAAATGTTGTAATGTTAATGGTGTTGTTTATGGTCGTGATCCTGATCTAGTTTAATATAAAAATGAATGGAATGTTAACTAAACCATGAGATGCTTATGATTGGTACCTCCAAACAAGCCATTTTGTGTTGCCTTCTATGTCTAGTTGTTCTTTGGCAATTTTTGGCTTAGCTTAATGTGAAGAATTTTTTTTTTATCTATAATGCAAGTTAAAACTCGTAAAGTACTCTAGTAGAGACTCAATATTTTGTAGCAATTCTCATATGTCCACTCAAATGATATCAGCAACATGACACAACTTGAAGAGTAAGCTATTATATCAAACTAGAAATTTTTAAAAAAAAATGCAAATTATGACATCATATTACAAGGCAAAGAAACTAACTCAACTCCATACACCTAAATAAACTTGTTTGTTGTATCTAGCACATACGTTAACCATGTCTCATCGGCCACCCATGATTTGAAGTCAATCACTTTTGGGATGTTGAAATATTTAATGGAAATTTTTTTAAAAGAATCTAGTAGGGTTATTCTCCGATTTTAGAATGTTCTATAAATCATAGAAGTTTGTATAATGATTTCTTAGTGGTACCTTTGTGGAAAAATAATTAGTGGAGTAACATATTGATTGCATAGGATCCTAAGTTCCAATATTCTAAGGAAATTAAGGATATTCACAAAGACCAAAAATATACATTGCAAATTACTAAGGTTATAGTTTATATTTGGTGCAGTCCAACATGTTTATTTAAAGGAGTTGGAAGTATTATCTAAGCATTAATTGCAATGACAATCTATGAGCGTCATCCACTTTTTTGAGTCTTATACCAGTAATCTTTAGACATTAGAACATTTGCATTAGATATAGATTGACATTTGCAGGTTTTGCAACAAACACAGTTATGAGACAAATCTTCACAAAGAATTAGCATGCATTGGAGATACTCTAAAGAACAATGAACTTGTTCAAGTAATCCTTAATGGATTAAGAGATGAATATGAAAACATTGTTCAAACCTATGCTATCAGGGATGAGCTATGAAACATTGGAATATCTTCAAGGAGTTCTAATTGTTGAAGAAAGCATGCAAGAAAACAAGATGTTGAGGATCAACAAACTCTCAATGAAGGATGGTGGAGATGACAAAGCACTCTTCACCAAGGACAAGTCAAGAGGTAGGGGCAAAGGACAACAACAACATTTCAAGAAGGACAAGGACAAAGCCAAAGAAGGTGATGAGGATCAATCCTCACAAGCTACAACATCCAATGGCAAGAAGAAGGTGTCAAGAATCAAATGCCTTTTTTGTGGCAAGAAAGGCCACTATGCATCAAATTGTTTCAAGAAAAAGAACTAGTTTAAGCAAGCTAACCTTACTAATGAGGAAAAGTGTGAGGGCAATGAGAGTGATAGGGAGGATTCTTTAATGATTTCAAGTTTTTCATCTTTTCCTTTCAAAAGTGAAGAAATATGGTGACATCAAGACTCATCAACCACTTGAGCTCGTGCATTCAGATGTTCACTTCTCTTCTTCCAAGAGCAAAGGAAGAGCAATATGTTTTGTGTCCTGCATAGATGATTACACAAGATTTTCTTGGATTTATCTTCTATTTTCTAAAGCCATGGTGTTTGATGTATTCCTTACATTCAAAGCGTATGTTGAAAAACGATTTTTTTTCAAACTAAAAGCTTTGAGGTGTGATAGTGGAGGTGAATATACCTCTAATAAGTTTAATGACTATTGTGAGCAAGAAGGAATTCAAAGAGATTTTTATATTCTTATACTCCTCAACATAATGAAGTTGCTGAAAGAAAAATAGAACGCTTTATGAATGTGCAAATGTCATTAGGCTAGAAGCATCTCTACCAAAGGAGTTTTGGGGAGAAGCAGTTGCATGTGCCAATTATCTTTGTAATAGAATTCCAAATCTTGCTATAGAAGGAAGAACACCATATGAAATGTTGTACAAAGAAAAGCCTAAGGTAGATCATCTTAGGAACTTTGGTTGTTTATGCTATGTGCATGTTCCTTTAGAGACTAGAAAAAATGATGATCCTAGTGCTATTAAAGGCATTTTTATTGGATATGCATCTTCTAAAAAAACATATAAAGTCTATGTTCCCTCTACTCACAAGAATGTTGTAAGTAGAGATGTGATCTTCCATGAAGATCAAAAGTATAACTTGGATGAGGCAAAGATCAAGAATCTCATGCAGGATCAACCATTATCAATCTTGATGCTAATCAAGACATGTTGGGGTCGAGGCTTGAGGAGGAGCAACTTCAAGCACCTACACTTAGAAGATCCACAAGGGAAAGATTTGAGCCAAGTAGGCTCACATATGTGGAGAAAGGCAAGCAAGTGGAGGATGGCACTTCCTATCATGCATTCTTCATATCACAGGAAGATCCAAGAGATGTCCAAGAGGCACTTCAATCCAAGAAATGGGTTGAAGCAATGACCCTTGAGTATGAAGCCTTGATTTCAAACAACACATTGGAGCTTGTCAATCCACCTAGCAACATGCATGTTATTGGATGCAAATGGATGTTCAGGATCAAATACAACAATGATGGATCTATTAACAAATTCAAAGCAAGACTATGTGCCAAAGGATATGCTCAAATCAAAGGTCTTGACTATGAAGACACTTTTGCACCTGTTGCAAAAATGGTAACTATAAGAGTTCTCATTTCACTTTCATGTTATCACAATTGGAGGATGTTCCAACTTGATGTATCTAATGCTTTCCTCAATGTATATCTCGAGGAGGAGATCTACTTGGAGCAACCACCTGGATTTGTGAAGTTGCTTCGCAGTTTGTCAACCGCATTGATGGAGTGCTCTTTAAGCTGCATTTCATATTGAGCGTGCCCAAAGAAAATTAGGTGGAGGTCCGCACAATCAGCCACAATCCCTTGAGGATGCCATGCATTTCGTTCAAATTTTTGACGACACGCACACTATGACCCGCAAAGAGCAGAAGTGGAAATAATTTGGAGTCTAGTTGAGGAAACAAAATGTGCACTTGGTAGTGAATTCAAAATGCAAGATCTAAAATCTTCACTACATCTTAGGCCTAGAAATTTGTTTTTGGAAATATCATGCTTTCATAAGTCAATCTAGATATGCTCTTTCCATGCTTAAAAAATTTCAAATGGAAAAGTGTACGGGCATAGATACTCCAATGGAGCATGTTGTAAAAGATCCTATAAAAGAGGATGAAAGATCCTTTGAGGACATCACTCTTTTTAGGAGTCTTATTGGCTCCCTCATTTGGTTAACTGTAACTAGGCCCGATTTAAGCTTTAGTGTGCACAAATTAGGCCAATTCATGCAAGATCCAAAGATTTGTCATTGGAAGTTGGCAAAGAGAATCTTGAGATATATATCCTCCACCTTAGACTATAAATTAATCTATAAACGTGAAGATCTAACATTGGTTGCATTTTCAGACTTGGATTTTGCAGGAGACAAAGTGGATAGAAAATATACAAGTGCATACACAGTTTTTATTGGAGGAAATCTAGTTTCTTGGTTATCCAAGAAGCAAGCTACTATATCTTTGTCATCTCCTGTGAAGCATAGTACAAAGCTCTTACAACTACCACAAAGGAAGTCCTACGGATTAAGAGGCTACTCATTGTTGGAAGAAGGATAAGGAAAATGTGTGAGTGTGAGAGAAGAAAAATAAATAGCTCGAAAAGAAAACGAACACGAAAAAAAAGCGAACTCGAAACTCGAACAAGAAACGAACTTGAACGGAAAGTGTTTGTGCACTGCGGAATGAGCTATATGACTCCTTTTGTAAGCATGACTATGTCTATAAAAAATGAACAAAACGTTAGTGATAGAAATCACGGCTATTCTGATTACGTAGCCAAACACTAGACTGATAATTAGTCGAGATTCGCAAAAGGCAAGACTAAATATTGGTCGTCAACAACTAGACTAATAATAACTCGCTAAGAACAGATTACCAGATTGAGCAACAAGAAAGTCAGACAGAATGAAGAAAAAACATAGCAATACCGACACAAATCTGAACACAGAACGTAAGAGCTGTTATCAGATTAAGTATAGCAAAATATACTATGTCAATAATGCGGTAGAGCACAAAACAATAAAAGGGTGTGACGCCAGCCTTTGCTGAAGTGAACGTTACTGTATCAAGAGACATGCAAACTCAAAAGTATACCTTGTGGGCTGTGTGCGCACTCGGCTTGATCTTCAGGGAGGATTCGACTGATGAAGCACTCCTGGGACTTGTTGCTAGTTAGCAGCAATGTCTTCGTCTGATTCGCTGTCATGAAGTGGGTCAACAATAGACATGCCTGAGTCAGAAGCTCGGACAGTCATGTCAATGGCAGGTGATGAAGGTTCTTCTGGAGCAATATCCTTGCCTTTGATGTCGACGAACTGATCCTCGACAAAGACTGTATCCCGGCTATACAAGATTTGCTGGGTATCTGGATCATACAGCTTGTATGTATTATCAAATGAAGTATATCCAATCAGGATGGCTTTGAGACCTTGGAAGTCTAATTTCTTCCTCGTGTCTTTTGGGACCTGCGCGTAGGCAACGCACCCAAACACTCTTAGGTTCTTCACAGAAGGCTTAGAGCCTGTCCACACCTCATGGGGTGTCTTGCTTGAAAGGGCCTTGGCCGAACATCTGTTTTGGACATAAGGTGCAGTGGAGATAGCTTCAGCCCAGAATTTCTTGGGCAACGATGCATGCGCTAGCATACATTTGGCCGATTCAACCAAGATACGGTTCTTCCTCTCGGCTAAGCCATTAGACTGAGGACTGTAAGGAGTGATGAATGGCTGCTCAATGTCTTGGCCTTGGCAGTGCTCCTTAAACTCGATAGAGATAAATTCTCCACCATTGTCTGACCTTAGAGCCTTGATCGTCCATCCAGTCTCCTTTTCTGCACGCTCCTTGAAGATTCTGAAGCAGTTGAAGGCTTATGATTTCTTCTTTATGAAGTACACCATAGTCCTTTTGGAAAATTCACCAATAAAAGTTATAAAGTACTTTGCATACTTCAGCAAAGGATTTTTCATCGGGCCACAAATGTCTGAATGTACAATGTCTAACAATCCTCTAGCAGTATGCTAATGGCTTGATTTAAATGGTTTCCTAGTTTGTTTACCAACTAGATAGTCTTGACAGACATGTAACTCGACTTTATCACGAGGATAGTCGAGATCAAGAACAATAGATTGTCTAGACATTTGTTGTACAACAACATGATTCAAGTGACCAAGTCTATAATGCCAAAATAAACTTTTATTTGCATGAATAGAAGTACTGAGCGCCTGACTAGAGGCAAATAAGAAATGATTTCACTTATACAAGTATCTATGTCTCTTTTCGAGTGCTAGGATCTTGTCTGTCCTATCAATTACTTTGCACTGATCACATTCGCATTCTACTCTATGTCCTAGATTGGTGATTCTGCTTATAGAGAGCAGATTCGTAGATAAATTTGGTACATACAGGAATCTTACAGTACCTTCACCTTTAATATCTTGTGTGCTATTGTCGCCAAGGTGAACATATTTTTGGGTACTGTAAGGTGTATAGGACTCAAAACAGCCAATGAGGCTGGTCATGTGCTGAGTGGCTCCGGAATCCAGGAACCAAGAATTGTCGTCGGATGCTCCTTGATGGCTGGTCATGAAGACATTATGATCCGCTTCTTGAATAGGCTATGGAGTTTCTGCAGCTGCATTTGCCACTTGATTCGACTGCCCCTTGCTATTGTTCTTTGCTTGAAGTATCCGGCAGTCTTGAATTTCGTGGTTGTTTTGCTTGCAGTATCTATAGAACAACTTCTTCTTTGTCTGCGGATTCGACTATTCTTTGTGCTGTGCTGGTTTCTGGTGTGGCATTGATTGGTTTGGGAATTTCTTCTTCTTCTGCTTAGTCGTGCTCTTGTTGGCGTATAAGACGTGAGAATCAACTGAGGAACTTGAGGCTTCGTTCCTCCACGTGTCTTCCTGCAACAACATAGTAATGACTCTTGAAAGAGCCATTTCTGTATGAGTCGTGATGATCATCACCCAGTTGTGGCTTGGCAAGCTTGTAAGCAATTGCATCACTGTGTCTTGATCGTCTATGACAGATCCGACAGCAGCCATTTGCCTTAGTAGGTTCTTGAATTGATTAATGTGATTCTGCAAGGAATCACCATTCGCCATCTTGAGGGAGTAAAATTTCTTCTTGAGATGTAGCTTGGAGGCTATATCTCGCACTTCGTATAGTGTGTTCAAGATGTCCTAGACTTCTTTCAATGTCTGAGTCTCGGATACATGGCTGATCTGGGTATCCATGGTATTGAGGATGATCAGCACAAAAGTCTTTCCATCCTTCAGCTTCCATCTAGCAATTGCTGCGTCATCTGCTTCGGGTTTCTCTTCTGCACCTATAACAACGTCATACAATTCTTTAGCCATTAGTATAGTTTTCATCTTAAGTTTCCACAGATGATAATTGGCTCCATCAAGCTTGTCCATGATGGGACTGGCTTTCCCTTGGGAATCCATGTGGAAGATTAGTCTAAGTGATAGGAAAAACTATCAGTGACTTAAGTACGAAAATCTGATATAGAAATACAGAACAAGAAGACAATTACTCTATCGGCTAGTAGAGTCTTGTACTGTGGAAGCTTATCAGGCTACGAAAATTGCTCTGATACCATGTTGGAAGAAGGAGAAGGAAAGTGTGTAAGTGTGAGAGACGAAAAATAAATAGCTCGAAAAGAAAACGAACACAAAAAATAAGCAAACTCGAAACTCGAACAAGAAACGAACTTGAACAGAAAGTGTTCGTGCGCAGCGGAATGAGCTATATGACTCCTTTCCTAAGCATGACTACGCCTATCAGAAACGAACAAAACATTAGTGATAGAAATCATGGTCGTTCTGATTACGTAGCCAAACAGTAACAAAACACAAGAAGGATAATTTGTCGCAAACAGCTAGGCAAATTATATGTCGCGAATGATTCGCGAAGAGCTAGACTAAGCTCGACTGATAATCAGTCGTGAATGATTCGTTGTTGTAAAGTTACATTTACAAGCTTTACTTTCGACGCCAGCATTGTCCCCGATGCCAGCAACGCCCCTGCTGCTCCAGGCGCCACCGGCACCGGCGCTGCTCCCGACGCCACTGTGACCAGAATCCAGCTGGCGCCAAGTTCCTATGGCTGAAAATTTTTGATCTAGCAAAGTCCAGAGAGCTCAGATCGATGTGCAATCACTTCACACGATCTAGACATGATTAAAGGAAGCCTGGAGATCAATAAATTCTAGAGAGAGAAAATGACTTTCTAGAGAGAAAATCCTAGAGAGAGAAAACGTGCTTTACCAGCCTGGGTAGAGTACTTGGTCTGAGGGGAGGTGGCAAATCCCACCAATACTATAGGGGAGTGCGGGTTGCGACTCAGGGCGAGCTCCAACCAAGTCTCAGCCTCCTTGGCTGGAATGTTGTCTTGACACTCGCCTTGGCATGCCAGCGCCCCAGAGACTAGGGTCGGTCACACACTTGAAATGTAACCTTCTCAGATTTATCAATAAAGTGGGATTTTTCTCAAACTGACTCTGATTACCTTCTGGGTTTCAGTGTTCGGTAAAAAGCGCCAGTTGTAAGGCCGCTTCAAACTTTTTTATTTGGCACATAGCTGAGGGTCGTATATCGGGATGCCAACGGTATGTCGTCGGGACCATTCGGTCCGTGGCGCCAGCGGTATGCTGTCGAGACCATTTGGTCCAGGAACTGGTTGTCTCCATATCTGTCACGACTTGTGGTTCTAAGTGTTCCTTGCATGAACATGAATGGGTTAAGCTCTTGGGGAACGGGCTCTAATCTGTCGGCTGAGTTGGATGGCTTGCTTGGGTGGAAGTTACCTGTTTATGGCTGTCCAGTCTGGCGTGGCGCCAAGTTGACTTCCAGCGCTCGTGACGAAGCTTTCAGTCGGTTGAGTCTGATGTAAGTCAGACCACTTGCTTGGAATGGATGTTACTTGTTTGTAACGAAGCTTCGAGTTGGTTAAGTTTGATGTATGTCGGGCGGCTTGCTTGGAGGGAAGTCACCCACATCGGGACCCCCGATCTGGCATGGCACCAGGTTGGATCTCAATGTTGGTTTCTGAACTTCTAGTTGGTTAAGTCTGATCGTTGTTGGCTGCTTGTATGTCAAGTGAGTTTGGATGGCAAGTGTTGAAGGTTGGGAAGCTAAGTCGTGGTTCCCGACCCCCTTTGGGATGCCTGCGCTACATGTGGTATCAGAGCCGACTGGCCGGTCAGCTATGCGGATCTCACGGAAATGGCCACTGTTTGGGGTTCATTAGGATAACTGTTGTGCAAGGTGCTGCCCACAGTGTAAGCACGGGTGCGTTCACAGTCGGGGTGGTGCACGAGAGACTTGGTACTTCGAACGGACGCTAAGGGACAGTTCGTGTTGAGATCGGACTAGTGCGAAATCTGGGTGCATGTGTCTGATTCAAAGAGAGCTACTTGAAGCCAAGCTAGATGTACACTTCTTGTTTTGACTGTGAGGCAACTGACCAATGATGGAATTTCTGAAAGTCAAGTTTTGCGCGACGGATGGCGCTTCAAACGAACGCGAAGAGATAGTTCGTAAGCGGATCAAACTGGTGCGACCCCTTGGCTCTTGTAACTTTTAGGTCCATAAATTGTCCGACATCAATCAACAAAGTAGTAAGAATGTGTCAAGGAAAGATTAGTATGTTTATATAGTATGCCAAACATCTATAAACCTTTTTCACCTAAATGCCCTTTTCATGTTTAATAGATTTTGGATTGGACTGTCATACATTCTTAAAAGAGATGATTGTTTCAGGATATTCTGACTCTTTGAGAGAGAGAGAGAGAGAGAGAGAGAGAGAGAGAGAGAGAGAGAGAGAGAGAGAGAGAGAGAGAGAGAGAGAGAGAGAGAGAGAGAGAGAGAGAGAGAGAGAGAGAGAGAGATGATGTGTCGTGATATGGAGTAGAACAATGACATTCGTGGTACTGAAGCAATATTTTTAGACTTGTTTTGTTTCTATTATCGTATTTCATGTTTCTTGGCTATGATACAATAAACGGATGCAAGGTTCTTACTAGTGCATGTTTTTTATGGGTCTCATTATCATAACAAATTATCTCACATTAAAATTCAAGTGCAAGTAGTCTATTTGGATTAGTTTCAAATAAGATAAAGGTGCTCGAAATCGATATTGTACCTGCACAAAATTGATGCTATTTCTCCTCGATGAAAAACTAAACAAAATTAAAATTATAAAGAATTGATCTATGAAGACTCAAGGATAAGTTCTAGATAAATCCTTGCATTTTACACCAGTTAAACCAATAGTTCATTCTTCTAGGACTTCGAATTTTGGGAAGGTGGGGAAGACCCATAACCCACAAGTCCGATATAAGTTTCAAATCTCATTATTCTTCAATTAATAAAATGGATCTTTATTTCGATTTTGACCATGGTTACGATAGTTAACTTGAATATAAGAATCACTTGTATTGTGACTATGAAGATGGGGTTTACCATTCTTCGCTCAAAATGTTCAAGCAATGAGCTGATTTCTAAGTGATGGTCATTGCCCACCTCCATTTTCTTTTAGGGACCATCTTTCGGAGAAATGTGCAAACACACCCATCCTCCACTTATTGCTCACTTTCCAATGGTTCAATGTGACCCTAGTCTTTCCAAGCTACCAAAAGTATCACTTGGGAAGATTGGATTTAGTCAAAGAATCTTCTATTTTTGGGGACAAGAGTTAAATTTCGGTGTTTGAATAAGCCGAATGGCCCCTTTCAAATTCTTCAAAAATAATTTTAGCAGGTTCATAGACACCTTGATATTGTGTGACGTCCAATCCAACTGGCCACCGAAAGTCCACAAGAGAAAATTCTAAGTTGACCAACTATATTAGGTGCTTGATATGAATGTGCAAGAAATGTTACATTCAGCGAGGAGTTGGAGAATCGTATTACCTCTAAATGGCTCTCAACAAGTTGCCATAGGTCCATTGTGCCACACACGGATGGTTGAAATAAATTTCAAATAAAGCAAACCATATATAATCTTTGGGCTAGTGAGCGGGAGGCTTCAAAACTATGACAATGCATGTAGAATTTTTTACATTACTTGGAACTGACAACTCATATTATTAATTTGAATAAAAGCCCATCTTCCTACTATTTTTATTGGCCTAGTAGGACCATATAAACTTGTACCATGTTTCGGTCTTTGCTCGTGATCCTCCCAAGGTTGGATTGTGGATTATTCTCTAGAACATGCCACACATTTTTTGAAGCCAGGTTTGGGGCCAATTTCGATGGGCTGTCATTCTGCCACCACATCTCTTATTCTTGAAATTTCCTATAGTTTTGTATTCATGCTTTCAAATTACCAGATTAGACCACACTCAATTTAGATCCCATTAAGTCTTTTCCAATTGGAGCCAATTAGTACCTCGAAGTAATTTGATATATATGGAATTTATGGTTTTTGTCAGGCTCATACTTTCAAATGAACCAAATGGCCTTTCGAATTTTTCAAAAGTTAGTCTACCAAATTTATATTGACACCTCGAGATTGTGGGTGCTGTCTAAAGGGCAAAATCCCAGGTTGGCCAGCTAGGTTGGGTGCTTGACATGAACTGTGCAGGAAGCACTATATTTGCGAGTTGCTATAGGATTGGACTACCTCCTAATGGACCCTGACAAGTTGTTATAGGTTCATTGTGCCACACATTGATGGCTAAAACAAACTGTTGGAAAAATGCATACCATATGTAATTTTTAGGCCAAGGAGCGAGAGGCTTTGAAACTAGAACATATTTAACCCTACTTGGAACCAACAACTTGTATTTCCAATGTGAATGAAAGCCCATCTTTCTACTATTTGCAGTGACCTAGTAGGACCATATGGACTTGCGTCGGGACTCAATTCCTTCCCACAACCCTCCCAAGACTGGATCACAACTACCTTCTAGAATAGGGCACACATTCCTTGAAGCCAAGTTTGGGGATTATTTTTTATAGTTCCTATAGCTTTGTGTTGGTGTCTTTTAACTACTGGATTAGGACTACACTCAAATTGGACTCCATTCAATTTTTTTTGGGGCTGGGGCCAACTAGAACTAGCTCATTATATGTGGACTTTCTAGCCTCTCTCAGGCTCCGTTTGAAATGCTAGACAATTTGGATGGCCTTTTAAATTCTTTGAAAATCATTCTAGCAAATTCATATCGACACCTCTAGAGCATATATGATGTCTGAGGGTAGAATCTCAAGTTGGCTAGCTAAGCGGGTGCTTGACATGAAATGTGCAAAAAGAGCTACATCTGATTACTTATTGTAGGGGATTGTACTACCTCCAAATGGATCTTGACAAGTTGATATAGGTTCATTGTGCCACATTGATGGCTGAAATAGGGCCTTTGAAAAACGTGTACCATATGTAGATTTTGGACTAGCAAGCGAGAGGCTCCAAAATTAGGACAACACACACAAGATTCATGTCATTTTTTCTTTATTTAAAAATTTTGATCAAAGCTATTGTCGTACGATTTAGCTTATCCCAGTCTATCACTTAGAATATACAACTTTGAAAACATACTCTCAAAAGCCAAAATCATTTCTTTAGCATGCACTTTTAGTTACAATTAAAGTAGAATCACTGTGTTATTGTACTGTGGGTCCTATCAGTGGGTAAGGATCAGTTGGCCTCGCCACGAGGCAAGTTGACGGGACACGCGTCCCGTCAACGACAACCTGGGTCATGCATGGGTTGCCTGAGTGAACAACTATATGTACAGTGTAATTTCATTTTGAGAAATACAGTTGCTATGTGAGCTTGCTGTGGAGAGTGTTTTCTGTCTGTGTTACTGTGTAGCATGATCTGTGTTCCTGTGCAAAGCAAATTCTAAGTTGGTATCAGAGCCGTACAGGGAGTGTACACAGTACAACATCGCCGTTGAAGAGAGCTTCGGGAGAACTGTCTTCTGAGAGTTCGGGGTTTACGGCGGGTTGAAGACGGAAAGAGAAGCACTGGTGCACGGTTTCTAATTTATAGAGGCTTGCTAAGCTCAGCAGAGGGATTATTAGCCTGTGCATAGCATCAGACAGGGAAAAATTTGGTGAAAATTTGACAATTTTGAAGCCAGTTGAAAATTGAAACCGGGCTTGGGGTTACGGTTTTTATACATAACTGGTGATTTCTTTGCTGTTTGTGCACCGTTTTGGATGCCGTAAGGACAGGAAGGAAGCTAATCACATTGTCAACCAGCCATGGAGAGATTCTGAGGTTTATGTCAGAGGTTTGCCTCCAGATAGTTAACCTAACAGATTTGCGGTAAAAAGGTGAAAAAAGCCACTTTGTCAAGTTGAGCTAAAATCACCGTCTCTCCACGGAATTTCTTGACTAAACACTCTACAGTCTTGGAATCAGTAGGGCGACCCTGCTCTAGGCCTCAGATCGTGCTCAAATCGATCCACAGGCGAGTTAGATCAAGCATTTTTGAGTGTGGGGAGGCGCGGCCGCAGACAGGGAGGTCGCGGGCTGTTCGCGCGCCCAACGCGATGGATACTGTAGTGTCTCGAAGGCCATAGCGACTGTAGGAGTGCGGTTCAACGCCCAGATGCACTTTGGACCTTTGGATGAGGTGTCAAATGCATCGACGGTCCATAATTTGTGATGGGAGAGAAACTTGGACCACAAGATTTGGTTTAGCCATTGGATGGGCTTTGAACAAGGCCTTGAAGAAGTGAAGTGCATTCTGGCCTTCAACTTCATTAGTATTTTCATATTGAAAGTTGAGTTGGGTCCCTTCACAAGTGAAGAGTGAAGTTTCTTCAAGGTGAAGAAACAGTTCAAAAACTAGAAAAGTCCCTATTTTTGGGTCCTTTGCCCGTTTTGACCCAAACGAAAGGCTATAACCTTCAAATGAAGGGCACCCGGACTGTATCTGCAAGTACGGTACAACAAAACAGAGTGATTGTAGCAGAGAAAGTGTTCGGAGTACGCAAGAAGTGATTTCACCATTCCACTGGGCACGTTGTTGGGAGTTCACGACTGAGAGCATTTCAGAAGGCGACGTCGATTTGGCTTTCAAATTGGTGGAAAAGCGGCGAGTGGCCTGGTAAGGGAAAAAGTGCAGGTCATTATTTTCAACTTCTGACATCACTGTTGGCCTTGGCATACTGTTCTTAGCGAACATCTGTTTCACAAGCAAATGGTGAGATGTGCAAGATCAAGGGGATAGGCACTGTTTCAATCCAACTACCTGATGGAAAAAGCAGGATGATCAGGGAGGTACTTTACGTACCAGGTTTGAAGAAAAATCTACTTTTTGTTGGAGTCATTACTGATCAAAAGTTGAAAGTAGAATTCGCCCATGATCGTTGCTTTGTGAAGGATGTGAACCAAAAGTTCAAAGTTATTGCGGATGGAGTAAGAGAGCCCAATACAAAATTGTACAGGTTGAATGCTACAATTAAGGGGCAACATGGACTTGTATCGTCCATTCCTGGTTGAGACAAATCTTGGAAGAAATTGGCATGAAGCATAAAAATCCCACGACTTTACATAGCGACATTCAGAGTGGCATTCAGCTAGCAAAGAATCCATTGTTCCATGCGAGAACTAAACACATTGAGATTCAGTATCACTTCATACGTGAGAGGCTACTGAGTCGTGAAATTCATATTGTTCATTGTAGCACAAAAGAACAACTAGCTGATATTTTCACTAAGCCACTTACTGGAGAAAAGTTTGATAAGTTTAGATCAAAACTTTTTGTACTTAAAGTTTGTTGACTTTAAAGCTATGTATATGATTGTATAAAAAGTAGACTCTACTTTAAGGGAGAGAGTTAGAATTAAAGTAGAATCACTGTGTTACTGTACTGTGGGTCCTATCAGTGGATAAGGATCAGTTGGCCTCGCCACGAGGCAAGTCGACGGGACACGCGTCCCGCCAACGACAACCTGGATCATACATGGGTTGCCTGAGTGAACAACTATATGTATAGTGTAATTTCATTTTGAGAAATACAGTTGCTATGTGAGCTTGCTGTGGAGAGTGTTTTTTGTTTGTGTTACTGTGTAGCATGATCTGTGTTCCTGTGCAAAGCAAATTCTAAGTCTTTTAGCATGTTTTTTCCTCCAAAACTGTGTTTTCATTGAAAATAGCCTAGAATGGTGCTATGAATGGCTATAATGGATAGCAATGAGTATATGAATATGTGGGATGAGGCAGTGTGATTTTGATCTCAAAATCCTAGGTCCCCCAGGTGAATCTTGCCAAAATGCATGCAAGTTTTGGCCATTTATGTCAACTCAATATCTAGTTGGGCAATTATTTTTGTGAAAGTTGGACTTTTGATAGGATCTCACTAGGTGTCAAGAATTAGATATGCAACATCAAGCATTCACCATAAGCAATCACCACAAGAAGGTGGAAGAAGAACACGTACTGTCACACTATCACACTAACTCATACAGAATGTAAAATGTACAAATAAACCCTGAACCCTGATAGAAAGAGAAAACCTACGAGTAGACTAATAGACTAGCCTATGGCTATTGACAGCTGGTCACAGCTGTCAACATTAATGTGCATCGTAAACAATAACAATGAAGTTTATCATTGATTTCTAACACTCCCTCAATGATAAAATTACATTTTTCTATCCCTAATAGAGTACGAAACCTCTCAAATCTACATCTACCTAATGACTTAGTAAAAATATATGTCTTTTGATCTTCAGATTTACAAAAAACAAGATCAATGGCTCCATCAAGAATTTTCTCTCGAACAAAATGGTAGTGTATTTCGATGTGCTTGGTTCGAGCATGTAAAACTGGATTTTTGACAAGGTGAATGCAACATTGATTATCGCAAGATATAGTAGTCGCATCCACCTGCGGTTGACCTAAATCCACAAGCAATCTTTGTAACCATACCGCTTCTTGTGTAGCATTGCTGAGTGCTCGATATTCAGCTTCCATCGATGATAAGGCTACTATAGGTTGCTTTTTGCTGCTCCATGAAATTGCAGCTGTACCTTAACTGAATGTATGACCACTTGTAGATCTTCTATCATCAATATTACCTGCCCAATCGGCATTTGTATAACCTGTGTGTGTGTCAAATAAATCAAACTACCCACCAGCTGTCTATACAAATAAGCATCCACTTTCTTAGATTCATCAGATGCAGTAAGCTTCATGTTGACATCCATAGGTGTACTCAAAGGCTTACAATCTTGCATATTGAACTTATAAAACAAATCTCGTGCATATTTGCTTTTTGTAAGAAAGACCATATCTTCCTTTTGCCATACTTCAATGCCAAGACAATAGTGCATCATTCCTAGATCACTCATGTCAAAAGCTTTGGAAAGATCTAGTTTTATTTCATCAATTAAGCTCTCATTACTTTCTGTAATAATCAAATCATCCACGTACAACACAATGAACACTACATTTGAATATTGCCTTAGAATGTAAAGATTAGGATCAATATCACTCTTTATCATTCCCCTTCGCTTGAAGTGTTCATCAATGCAAGAGTACCACGCCCGTGGTGCTTGTTTCAATCCATAAATGGCTTTGTTGAGCTTACAAACGAGATGCTCTCTCCCTGGCTCAACAAATCCTTGAGGTTGTACTAAGTACTCCTCTTCATCCAGGACTCCATTAAGAAAAGCAGATTTAACGTCCATTTGCTGGATCTTCCAACCATAGAAAGCAGAAATAGCAATGATAGAACGTATAGTTACCATCTTAGCTAGGGGTGCGAAGGTTTCTTCAAAATCAATACCTTCCTGCTGCTCAAATCCTCTCGCAACCAACCGTGCTTTATACTTGTTGAGTTGCCCATCAGCTCCATATTTGATCTTGTATATCCATTTGCAAGTGATAGGCGTCTTACCATCAGGTAGCTCAACCAAGTTCCACGTCCTATTTTTTGATATAGCTTCCATTTATGTTTCCATAGCTTCACACCACTCCTTGTGCTCCTTTGCTTTATCAAAAGTTTTTGGTTCCTGAGCCTTGAGCACAGAACCCATTAGGGCTAGATTCATTTCTAATCTTGCAGGAGGTTTTCGATTTCTACTTGATCTTCTAAGCTCTCCCTACTCACTTGATTCGGGAGTATCTCCCTTATTAGCATCACTTGTTACTGACAAGTACCACTTAGGCACTCTCCTAGGAATATCATTATTGACCCTGTCTTTTTCCATTGGCTCTTCCATATCAACACCAGCTTCTTTCTTCACTTGCAATTTAGCTTTATCATCAAAGGGATCAATTGTCAATTTTATTTGGTCATTTTGACCCATCTCATCAAAAGTAGCATCTCTAGAAATCACGAATTTTTGTGCATCTATGTCATACATCCTGTATGCCTTGGCTCTTTCATCATATCCAAGGAAAATACACTTAACAGCTTTTGCATCCAGCTTCTTTCATTTTTCATCAAGTACATGAGCGTAAGCATCACAACCAAATATTTGTAAATGAGAAACATTAGGTTTCTTTCCAATAAAAGCTTCGTAAGGTGTCTTACCCTCCATGGACTTCGTAGGACACCGATTCAAGATATGAGTAGCTGTGTTGCATGCTTCTGCCCAAAAAGTATTTGGCAAACCCTTGATCTTAAGCATTGCCCTAGCCATCTCCACAATGGATCTATTTTTCCATTATGCAACTCCGTTATGTTGTGGTGAATAGGGTGTAGTGGTTTGTCTCTTGATCCCCTGATCCTTGCAAAAATTTATAAACTCTGTTGAAAAATACTCACCGCCACCATCTGATCTGAGGTTCTTAATATAAATACCTGTTTGTTTTTCAACTAGAGCCTTGAACTCTCTAAACTTGGCAAAAGCATCAGATTTCTTGCTTATGAAATAAATCCAGATATGTCTACTATAGTCATCAATGAATGTGATGAAATAGTAACAACCACTAATGGACCTAGTTTGTATTGGTCCACACAGATCACTATGAACAAGATCAAGAATGCCATTGGCTCTTCTTGCTCCATCTTTGGGAAATCTCTCTCTATGCTGTTTTTCCAAAATGCAACCCTCACAAGTTTTTCCTTCAAAAGAGATATCAGGCAATCCAACAACTAGATTACCTCTTTTAAGGATTTGCAAGCTTTGAGCACTGATATGACCAGACCTTTGATGCCAAATATCACTTCGACTATCAACAATGCTTACCATAGCTTGAGTAAAAGATCTCGCATTCAATTTGTAGAGTCGATTCCCGTTGACTCTAGCTCCTGTAGCAATCACTTTGTAGTGATTTTTGATGACTTTGACAAGACATTTGTCACTGTCAAACTCAACCTTGAGTTGTTGATCAGCCATCGTCCCAACAAATAGTAGATTGTTAGCTAAGCCAGGTACATATTGCACATTGCTTATATGCTTTATCTTCCCATTGGCTAACTTCTCTGGTACCACTACAACTCCTTTAACAGATAGCAATTTGCCATCAGCTTGTCCAACTTCATCACCATCGTCAGTTTTTTTGAGTTCTGAAAGCCACTCTTTCCTTGAAGTCATGTGCT
Organism: Diphasiastrum complanatum; assembly: GCA_029204225.1. Taxonomy (NCBI): domain Eukaryota; kingdom Viridiplantae; phylum Streptophyta; class Lycopodiopsida; order Lycopodiales; family Lycopodiaceae; genus Diphasiastrum; species Diphasiastrum complanatum. Next base: position 34,700,362 of record CM055099.1, read on the forward strand.
TGGATGCACCACTATCAATATACTAGGTATCCTTGGCTTCATCACTTGTCATTAATGCTGTAATGAACAATTTTGAACTCTCACCTGTGTCATCTTCATATTGATCATCATCGTATTGATGTTGATCAGTATAATTGTCTTCATAATAATAGTCATCAAATTGATGTTGATCAGCATAATTTCTCGCTTGTCATTTGTCTTTTCTTTGTTCCATCTCCTTCTGTTTCTTGAAGCATTCACGCTCCCAGTGACCAGTTTGTTGCAGTATCTACAATTTCCAGGTTTATTTTGTTTTGAATAGCCACGTCCTTGACCTCGGTCTCGATTCCAATTACCTCGATTCGGACTATCATTGACTTTCTCATGAAATTGTTGAAATGATCCTCGGCTTGAGTTTCCTCCTCTCGATTGATACTTTCCACGGCCAAACCTTCCACCTCGTCCTCTAACTACAAGAGCTTGATCATAGCTCATGTTACGATGATTCAAGTTCTCTTGATGTTGCTCTTCTTGCAAAAGCAATCCACCTAGTTCTTCATAGGTTGGAAGATTTTCTCTTGTGGCTATACTCGTCACAAACATCTGATGTGACTCAATCAGACTATTCAATGTCAATTGCATGATCTCATGATCTTGTACTCGCTCTCCAACTGCTGCTGATTGATCACGAATCTCTTTGATCTTCAGTATGTGGTCGGCAATAGTTGCACCATCATCCATCCGCAATGTATGCAACTTTGTCTTTAAAAATAGTATTCGAGATGTATTTGTCATTTCAAACAATGCCTTCAATGCATCCCACGTTTCTTTTGGTCCTTCTGAATCTGAAATATAGGGAATAATTGCATCTCTAACTGACAAGTTGATGACATTTTGGGCTTTCTGTCTTCTCCTATCAAATGCCCGCTGATCTTCTTCAATCACTGGCCTTGTCTCTTCACCTGTCACGATCTCCCATAGCTCCTTTTCCATCAAAATGTTCTTTAGTTTAATTTTCCATACTGCATAGTTGTCGGCACCTTCCAATTCGCTTGACTCATTAAGAACACTCTCGCTTAGAGTTGCCATTACTGGATAGATGAGTCTGGATCACAAAATTTATTCACACCACATAACTGTAAATTTTTGGTTGTACACCTGATATCGGTACGACGCGCGGGTGCACGACTGCTTGGGATTCTCTTTACCTCTAGCACGTTGCTCCGATATTGGTACTGATATGTGATATCGGTATGACGAGCGGATGTACGACTACTCTTGGTTTTCTTTACCTCTGGCGCGTCGATCCAATATTGGTACGGATATGCTATATCTGTATGACGCGGGGATGTACGACTGCTCAAGATTTTTCCTACCTTTGGCACGTCGATCCAATATTGATACAAAAAAGATTAAAAATAGAGAGAATATAAGAACTTTCAGAGGGAATATTCTAGATTCTCCACTTCGGCGCAGCGGCTACGCCGCCTCCTCTTTGCAAAGATTTCAAAATGTGTGATCGTTCAAAAGACAGAGATTAGTGATGTGAAAAGTATGAAGCCTTCTAACTCTAAATGGTAGTACTAGACACTGTCTAGTGTGATTTACGGTACTCCAAACAGACAAATGAGAGATTTCTTGGCAAACCTCTCACACAAATAGCATTTTTCACAATAACTAGGAAGTATTGTAAAAATATCCCCCACTCAACAGATTTTCAATCTGTCTGATGCTGCCCTGGCCTTTCTAATGCCTCCAGGACTATGCTTTCGCTCCTCACTGATGATTCTGAGCTCCAACCCTACAAAATACACCAAAGAAGAATTTCTTCCAGCCGTTTTTGTCTCTCCAAGCTTTCACCTCTCGTGAAGGACTTTCTCAATTCGTTGCGGAGCTTGTGACAAGCTGTATCCACTGATCAGGCACGCAGGACTATCGTTGCTCTGATACCATGTCAAGAATTAGATATGCAACATCAAGCATTCACCATAAGCAATCACCACAAGAAGGCGGAAGAAGAACACGTACTGTCACACTATCACACTAACTCATACAAAATGTAAAATGTACAAATAAACCCTGAACCCTGATGAAGAGAGAAAACCTACGAGTAGACTAATAGACTAGCCTACGACTATTGACAGCTGGTCACAGCTGTCAACATTAATGTGCATCGTAAACAGTAACAATGAAGTTTATCATTGATTTCTAACAGTAGGCACCCTCTAGAACACCAAGCTAAAATGATGGGTTTATGAGGAGTGGGAGCCCTCTTACAATAATGCATGTTGAATTTTTTTAAGAGCTTCGGAAACCAATAAAGTCGAAACATATGAAACAAAGACAATGTAGCATAGTTTTTAGTAAACAACAAATCTATCTGCTTTATCATGATAAAACCACAACAGTATCTTACTACGGTGAAATTATTCTTCAATGTAAGAGTTGTGAACTGAATATATGATGTGCTTGGAATTACTACAAGTTCAATTTTTTTTGCATTTATGATCACTGAAGAAATCAACATACTGTGCTTGCAAATTTTTGTTGAGACACTTGTATATCAGACAAAATTTGTAAGTCATGCACCAAAGATTCTACATATATCTGTGAAGCCTTGTAGTTAGCCACCCATAGGATTGTGAATGTTTGTACGAAAAGTAGAAAAATTGCGTGCAATGAACAATCAACGAAAAGAAAACATCCTATTTATGCAAAATATCTGTTGAAAAAAAAAAGACCATTGTATCAGTCCAAGGAAATGGCGAACGTGCTTGCCTCATCCAGTCTTAAATTTACTATTTGTTTTTTGGCCCTTCTATCCCATGATTGGTTGCAAGATTGACATAACTATGAGCTCTTCAGAATCAATAGACAATACAGTCTTGGATGATATCTTCACAACCTTCATAACAATGCCTATCTCGCAATCCAAATCTGGCACCATGCCAGCTTGTAGACACAGACAGTCCAGTAGAAAAAGCATTATGCATTATGGACATAGACTTTTCCAAGGAACCTCTTAGTAATTGTCATTTGGGCTCATAGTAGACAGGTGGCAAGTTTTTATTGGATCAGACCACAGATGTTTAAATGCATATTCACTTGGCCTTTCAATTGAAAGGCCCAAACTTCAATTACGATAGGTAGGAGGCTTGAGCAGGCCAACTACCATGTATCATGTAGCCTTCAATGCACCTCCGCAGGGCGGCTTGGTGCATGAAGGCCGGTCACGGGCCTGCTCACGCCCGCTAAATAGCACATGATGTGCTACCTTTTTTATGCCACTACTTTAATGTTTATTATTAAGAATGTAGTTTGGTACATAGGTAAAAATCTCACAATAATGTAAAAAAAATTTCAGTTTTTTTTTTTGTGGCGTCCAAAGATAGCATGCCGACGTGCTAGGTGAGACCGCTCGAAAAAAAAAATCCGCCTAGCACGCCGGTGTGCTATGTTTGCAGGCTACAATTTTTTTTTTCTCATTACATATAGCACGTCAGTGTGCTACTTTAAAGGCTACAATTTTTTTTTATAGTTGTCTTACTTAGCATGTCTATTTATAATGTTTAGGGATTGAAGGAGATATTCTGAAATACTGTTTTTACTCAAAATTTGGCTCTCAAATGTGTCAAAATAGCTTTTCTATTTTATAAGTTACACGGCTAGCACACTGGCATGCTAGCCGAATCAACTCCGAAAAGAAATTTATTTTTTCAAAAAGTTCTTCAAAAAAATGTCATATTTTTTAATTAAAAATTTTGCAAGCTAGCACCTCGGCATGCTAGCTTTTACAACTTCATGAATAATTTAAAAAAAAAAAATAGTAGACCTATATTTATAGAGTAACAAAGTGTTTTGTGATGGACCTATTTAAAATTTGATGGATAGTCAAATATTTGAATGTGCATCAAACCACAATTCTTGTTTCTAAAAAAAATATTCTAGAAGAAATGACATAACATGCTCTGTTCATCCCCATAGCTCTCACCACTTCACTACACCCACAAATGTACACCTCCAACTTCCTTTAGAAGTTCATTAGTGACATTCATTTTATTGACATGTAGGGCCCTCTTTACTCTCTCTGCACTCTTGTCAAATCTTCCTTGATTTTGCAATTGTTGAGGTTTTCTCCTCCAAACCTACAACAATGTCCATTAGATCATTCATTCCCAGCAAGGACTCCATCCTTACATTCCAAATTGAGTAGTTTGAAGACTCTCTGATCTTGGATATGTCTTAATGCACCTAACACTCATTTTAATCTCAACAAATGAAAGTAAAATGAAATCATTAGGATTTAGAACTCTCCCTCTTGTGGATCTTTCTAGATCCATTTATGGTCCAAAAGTACAGTACTTTCACATGGTATCAGAGCCAAGTACAAGAGCATAAGCCATTGATCTAATGCAAATCCATTTTTAGCAAGTATTGGTGCTAAAAACTAGTGTTGAGAGGGCGAGCTAGAAACTTGAGGGGATTTGATTCCAAACTTGGTAGGGATCCAAATATGTACTGTACACATGTGTGGGCACCTTTGAACCTGCATTTATTGCGTGATATTCATTTGATCCATAAAAATTCAATTTGTGAGTTCTTGATAGATTTTTGGTGATAATCTTAGGAAAAGCTACCAAGTTTGAGCGCCATTAATTAGATTTGAATTTGATTATTGAGATCTAATTAATCTAGGCTGAAATGAAGACCTTGTTAAGTGATTTTCAGGTCTTGAAAGTATATGATCCAAGATTAGCATGATTTGATTGTAAGTAGATTTCACATCATCTAATTTTCATTCCATCTTTGTGAGGGAGTGCTAGAATCGAGAATTGAGATTATAAGACTTAGTCCATCTGTTGGATTAGAAATCTAGTTTAAGTGAAACTCTAGAAGAGAGATCTTTGTGAGTTTCTAGAGTCAATCAAATCAATTTCTTGTTTGTAGAATTCTCTAGTAAGATGGGATCCATTGGAGCTTACCTTCTAGAAGCTATTGAGAGATTTAATTCTACAAATTATGCTATTTGGAAGGTTAGGATGGAGTCATTAATGGTGCTCCAAGACCTTTATGAATTATTGATTGAAGATGAAGATGAACCTCTAGGTGCACAAGAGTTAGTTAGATATAAGAAAAGATCTAGACTAGCACTTCATTGTGTGAATATGAATGTAAGTAATGATTTTTTGAGAGAAATATCTTCTTGTACTAGTGCTAAAGAGGCTTTGGATTCTTTGAAATCAATCTATGAATCAAGCAACACTTCTAGCCCTCTACTATCATGCCATGTGTAAGAAGACTAACCTACCTCGAGCTACATCACACACCAAAATTGGCCTAATCGCCTACTAACATGTGTGCATGGGATAAATATTATCTAATGTACTTCGGGTCATTATTGGGCCTATTATCCTTATTAATTACTTTGGAGGGCCTGAAGAGGGATCCGCCTTGTTCTTTAGGCTAATAGGTCCTTTTGGGCATTCAAAGCTTACATTGGATATTCTAATGCATTGATAACCTCTGATGTACTAAAAGTACATGACAACAAGTGTGTGTGTGTGATATTATGTGGCAGATTTGGACTCAAAGGAAATAGTACTTGATTTATGCTAGCACTTGCCATTTAGGCCAACTTATTTGATCAAGATTCATATGCAACTACAATTTTGGGTTTAGTAGTTACACACACACACACAAACTAGAAAAACACCATTTACACTTGTCACGTCCTCCCTGTATACATCCTATAAAAAAAAATGTGTATATAACAAGTATTAACAAAGTCACTCAAAAAATCTATATTGAACTTATTTCCAAAGCATGAAAAGTTGTAATATCTTGCCAACTAAGACCTCTCTTGGCAACTTACTCATAACATACTTAGAACAACCAATATCCTCACTAAAGTAAGACAAATGCACAAACTCATGAAATGTCTTACTTTTTTCTCTCATCTACCCCATCTAGCAGTATGCTTGAGTTTGAGAATTGGTTACCACTTGTGCAACAAATGTTTGAAAACATGTTCTGAAGATAATCACCATCATGTAAACTTTTTTCCATTGTGTTGCTTTGACTCTTCATCATTTTCTTAATGAAGATCTTCACCTTGCTTCATTCTTGATGGACACCACTCTTCAAAAAAGCATTTTGACAGTCTCATTTGGTTTATCTTTACTAATTTTAAACATTATATTTATGAGCTTAGTCATGCTATGCAAATTTCTTAGTAAAGGTACAAGTCATTTGTCATCTACCAAGTTTGAGTTCAAGTGCATGATTGATATGATATTTCATCATTATAAAGGTTTGTTTGGCCTCAAGAGAGTATCATAAACCTGATTGTGCACTCATATTCATCCTTTATACTTCATGATTGGTTGCTTCACGGTGATGACATTTTTTTCTTGCTTCATAGTGAAATAGGGTTTGATGGTCTTAGTCAAAGATTTGGCATGTGTGAAAAAGTGCGAAAAATAGCTTGAGGTAGGCCAAAAACATTGTACATATGTGATCCCACATGTGTGAAGAATAGAAATCAAGGGCTCATGTATAATATCAAGATCCATGCATGTAAAAAGATCAAGCTTTGTAGTCTAGTTACAAAATTGGCAATTTCTGGCTTTCTAGATGGTTTAAAATCATTAGATTAGGATGAGGCACTAAAAGAGGCATGCATGCAAGTACATTAGTGTGAAACATGTCAAATTAGGCCGTGCTCCCTTCTTCATATAAATACTCCAAGACGGAGGCCATTTGTATTGTGAATCAAGAAGTAGGCCATCCTTCACATGTGCGAAGCCTATTTTGCTTATAAACACTTGAAAATTGATTGTTCTTGCTTAATTTTTGATAAAAGATCAATTCTAGCTTGTGTTAGATGATAGAATCATTGAAAGTAATGCATCCAATCCCACTTGAGAATTTAATAAAATCCATTTTAGTTCCTCTTTTTTGTTTTTTTTTTGAATTTCAACATTTGGGAGCCATCAAAATTGGAGGGAAACCCAACTTTATTCACTAACTTCACATCTAGGCCCTGCGATATTAAAAGTCTCGCAAAAAGGCCTAAAGTCCTTTTATTAACTTTTAACTAATCAATCAAATAACTGTGTGATCATCGAGTTGGACTTACACACGCAAGGTGCCAAATCCCTCTCACTTATTAACTAGGGTTAGGGTTGCCTTGGGATCCGCAAACCCTCCAACAATATCCCCCACCAAAACTGGTGGCGGTCCCATGACACCTACAATATGCAGTTATTGGGGACTTTTATTGGCTTCACGCCGAATCTTGATTAAATGATGCTGCACCTTCTCCATAAAATTGAGGCGTGCAATATTAAAATCCAAATTGTGTGGCAGGAAACAACGGTGGGCTCCGGCAATCCACTTGGAGGTTGTCCATGATGTGAAGCGTGATTCCCAGGAGCCTCCCATCATTGCAGCACAAAAATATAAACGAGCAATCGGCAACTGATCTTTGATTTGCTCTGAGGCCATTGACTTATTTGGATCGAATGCTAGAGGAGGGAGACAATCGTCCCATCTGGTTGCCACTGACGCCAACAGAGTTAGATCTTTAGCAAACATTGCCAATTGTCGCACCGTTGGATCTGGAGAGTGGACATACTCTTGTTGATAGGCTTGTAAGACGCGATGGAAATCCACTGAGATGGTCCAGCTGTAAGGCTGATGGATGATTGGCCAATTGGGCGTATGGATGGTGATCTTGTCCATAGCCAATCCCAAATCTTTCCATTTATTTCTTCGCGACATTGGCACGTAATAGGGATCTACCCGCAGTTGGCGAGGGCTAGCGACGTAACTCCTAATTGATTCCAAAGTTTTCTCAAAAACCGTGATTCTCCATGCTGGCTACTCTCCCAATGCACGTATTTGTCCAACTCTTTGTCGGCCTCGATCTCGGAGGTCTTAAACTTCAAAACCCATCCACCACGTGAGGACTCATGCGGATGTTGCTTTAAGAAGGTCCGGATCTGGTCCTCGATGCTGATGGGCCTTCTGAATAGAGGTGTTGCCCTTGATGAAGATGGATCCGCTTGTTCTACCGGTATGGTTGGCGGTTGGTCTGCTATATCTGGAGCTCCCCCCGGTCCATGCTCGAATCAACCCCTATATCCATTGGTACGGCTTCTTGGCGCGGAGGGGAGTATTGCGGCATGACCGGTATGGGGATTTGTGGTCCGGCTTCCAACACTCGAGTGGCTGCTTTTTCATAGACGGTGATGGTCTCTTTAGCCTTTGCCAACTCGGTTGAAGCTGCTCCTTTGAACCTGTCAAAGCGGCCTTGAAATCCTCAAAAGGGCCACTTTGTATGTCTCCACTTTTTTGAATAAATACGCAATCTCTGTCGGTGTGACCAGATGATCTGGTATTTGTGTTTGAAGATACGCATCACACTCAAGGGTGGTTGCATCCAAATCACCTTGAAGCCGCGTGCGATCTTGTTCAGCCATCTGTAATTGCCCCTTCAGTAGCTGCACCTGTTGCTTTGCATCCTACACGGCCTTATCCACCTGATCTTGTGCGGTTGTTAGGGCGTTTTGTAGGGAGCTGATGTATTCTTCCAAGTGATCAGCTTGTTGCTAGGCCAACTTCTTTTCGGCTTCAGCCTTGTCTTTGTGTTGTTTGGCAGTCTTCAACTCTCGATCCAACTGGACAAGTTTCTGACTGGTCAGAGTGTTTTCGGACCCCAGATCAGAGATTCTCTACTCCATTTTCTTCTTCTTATCCAGCATCAACTGGATCACTTGCACAAGGCTTGAAACCAACCTAGAGCATCCCCAAAATCGACGGTTGTGGAGGCGGCATTAGCAAGAGGACCTGATGGAGCTGTCCTTGGTTGGCGTGGAATAGGTGCCACTATGTCTTCTTTTTCAATACTGTCATAAATGCATTTTTTCACAATATGAACCTATGGACAACCTAATTTTAACATTTTAAGATCATCTAGCAGGTCGGCGAAGGTCCATAATGAGGTTAAGATGCTCGGCGAAGGTTCCCAAAATGGCATATCAGTGATACTTCGCCTAACTCAAAAACTGGGATTTCTCTTGACAGGAACCTTCGCCCACCTCAAATGCGATAAATCTAAAGTGGATGTACAGTCTGAGAGCTCAACGAAGGTTTCTGGTACTGTATAGGCCAAATCTGTCCAAAACTGTGATTTTCTAAGTCTTTTTCCATCAAAAAATTAATGTGCTTTCTTTTTTTATGTTGATGACTTTCTGACTTTTGCTCATCAGTCTTTTCTCATTTTTTGCTTTACTTTTTTTTTTTTACTGTCTTTCTAAAAATCTCAACAAATTAACTACTGAAAATAAAAAATTAAAAAACAATTAAATTTTTTTTAAAAAAGTATTGAGATCAGGCTTGCTGAACTGGCGGAACAGGCTGCCAAAACTTGCGTAATCGGCTGCCATCCACCGGAGTATCAAATCATTTTCCATCCAAGTGCTCAAGAATTAATGCACCATAGTTCAAGATTTTCTTCACTTTATAAGGGCCTTCACTGGTAAACTTCAACTTTTCCTTGATCAGCTTAGTTTTGTACATCAATGCCAGATCTCCTACTTTCAGATCTTTTTTGTGTAATCGACGATCATGCCATGCCTTGCGGCGTGCTTTCTCAGTTGCTAAGGCATGAACTGCCATCAATCAGGTTTCACATAATTTGTGCAACGCTTCATGACAGAGTTGTAAAGACTTATCATCATTTAATCGTTCCGTTGCTGCTATGCGTAAGGATGGGATCAAAAATTCAATTGGCATGAGAGCATCTTGACCATAAACTAGTTGAAAAGGTGTTTGATTTGTACTATTTTTGTAAGCAGTTCTGAATGCCCATAATGCTGCATACAGGTTATGCTCCCAATCGGACCGACTCGCTTTAACTGTCTTTGTCATAATGGTGCAGAGAATCTTATTGGAAGATTCAGCCTGGCCATTCCCTCTGGGATAGTAGGGAGTACTAAATCTGTGTATAAAAAAAAAGTCTTCCAGTAAATACTTTATTGTTTGATTAACAAAGTGTGTGCCTCGGTCACTGACAATCTCGATCGGACATCCAAATCTGATTATAATATTTTCATATAGAAACTTGGCCGTAGATTTCACATCAACAACTTTGACAACTTTGGCTTCAACCCACTTGGTCATATAATCAATTGTGACGATAATGTATCAGGCCTGAGATCCTTGCGTGACAGGGTGAATAGGTCCAACATAATCCAGTCCCCATTTTTCAAATGGTGCTTGCGATAAAACCGGATGCAAGAGTTCATAGTTCTGTCGAGTATGTCGTCGTGCTCGCTGGCAAACATCACATGTCTGAATAAAATGTTCTGTGTCCTTGTGAAGCGTAGGCCACCAACAACTTGATTGTAAAAGTTTGCGAACAGTAATATCTGTAGAGAACTGTCCTCCACCCATGCCATCATGTGAAAACATGATTAAATCTGATACTTCATGCGGTAAAACACACCTTCGCAAAATATTATCTAATCCACGACGATACAATTGTCCTGCAATTAATTGATAAGGTTGAGCCTTATAAATCAGTTTTCTCTTCTGTACTTTTGTCAGGGAGTCATTCGGTTGTCCTAGCATCAGGTACTCAACAATATATGCTGCCCACTCAGGTCCTGCTTCAACATAGAACAATGCAGCATCTGGCAGTTCATCATCCACTTCAGTATTAACTGGTGCGGATTCAATTCGCGAAACGTGATCGGCTAGATAATGTTGCTTGCCCTTTCGAACCACAATTCAAAAATCAAATTCAGTCAATAACAATAACCATCTTGCAATACGTCCAGTATTGCAAGTAACGGTTGATGATTTGTATAAAATACAAAGTGCGTTTCCATGAGGTAGTGATGAAATTTCCGAACAGAAAAAATCATGGCTAATGCCTCACGTTCTGTTGTTGAATCATTCTTTTCTGGATCTGTAAGCTGTCTGCTTGCAAATCATATAGGATAATCTTTCTTATAGTTACTTGACTGCATCAAAACTGATCCAATGGCGTATTTTGAGGCATCCGTATGAACATGAAACTTGATCGTCCAATCTGGAGAACGCAGTATTGGTGCTGAAGTTAATGTTTTTTTAAATTTTTCAAAGGCTTCTAATGCTTCTACTGTCCAAATAGGGACAATAGTCAGTTTGTATATAGGTCGTGCTATATCCGCAAAGAAGATAATAAAGATTCGATAGTAGTTCACATGACTCATAAACACGTAAACTCCACAAATTGTTGCTGGCGGTGGCAATCCCACAATAACTTTGATCTTAGAATAATCCGTGGCAATACCATGTCTTGATATCACATGTCCAAGCACAACTCCGTGGGAAGCCCATATCTGACATTTTTCCGGATTTAGAGAAATCTGATATTTGCGGCATCTTTCAAATACTTTCTCCAATCGGTCCAGGTGGTCTGTATCTGTACTATGGACCCCCAAGTCGTCCAAGTAAATTTCAAGAAATTTCTGCAGATAATCTTTAAAAGCAAATTGCATTACTCTTTGGAATGAACTTGGTGCATTATAGAGTCCAAACGGCATTACTTTGTAAGCATAGGTGTCCCATTCTGTTTCAAAAGCAGTTTTATGGCAATCGGCAGGTGCAATCTTAACTTGGTTGTAATCACTAAATCCATCCAAGAAACTATAAAATTCTGCTCCAGCAAGGCGATCCAAAATGCTTTCAGTAAAAGGTAACAGAAAGTGATCCTTTCGCGTCACTTTGTTCAACGCTTTGAGATTCACACAGATCCACAATTTTTCATTTTTCTTAGGAACAATGACAATCGGTGAAATCCATTCAGTATGCTCGATCTCATAAATAAAATTGGCATCAAGCAATCTCTGAAGTTCTTTCTTTATCAGGTCCGCCACATTAGGATTATAGCGATAGAACTTTGTAACCTTTGAAACTGCATCAGGTACTAAAGGTATGGTATGTTCAATCACTGATGTCGGAATACCCTTCAAATCTGGATAAGTCCACGCAAAGCAATCTTGATACTTAATAAGTAACAATCGGAGTGCTTGATACTGTTTAGGAGTAAGTTGTGATCCAACTTGTACAATCTTTTCTGGTTCTCTTGGTTCAACAAGATTCATTGGCTGTGTCCTAGCTGGGCCATCGTAAACCTCTTTAGATTCCGGCATATGTTCTTCAAGTTCATGATGTGCTTTAGGCAACATGATAACCACATCATCCAGTGTATAACGTTTAAAATGTTCAGGCATATCATGTTGGACTACATCTGTTTGTTCTTTTTCTAAAGGACTTGTCTTGGATCTTCGATTAGCCTTCTTAGCAGGAATTGATCGTGGAGGTGATGACTTTCGAGATGATAAATCTTTTGTCATAGGTAAAGACTTCCTAGACGATGATGTTTTACTAGAAATCTGACTTGAAGAATCATTCTTGACTTTTCCTTTGCCTTTATCCAATAAGGGTGGCACTTTCTCTGAATCAATCTTTCGAGGGGGATTTTCCCATTTCAAGACTGTATTATAATGTTGCTTAGCTTGTTCTTCGTCATCGATCCTGTGATCCTGTCTTCCTTTAATATAACTGCTTTGGGCGGTTTTACTGTGAGTTCATCAGGAACATTACGCACTCCAAATCTAGTTGGATCCATATGATATAGAATCTACTCATCTGTAAGTTCTGCATTGCCATCATAAGTCAAGACATGACTCACATAAATGAGTTCCTCCTCAATCGGATCTGGTATAGGTTCCGTTGATATCCAGGCTACATTCAACACATTCAGTGAAAACGTGATTGGTGTATCCAAAGTTCGATCTAATAAGGAAATCTCGCTCAAATCTGATTGATTATCTTGTTGACACATATATCCTATCGTACAGTCAATTGTTGCAAGAGCTTCATTCCAATTGACAGTATCCGTTTGAGAATCGTAATGAACTCCCAAATTTTTCTCTGATCAATCACAAGTATGATCTGTTGTTGACGAATTGTCATCCTCTTTTTGAACCACTGGTTTGATAGTCCAAGTTGTAGGATCAATTTTAGCTGCACATTCACGATTTTCAAAAGTGATTTTTCCGGTACCCCAGTTATGAATTACTTGCGCAACTTGTAACCATGGACGTCCTAATAGAATTCGGTAGACATTTGGCACTTCTGGTAAGTCCATCACTACGAAAGTAATGACGAACTGTATTCCCACAATTCTGACAGGTATATCTTCCACCAATCCTCGTGGACAAACTCTCGTTTGATCAGCTAGCTTAATAGCAAAAGTAGCAGGCTTAATCTTTGTAAGGCCCCATTTTGCACATAGCTTTGTAGAAATCAGGTTAACTCCTGAACCTCCATCTATCATGGCTGCTTCTTTAGGAAATTGTCTATGCTGCATCAGCAGAGTGATATTCTTTTGTTCACTTTCCCAAGCGGCTCCAACATGGAGTACTTTGTTAGATTCTTCAAATCCAGCACAAAAAAGCGGCTCCTGATGGACTTCTGGTTCTTCTTGAGCTAACTTTTGTGCTAAGACTTCTTTTGCTTTTGGCACCAACTTTAGGAACTCTCCCAATTAAATATTGATCTTGCTAGACAAAATGTTCAAGAGTAGTTCTGTATGCGGTGCTTCTGGTTCAGTCATCTTGAAGGGTTCTTGAAGATGATGTAAGTGATCATTCATATCCATAGGTAAATTTCTTGGCGGCTGCAATGGTGAAGAATGAACTTCAGTGCATACTCATTATGGCGTTTCAACTCACGTCTGATTCGTTTAGGTAGACCTGACAACAACCACATAATCATGGCATTTTCGTTAATCAGCTCAAGTTCGCATTCGGATCTAAGACGTTTCACTCATTCAATGTAATCTCGAACCATTTTTCACTTTCCCATTTTAATTTTACTTAAAAGTAGGAAAGGGTCTTCCATAAACTTTCGTGGTTTGAACCATGTGATCAGGGATCGCTTAACAACCTCTCAATCTATATGCTCAATTGCATATTGATTATAGTACCAATTTTGTGCTGTGCCTGTTAAGGCCATAGGAAACAGCTTAAGTTTATCTTGAGGATAAATCTCACCATAGACTTCATAGGATTCAGCATAGATCTGAAGAAATTTAACTGGATCTGTTAATCCATTATATTTGGGTAGATCCAATCGGGGTGCTCTTCTAACAATAATTGGATTGACTTCCTGTGGAGCACCTCCAAGAGCAGCTCCAAGGACAGCCATCTTTTCAAATTTAGATCAAATAGATAATGAGATTGGATCTAGATTTTTTTTTTTTTAACTATCTCAGATTTGATCTACTAGATCTATTCCACTTTTCAAGAATCTAATTCTATATGATGAAAAACTTTTCGAAATTTGATCAATCGATACTTCTCAAAATAATAAATCTCTCAGAATCCAAATCAAAATATATCATATTTGATCCAAATTTTGACAGAGACTTGATCTGGAAAATCAAAAACTAAAAATAGGTCTGGCGAAGGTTCACTAGGCAAAGGTTGTCTCGGCAAAGGTTCAACAGTGCTATTTTGGAAAAAAAAACCTCTGAATATTTTTCTGGCAATTTCTAGGAAAATAACCTTCGCCAACCTCTCAGGTGAAGGATCTGACATAGATACAATTATGGAAAATCGGACGAAGGTTTCTGACACAAGAAATTATAGTTTTTTTTAGTCTAGCGAGGGTAAAATTCAAGAATTTCTGTGATACGGTCAAGAAGAATCTTCGTCGAACTCAAAAATAGTATTTTACTATAAACAAAATGTTCTAGAAACTCGGCGAAGGTTTTGGCGAAGGTTCAAGAGTGATATAGGTATTTTTGCAAAAAAGTGACAATATGACAACTGCTCCTCTAAAAACCTTTCTATTTTTGGTATTATTCTTTGCTGACCTAGCAGTAGATATATCTGAATCACACCTGAGCACAGTAAATCGAGCGAAGGTTCTTTTTCTGTATTTTTAGGGTTTTGACGATTTTTCGGTGTTTTTTGACAGTTTTTCTAATGTTTCTAGAAATTTGCTGGGAATTAATCTTTGCCCTTAAAACTGAAGGTTCTGTAAACAAAATTGAAGGTGTCTGCAACTCGGCGAAGGTTTCCTAAAAGAGGGTAAAAATTTATCAGCTTTGATGACGCTTTTTGTGTCTTTTTTGACCAAATCTGACAGATTTGACCGATTTTTGTTATTTTCTCTGATATCTCAGATTCAAATGGATCTTAAGATTGGTGATCTGAATAGCTTTTCCTATTTATCAATCAGATTAGATTTCAAACAATCCAATCCACTCAAATCAAGTAAAATCAATCCTGAACTAACCCTAAGATGCAGATCTAACACTATTCATGCATATCTAACACTATCCAACAATCATGCTGCAACTGAAAAATTGGCGTAGCTCCGGGGCAACGGTGCCAAAATTGTAGTGGGTTTCTTTCCTTGCCTAACCTGAATACAAGATCTAGTCAATCTAGCATCAAAGAGACGGAGTTAGTTATCATGCGTAGGTTCGTTCCCATGAGAGCGATAGTTTAGTTCAGATTTCAACATGAATGGAGCATTCACATCTATCTCTACATCCATTAACCCTACTATTTAAGACTACACATCCACAACATAGATAGCTTACTCTTTCTCTCTCTCTCCCTTTCTCTCTCATTAAAAGTATAATAACATACAATTCCAATAACACTCAGATCCAACAATTAGCAAAATCCAAATAAGCATGAGAGATGGAGGAAAAGTGATAGAGAGCAAGGACATTCATCAATCCATTTCTGAAGAGAACCAATTTGCTTTATTGAAATGAAATGAACATGAGGAGCAACTCGAGTTGGTCCCTTCTTATAGTAGAGAGGAGGACCCTGGCCTCTGAATCCTATTGGTCCAGTCTTGCCTCTCTTTTTATTCAAATTTTAAAAAGTGTGGAAACCATCAAAATTGGAGGGAAACCCAACTTTGTTCACTAACTTCACATCTAGGCCCTGCGACATTAAAAGTCCCACAAAGTCCTTTTATTAACTTTTAACTAATCAATCAAATAATTGTGTGATCATCGGGTTGGACTTACACACACAAGGTGCCAAATCCCTCTCACTTATTAACTAGGGTTAGGGTTGTCTTGGGATCCGCAAACCCTCCAACAAACATACAAGACTTTTGACAATAGTTTGAATTGATCATGCTGTAATTTTAATCTTATAGTACCTTCACCTTCGATAGTGTGAGTGCTATCATCACCAAGATGAACATACTTTTTTGTGTTGTAAGGCATATAGGAATGAAAAATCTCACGATGATTGGTCATATATTGAGTAGCTCCGGAATCCAGAAACCACGAATCATCCGAATTTGTGTTTTTGTCTTTGACCATAAAAGCGTCTTCGTCCATTTCGACTTCAGGAGATGTTGTAACTGTATTTGCTTGTTGATCAGTTTGCTTGGCTGCATTCTTCGCTTTGAGAATTTAGCAATCCTAGATCTCATGGTTATTACTTTTGCAATACCTGCAAAACATCTTCTTCTCCGACGAATGTGGATTTGATGATTGTTCTTGACTTTGAGTATGTTTCTGATTCGATGTAGACTGCTTGGAGCTTTTCTGCTGCTATCATTTCAAGCTCTTGTTGACATATAGAGCATGAGATGAAGAAGTAGACAAAGTGTCTTGACTTCTTCGATTATCTTCTTGCAACAACATAGTGATAACTCTGGTAAGAGCCAAATCTGAGTGTGTCGTGATGATCATCACCTAGTTTTCATATGTCATAATTGCGTCTTGATCCTTACCCACTTGCAACATTTCTTGCATATCATGCAAAAAATCAGCAACCTTCTGGACTTCATCTAAACATTCACTGGAGATCTAGGTTGAAAACCGTACATAGGCATAAAAGGACTGTAACCTATGGCAGAATGTTTTCTACTATTACATGCAAACTCAATCAGTGGGAGATAATTTTTCCAATGAGATTGCCTGTGAGAAACATACGTCCTCAAAACATCTTCCATAGTTTGATTAGTCCTTTCTGTCTGGCCATCTGATTCAGGATGATCAGAAACACTTAAACTCAAAGAAGTTTCAAGTTTATGGAATACTGCTGACCAAAAGTGACCTGTGAACTTAGGATCTCTATTACTAACAATGTCACTGGGCAAACCATATAACCGAAATAATCTCTCAACAAAGATTTGGGCTAAATCAGAAGCCTTTATAGTTGACTTGATTGGTATGAATGCAACTAACTTAGTTAACCGATCCACTACAACCCAAATAGAATCATTTTGCCATTGAGTCTTTAAAAGTCCAACTACAAAATCCATAGATATGCTTTCCCATTTCTTATATGGGATATCTAATGGATGCAACAAACCACCAGCCTTATGGCGTTCAGCCTTTGCTAGTTGACAGGGCTTGTATTTAACAACATATGACTCGACATATGGCTTGAGCTTTGGCCAATAAAATTCTCTTTTTACCAAGTCCAGAGTCCTGTGTATACCGGGATGTCCTGCACAAGGTATGTCATGACATTCAAACAAAATCTTACGTTTGAGCTCATCATCACCATGTATGCAAACTTTCCCATTCCGAAATAGCAATCCATCTCGAATGGTGAACTGTTTTACAATCTTCTTATCTTTCTTAGTTGGTTGAGTCCCCTGTGTTTCTGACTCAGCACTATCCACATTTTTTTCGGTTTGAACAAGGTTCTAAATGTGACCAAAATGGGAATTTGATTCATATTTTTCTCTTAGCGAAAGATATAGATCCGTAGGAATCTGGGTGAATGACAACTCGTTCAGTTCACCGATCCGACTAAGAGCATCTGCAACTTGATTAGAGATGTCTCTTGTGTAATGGATTTCATGATCAAATTCTTGCATCAATTTAGCCCATCGAGCTTTTCTCCCCCGAAGATCATGTTGATTACAAAAATACTTAAGAGGCTAGTGATCCGTATACACTACAAACTTACTACCATACAAGTAGTGTCTCTAGGTTTTAAGTGCATGGATTACAACAAACAATTCATTTTCTTGCGTAGTATAATGCAACTGAGGACCAGTGAATTTTTTGCTCTCAAATGCTAGTGGCCTATCCATTTGTGATAGAACTGCTCCAACATCACTTGTGTCCGTTCTCACGAGACGTAAGGTAATTGGATTTGCAATTTGTAACACGGGAGCTTGAACAATCATCGTTTTAAGATTCTCAAAACATTGATTCAATTCCTCGTTCCAAACAATAGACGGACTAGGTTGATTCCTCTTTTTCTTTTTATTAACAAACCCTTTTGTCAGATTATTAAGTGGTGCTGCTAACTTAGCATAATCCTCAATAAATCTCCTGAAGAAAAGTGTAAAACCTAAGAATGACTTTACTTGCCTCACAGTTCCCGAAATTGGCCACTCAATCACAATCTTGATTTTATCCTCATCAATCTTGATCCCATTTACTGTGATCTTATGACCGAGATAAAGCAGCTTTTGCTTAAAGAATTCACACTTGGACTCTTTAGTGTAGAGTAACTCCCGATGGAGTTTTATCAAGACGATTTTGAAGTGTTCTACGTGATTTACTGTAAACGAGAATGTCGTCTAAGAATACAACCACAAACTTCTCCAAATATAGATGAAATAAATCGTGAACGTTGTTGGAGCATTCGTTAATCCAAGTGGCAACACTAAGAATTCATAATGACCAAATCTAGAACGAAATCCTATCTTTTGGAAATCTTCCGACTTAATTCTTATTGATGGTACCCTGTCCTGAGATCTATCTTGGTGAAATACCGAGCTCCACCCAAGTGATCTACAAGGTCATCCATCCTAGGTAATGGATATTTATTTATAATAGTCACTTTATTAAGCCCCTTATAATCCACACACATCCGGAAACCTCCATCTTTCTTCGCTTTAAGAAGAACAGGAGCGCCCCTTGGTGATTTACTAGGTTGTATATGTCTCATCCTTAGATAATTTTCTATTTGATTTGAAATCTCTGCCTCTTCTTTTTAAGAGAACCTATAAGGTTGTCTAGAGACAGGTTGACTTCTTGGAATTAACTCAATCTTGTGGTAAACTGACTTAGACGGTGGTAAACCATGAGGTAATTCAGATGGAAAAACATCCCTAAATTCATTTATGATCTGTTCTTTCACTGCTTGTTCATGATCTAAATTTACTGAGTTAAGAATTGCTGAGAATTCACAACCATTTAGATTCATTTCAGGAACATCCACAACTAGAATAGCACATATTGAAAAAACTTCATACTCAGAGTAATCCAATGTCTCCATTTCATTAATTGTAGAAATCTGATCCAACGGACGTACAAAATTACTGCCAAATAATGTAACTACCTTATCACCCTCCTTGAAAGTGAGAACATGCTTCTCAAAATCAATTAATGGAGAAGGCGACTTACTAAATAACCATTCACAACCTAAGATAAAATCAGTACGAGCTAGGTTTAAAATATGAAAATTAACTAATTCTGTGTGTCCTTGCATCAAAACTAGGAGCTTCGGGACTTTTACATTCCAAGTCTCCAACTTTGCTCTTTAAGCTAGATAAACTTTATATCTATGATTGTTGGCTTCAGTTTCCAAGCCGAGTTTTCGCACAAGACGAAAATTAATAAAATTATGAGTTGATCTACTGTCTAATAAAATACTCACTTCTTGATCTTTAACTGTGCCAATTAAACGAAAAAGTTCATTAGGCAAGAAAGAAGTAGTACTAAAAGAACATTCACACTCACAATCAATCGGGTTAATTTCCAAAGTCTTACTATTGCCTCCTGGGATTTCGATCATACTCTACACATGCATACACTGTCTCACACCTTGTCTAAACTGCATTTAGTGTGTTCTGGGCCTCACAAGGATATTAGTTACTTTCAAGTCACATCCAGTATGACGCTCTCCAAAGCAATATCAGGTTGACCGTTGACTAACTGCCCAAAATTTTGACTGAGAATATCGCTTTAACCATAGCTCAGAACTAGATCATGTTGGGTGTCACTAGAAGCTCTCATCGAGGCTTTCTAATGGCACCGTAATTGTCTCAATCCGAACTGTCATTCAAAAGTTACACAATTTCTATTCCAAAGTTGCTCCCAAGTCACTCCGAAGTCTCTGCAATGATGAAGATTGGCCAAAGGAAACAAGCAATGAAAAAGGCGATCATAGCTCTTATATTCATAGATTGCACTTAAGATACCCAGGAGCACCTCACTCTATCAAGAGTAATTTCACTGCTCCTACAAGAGGAGATCAGAACATCAGTATCTAGCTCAAGCTCAAGATCGGATCCTCAAGTTCT
Source organism: Diphasiastrum complanatum (assembly GCA_029204225.1). NCBI lineage: Eukaryota > Viridiplantae > Streptophyta > Lycopodiopsida > Lycopodiales > Lycopodiaceae > Diphasiastrum > Diphasiastrum complanatum. The sequence continues at coordinate 34,720,711 of CM055099.1, forward strand.
GTATTCAAAAAATCAGAAGTTTAGATCCAAGAGATCTACAAAGTCAGGCTATACTGACAAGAAGAGCAACATGTAATCTGGACCAAATTCCGGTCCAGGATCAAATTCAAGCTCTTTATCATTCCAACCCATGCAGAAACTATTTTGCAGATACTAGAAGAGAACTGGACACGAAATCAAGGATTGCCAAACTTTGAAGTACAACAATGAAAAGAAGAAACTGTTCCAACAACAAACACATAGTGCTACAGCCAGTCACTCAAATCAGCAACAAGAAGAAGAAGATGAATTCATGACCAAAGTCGGAGAACAACAAGATAGTGCTTCCTGGTATCTAGACTCCAGAGCAACTCAACACATGACTCACCATCGCGACTGGTTCAAAGACTACAAGTCATTAACCTCTTGAGTTGTTCAACTTGGAGATAACTCATCACATTCAATCGAAGGTGAAGGAACAATCAGAGTTGAATTCAAAAGAGGTGAGGTCAAGTTGTTGTCCAACGTTCTCCACGTTCCAAATCCGACCAAGAATCTGCTCTCAGTTAGTAGAATCACCGTTCAGGTCGGACGGTTGAATTTGATACATAAGGCTGCACAATCCTTGACAAATCCCAGAAGGTTCTAGCCTACGGAAGAAGAAGCGGCTATCTTTACAAACTCAACCACTGCTACTCTTCTAACAGTCAAGCTCTTCACACAACCACTTCTGATCAACTGATATGATGTGGCTTTTCAGACTTGGCAATCTTAACTACAAAAGTATTCAACAAATGTTAGGTCAAAGTCTAGTACAAGACATGCCTTCAGTCAGCAAGCCAACTTCTCCATGCAAAAGCTGTATTATCAACAAGCTTGCTAGAAGTCCCTTCAATTCAGACTCAGTTCATACATCCAAGGGCTCGCTTGACCTTGTACACATCGACATTTGTGGCCCGATGCAGACTGCTTCCACAAGGGGAGCTCTCTATTTCCCAACCTTCATCGACGATTTCTTTCGAAGGACTGCAACCTACTATATGAAAAACAAATCAGAAGCATTCAAGTTCTTTAAGTAGTTCAAGGCATCTGCAAGAAACCAAACCCAGAGGAAGATCAAGGCTCTACGCACAGATGGAGGGGGAGAGTACATCTCTACATAATTCAAGGAGTTCTGCAAGGCCAACAAGATACTTCAACAATACACAGCCAGCTACTCACCTCAGTCCAATGGTGTAGTTGAGCGGAAGAACCGGACACTCATCGAAAGTGCCAAGAGCATGATGGCTCCTTCCAAAGAAATTTTGGGCAGAAGCTATTACCACAACTGCCTAACTTGCAGAATCGATCCATCACCAAAGCCCTGAATGGCAAGACACCTTATGAGGGGTGGACAGGATCAAAACCATCACTCAAACATATTCAAGTGTTTGGATGCATCGCTTTCGCTCAGATCCCTGAGGATCTAAGAAGAAAGCTAGATGACAAGAGCAGAAAAATGATCTTCATCGGCTACTCCCCATACCACAAGGCATACAAGCTCTACAATTTGGATACCAAGAAGGCATTCACCAGTAGAGACAACATTTTTGTGGAAGACCAGTTCATCGACCATAAAGAGAAAGTTGTTGATAAATCCGACTCCGGGATTGAGCAACCAATCGATTCCGATTCAGAGATTCAACTGCAGAATCTCGACGCTGACTCAGACGATGAGTCAGAAACTCAATGAGTCAACCCACATCAGAGGAACGAAGTTCAACTCAGAAGGTCAAACAGGTCCAGACAGCCTCCATCCAGATTTATGGATGATCCATGTTGGAAGTATTTCTAGTTCATAGGGTGGCTAGATCTACTTATATATGTAGTATAGGGATGTAGAGGATCGTCCACTTTTTAAGTTTCTACAACAAGCTTCAATGGAAATACGGAAATAATCAAAAAAGATGAGAGCACTAAGGCTTATCCAACTAGTGCCCGAAACGGAAATAAAGTTAATTAGAAACAACAATAAAAATCCTTGCTAAGGCAAACCCAACTAGCAAGGTTGCTAAACTAAGACCTAGATTAACACCCAGAGGGTTTGAAAGATAGATTGCAGCTAACTAATAAATAACAATTAAAGCATGTCACAATAATCCAATGAAAGGAGGCAAGAGAAGGTCCGAGCACCTTCTCTCAAGCTATGCACCTTCCAATGGGAACACAAAGAAATAGAATGATAATCTCAAGAGAGAGCAATTTAGCATAATCTCAGAGTGTTGTTTACAAGGCAAATACCTCTCCTTTTATGGCAAGGAGGGTCTTACATAAGTATCTACTAACTTATGGGACTAATCTGTTTCTAGCCTTTTGTTGTATCTTCGGCCTCCACACCAGCTATGGCTCCAACTAGCATAACTATGGTAGTCTCCCAAGTAGTCTACGCTATGGCTTCTCCAACTAGCTTGGATATGGATGCAAGAAGACAGTCATGAGCATAGTGGCGAGTATTCTGATGGGTAAGATCCACTCTTCTGAATCTCTTTTCTCTACTTAGCAACTAAACCCAAATGATGGCTTAACCTAAAAGATAAAACCCTAAACTAAATCTCCTCCTCTAAGGCTTACCCTACTAGAGAATGGAGGGCCTGAATTAACTTAACTTGTTGCAAGATCAATATTGTACAATACAATGTGAAGTAACACAGTACATGAAACCACACAAGGGAGAACCCTCAAAGAGAAAGATAGGCATGTATTGCAAATGAGGTTCTTCTCGAAAATGGACTCTTCCACTCCTATTATACTTGGAGTGGCGGTCACTTACAGAAATGCACTGTGGGACAAGTAAGCCACATAGACTAACTTAACTTTGAATCACACTGGTGCCATGGGACAAACCCCCAATAGGGCTTTGTGACTAGCTTTTACTTAACTTGAAATTACATATCTATGTGCAGTGCCCATGGCGATTTAAACTTAGAACTAAATAACTTAAGCCAGTACGGATACCGTAAAAGCCTAAACTTGTTGGGCAAGTTCTACGTTTAAATCCTATCCTGCTTGTATTTTTGAAGATGTTTCGCAGGATGGCTAGAATATTCCTTGGAATATCAGCCTACATTATCCCCTCCGTTAAGAACTTGGCGGTCCCACGCCAAGTGCAATGTTAAGACCCCGCTCCTTATGGTGTTGGAGGAGTCAAAGTTGGTGCAACTTGTAGATGTGGAACTTTTTGTAAAGTGTTGTTATGTAGGAGATGAATCTTTGAAGAAGTATGAGTGTCTCCAGAAGATTTGAATTGAAGAAGAGTGGAGTTGCTCGTTGATGACTTGCTTCCAATTGCTCACGCAAATGATTCAACGGATGATGTGCACGAGCTTAGTATTTCTTGATACATGATGTGAATGCCACACAAGAGGTTATTGAACGGCAGTGAGATGAAGATGGAGTGGGTGTGATAGAGGGTGTTGAAATCTTGGAAGTGGTGAAGGTGGATATATGGAAGTAGCTGGATGGATCAAAATTCCTTTACTCATTATTGTCTTTTGAAGCACTTTTGGCAGCAGAGGTTTCCCATTTGAGGTTTCTTGCAGCTGCTTGAATTCTTCACAGAGTTCAAGAACTCTTCAAGCGGTCGCAAATGTATAGAGGTGTGTATGGCCTTGTTTATTTTTATTTTTTTTGAATGATCAACAAGCTGTTAACGTTCGTTTATTTTTTTTTTTGGATTTAAGACATGGGTCATTATCAATGTTGAGAACCTCTAACATCCTTGACTTTGTTGCTTCAAGCGCCGCGAACTTTATCAATGGTATGCTGCAGATGTCGTAGATTTGTCTGCTTCACGAAGTACTATAGTTGACAAACTAGAGCAGTGCAGATTGATCCATCGGGGAGGAATGAAGACTTGAGACAAGGATGGGGGAAGTGAGATGAAGCTGCAAGATGTAGTATATGGTGAAACATGAGAGAATGAATGGATGGAAAAAAGGAATGAGATGGGTCTTGTGTGGATTTGCATATCTGTCCATAATATAACCAATGCTCTTTGTACAATTCTCCACGGAATCATCATTGCTCATCTTTGAAAGCTTTGTCATTGAGGTTGTGCGCTCATATCTTCGCTAGTTTCTTGACCTGTCCATCGTTGTCAAAGGAAGGTGTTTGCTAGATCGCTACCCCATCTGCAGCATTTCTTTGCTGCTCATTTTCTGCCTGAGTGCGCCCTACCCTGTTGCGGTCTGTTTGCACCTGTCCAACCCTCATCTAATTCGCCTACGTGGAGAAGGGAGGATCTGCACCCTACTGCTGCATTGCTGTCCTCCTCCTGCCAGATCTGTGCCCTGCTGTGGTCCGCTCCTTACCTCCTTCTGCCTGCCCATGGATCTGCCTGACTATGGTGGCCCGCTCCCTCGCTTCATTGCTCGCTACCTCCCTGATGTGGCCCGCTCCCTCGCTTGCTTGCTCGCTGCCTGTCCATTGGCCACGTCTCCTGCCTGTGGTCTCCCTACAATCAGCGGCTCCCCTCATCCGATCTGATTTTTGAGTATTTGGCTACCTGCGATCTCCCTACCCACTCCCTCTTTGCTGCTTGCAGCCCTTCTTCACAGCCTGCTTGCAATCCTGTCTGCATGGAAAGAACATGTCCACAACCCTGTTTGTGGGTTTGCTTGAAGCCCTCCCTGTAATTAGAGGCCCATTCCAAAACTTTACGAACCCTTGCCTGCAGCCAAACACTCTTTTCTCCCCAGCCTCATTCTTACTTTTATCTGACCCGTAGTTTCATCTAGTTCACTACCTGCAACCTGTTGCATGTCGTGCCATCACCCAGTTGAAGATAGGAATCCAAAAACTTCTTAACAAAAGCCCTGAGAATCATCCATAGTTATTGTTTTAAATCAATTGTCGGTTTAGGAGACCATTGCCATAATAGATAATAGATTCTTTGAAACCCTTAAGTATCTTGGGCATTTATTTGGGATTCGAAAAATTATACAATCAATCCTAGATTCGGGAATCAACCGTTTGCTACAGGTTTAGTATTTGTCTGACGGTTAAATCTCGGCACTTGGAAGGCCAATCTAGCTGCATATAGGGAAGTCATTGAACCTGTATCTTTCCTTGAAGTACTCTAGTAACTATAACCGTCTGATTGCTAAGCAAGAACTGGATTTGTAATTGGTTGTCTTTGTTATTGTGAATCTCTAATAAGCGAGGTAAAAGCCTTTTAATTGGGGGAAATCCTAATAGCCATTTTGTAGCCCATTTACCTGTCTGAAAGCCATGGCTTTCTATAACGGAATCGTTCTTGACCATTTTAAAGTTCCCTAGGCTACCTAAAAATTGTCGGTAGACCGTTAGAAAAATTTGCCTTGCCGATTGCCATTGAAAGTGCCTGTGATCATGAACGGCCTAATTTTCGACTCCATACCCAATGGAGCTCGAGTTATAATTGTCGTATAGACCGACTTCCGTTACAATTTCCTTAGATTGGTAGTCTATTTGGGGGTCGTTTTATAATCCTTCACTAATAATCAATAGTTAATTACTTTCACACGTGTGGAAAAAGTACAAACAAAATTAATGTATGGGAAAGACCTCCTCGAGCTAGAGAGAGAATTGCAATTCAAGCTTACAAAGAAAAAATCCAAATTGACAAGAGAATAGCTTCTATGCTTGATTCATCATCGAAATTGTGAGGAAACTCACATACATATATAATGGATGGGACTAGCTCGAGGTAGATCAGCCCTCGAATTCTATTGGTCCACTTCTAAGAGTAGTAAAAATTGACACCTACCACTTTGCATATTGAGAAATGCATTTCTTTGTCACATTTGGCAAACTAAACTTTATGCATGTGAAGTGGCTTGAGTTTCTACTAGGCCAAATTTGGGTTTTTCACATTCTACAACTAACATGCATGATTGAAAACTTCATCAACCCCAAAAGTCAAGATAGATGCCTTTTGATTTTCAGCATTGTCAGCACATGTATATGTTTCTTTGGTGAAGGGTCAGGATAAGCGTATTTGAAAGACCATGGTTAGTAATTTGGGTCTGGAAATTCAGGATTATCAAGATAACCTGAACTTTCAGATTATGCATCTGGACCGTACCAACCTAGTACTAGGGAGGGATTGGCTCTACAGTTTGGGCCCTACTCTCCAACGGAATTACCAGGAACCTCTACGAGAAATGCGAAAAATCCGAAAAAGAGAAATGCAAAAAACCCGACAAAGTTTTCGACGTTCAATTTTTCCAGCCCATGAACCTGCAACTGAATTTAGATTGTATGAACCATTCATTTACTCATCAGAATAACGATACATTCATAAATATCATTGTCATTCATGCACAGTAGAAACCTGACAAGAATGATCTATTACTCAAAATGTTATGGGAAGAGAGTACATAGCTTGCCGCATATCTTCGTTCAAGTCTCATAATATTTCTCCTTAGTCAGAGGAGTATACACAGTTGCTAGTTGGTGAAAAATTCGGTGACGTCGGGTAAGTCGACATTTCTCTTCCGGGATGGGCTGAAATAACCGAAGAGATGGGAGCGCTTGGTTTGGTGCCTTTTTCAGAACTGATGCAAGGAGGAAACTTTATAAAAGTCATAGTAAGTACAAAGCATCAACAAGCATGAAACACAGTGGAGGATGGTCTCGGCAAGGTCCTCTTCGGTTACCATTTCGGGCATATCTATTGTCTTATCAGGCAAGGGGGTCGGAATCATCGAACATATCCATGAAGAACTGTGTGTTGGGTGAAGCTGCCTTGTCTCCTCCGAACATTTGCTGCATAGATTATTATGAGGAATGCCTCCCTCTAGCCTCACTCTCTCTTCAATCTGTGCTCTTCGTGGGCACATTTATATTCTCTAAAACCCCTTTTCTAAGTCATTCTTGTAAACTAAAGGTTGCGCTAAACGCTAGTTGCGGCCGTCATCTTCCGTGGAACAGACTATACTTGCAGTTGTCTATTTCTATGGGAACAAGAAAACACTCTATACACTAGTAGCCACAAATCTAAATTCATAGTAGCTACCCAAGTAGTGCATGAAATTATTTGGGTCAGAAGATTACTATAAGACTTGAATATCCAACGATTTAGACCAACAATTCTACATTGTGACAATGAAACTTGCATTGCTCACATGACGTCTAGTATAGTTTGATCGTCCAATTTTGAATTCTAGGAGTCTTGCAGTTGATCGTCGTCTTTGTACATTCTTACTACTCAATTACAAATTTGCATGTACTTTAAACGATCATTTGGTTGGCTAATTTTGTTTAGAAACCTAATAAATTCTTGTTAACATCCAACAAATGTATCTAAATGTAATGAGAACAAGTGAGTAGTAGTTGGTTGGCTGGTTTGTTGATCATAGGTTGACAAGAATAGTGAAGTGTCTCTAGCAGATGTGCATAACACAATTTAATTTCAAAGCTTAGTAAGCTGCCTCAGCAGTAGATCGCTCTATTTTTGATCTGGTCGTATATTGTCTGTGCATGCAATACATTTTAAACTTGTTTTACTACTTTCATGTTTGATGTTATTTATGGTCATGCATTGAATGGTCTGTATGTTAACACTTCTCATTTATGCTCTTGCTTTATCCATTTCATTTTAATATGCTACTGCTTCCATGCTAAAAAGTAACTAGCTCTCTAATAGAAGTTAGCGATGGTTGTCTCAAATGCCTATCATTTAGCTATCTTCAAAAGTTAGCAATGGCTGTCTTTGATGCCTATCATTTGGCTATTTTCAATGGTCATCTCACATGCTTAATAGGAGATGGATGCTTCAAATCAGAGCGAAACCACTCACTAAATACCCAATTTTATCCTAACTCTTTGAAGATAAACCTAATAGTCAGAATCGACTCCAAGAATAATTTTGGAGAGCCCAATATTTCCACCTTAGTTTGGGTTACTTCACAATTCTCCAACAAATTAAAGTCTTTTGATATGTGTAAGCTCTTATATTTAAGATTGGACAATGGTGATTGAGTTTGGGGACCCCCATAATTCATAACAATATGATCGGTTGTAAATATGCTGCCTTGAAAATACAGTGCCCTCATATACACAACTCGTGGATGCAATCCTAAAATATAGAGCCTTCTCGAATGAAAATCTTTCAATTTCTCTTCGAGTGTAATTTTTGAGCAATATTTTCATGACACATAACAAGCTTGATAATGTGTCTTGGTTGACATATTATGAGAGGACTTGCCGATATTATTCTCCATTAAACACTTCTAAATGCACATTATTTGGTTTGTAATCCCTTTGTTATATATCATGCTCTTTTTAAGGACCGACATATAAGTAGCAATACTTTAAGCTACTTAAGAGACTTTACTCGACTCAAAGACGGGACCGACATATAAGTAGCAATACTTTAAGCTACTTAAGAGACTTTACTCGACTCAAAGACGGGACAACTTACTTTTTTTTTTTCTAGGAATGACGCATATAACATTAGTCTATGCATCACATCAGCTTGCAACAACCTTGTTGGGGATGTGACTTAAAAATGGCTATCCCCCCCCCCCCCCCACTTGGTGGTTAGTTGTGGCCTACCGTCAAGTCTTGTTCAAAAGCTCAACCACCTTGAAACCGTAGGCCCCAAAAGTTAAAGAGCATCAGAATAGGGGCTGCCTTTAGCCGAAGGTCTGGCCGCCGTCGTTTGAATGCAATGACATCGCTCTTCCGTTTCATTTCTGTTCGAACTGCGAACAGACCAATTCTGGCGAAAATTCTTGGTGGATGATCGTTGGCACATAAAATCTATCCAATTCATTCACGTTTTCATAAAGATCGATCCAGCAATGATAGGTGTTCGCAACAGAAAGCCTTTCGGTGCTGAAGCATGGATTCCTCGGAGCATTTTCATCCATTATAAGTTGCATATTTGATGCAGCATTTACGATCATGTAAGCAGGCTTTGCATTGTCGGTAGATGCTGCCTTGTATTTGAATATGTCTGTCTCAAATGGCTGAGATCTGTAGATGTGTTTAAGTTTTTGGAAAGCTGTGTGAAATGATCCAAACCCCTCCATTTTTCTTATCTTGTATTAAACCCCGCCATTTTCAGACGAAGAGCTTTGATAATCGAAAGATTGCGGTACTGAAAGGAGTTTGAAATGGCTGGTAGAGAGAGATATGGAAGTCCTCTTTATGGCAGACAGAGGAACAACACAAGTAGCAATGATCCGCCACTGCCTGCTTCGTCACCCGCACATGTTCGGTCGGGATCCATCGCCCTATCCACAGTCAAGAAAAACCAGAACTATGCAGCAAAAGCAGCAGCAGCTCGTCTTGCACAGGTTATGGCGTCTCAGTCCACTGACGACGACGACGACGACGACGACGATTTACAATTCAACAATAGTTCCTCGTTTTCTAGCCTTAAAAGATCTCAATCTCCCAAGGTAGATCGCTTGCCGGATATTTGCCACCATTCGTTCTTGCCTGGTTCAGAAGAAATATATTAAGATTTTACAGTATCTTCACCGTGTTTGGTAGAGTCATTGTGGGGGAATGAATCAGTTTAAACCGGGCAAATCTAAGTTGGAAAGGGTGTATGGTGTTTTATCGTAGGGACATTACAATCTCATCCCAATATGTGTGAAATTGATGCAGTATATAGTCAGTCTACAACCATTTATTCCCAAACCTAACGACTAGAAGAGTATTGTGTAGTCATAGCAATTCATTGGATTATGCAAAATATGTGTAGCCTGATAATCTGAAAATGGACAAGAGAATATTTTCGTGGAAGTGTGAAATTTTGACATTGTTTTCTTGGTGGAAACGCCATAAGGTGACCTATCTTAATGTCATTTGCAAGATACCTTTGAGATCGTTGTAAGGCGGATTTGTGCTTCTTAATGTTTCCTAGAAATTCTTTTACTGAAAAGGGTATTGTAGACATACTTCATGAAAATTTACAAGAGGAGGAGATATCTGATCAAACTTCAAACATTCCATCAGTTGGAGAAAATCCTCCTAAAACATAGTGTTCCTAAAGTCTCATAAAGAGAAAGGGTACAAAACATTTTGACTTTACCTAAGAGTCAAACCAAGGTAACTTCCTGGTTAATTGATCATTGATGAAAAACATACCTACAGCCAATGGCAGCATAGGTCATGCAAACAAGATTATAGGAGATATAACAAAGAGTGACACAACAATTAAAAACAACAGGGGCAAGAATGGAGTAAGGGCATAGTAGAACTATGCTAGAGAGCGTTTAGGAAGCCATATTAGTAAGCAATGATGGCAGAATATGGAGGAACAACATGAATCAGCAAGAAAGACAAAGTTGAGATAGCAATGTACTAGTCGTATCACCATTTGATTCATGTTTTCGATAAAATCCCTTGCTGCCTTCAGTTTGGTAGAAGGCTATATGTGGTAGAAGAATGTTTGGCATGGTTCTAGGCAAACTCCAAAAGTAGAACATACCCTTTTCAAATAGTTTGTCTCTTGCTTACATATGTTCTTAGCATATGTGCTGTGGCCTGATTGAAACTTAATGCTCGGCCACCTATTGCAAACGCTTTTCTTAAATCTCATACCCAACCTATGAAACATAGTCCTGCATAAGTGACTTTCAAACTTGCTGTCCTGTCACTAACAATACCAAATGGCAGCCCATCAATATTGATAATATGCTTCACAAACACTTAGCCAATTCAAGAGTTCTCACATCTTTCTTGGCTAGAACAAAATAAGCCATCTTTGTCAATCGGTCCACAAGCAACCATACAGAACCGTGTTGCCTCAGTCTCTTGTGCAATTTAACGACAAAATCCATTGAGATACTCTCCCATCAGTGAGATGGGACCTCAATAGATGCAACAAACTACTTGCTTTCAAGTGCTTGGCCTTATTCACTTGGCACTCTTGGCACATATTGTGTTTTATAGACAAGATGTGGGAAGAGGGAAGTAACTTCAAGCTCTTGTAGATGTCCAAATTCTCAAATTTCTAAGTACATTTGCGAATAGATTTGTGAAAGTCTATTTTGTTTCTATTCAATTTCATTTGTGAGAGTGTGAGGGTCAGGCCTAGATCCTTTAAGGTGTCCAGAATAGGGAGGAGTTCAAATTTGAGCAAGTAAACTTGAGTGAGATCTTTGAGATCTCTAGGAGTGAAGATGATGAATTACAGCTGCTTGATGCTTCTGCTATCTACTTTCATTGCACTATAATAATAGCGCATCTTATTCTGCTATAAATTTCGCTCTTACGTAGGTTGTAATTGCAATAACTTATTATTGATCAGACTATGCCTATGGCGGAACAAAGAGGAGAAGAAGAAGAATAACTCTGAACTTGAAATTCAACTTAGAACCTATTTGATCTGATTGATCTATTTATAGTTTTTGATGGCACAACCCTAACAGAATGCGTCGTTATTCACGTGGCAGGTGCCACGTGGGGCTACGGGATTGGACCCGAAATGTAGCGGATAAGGCTCCACTATTCAATATGTTTTAGTCGAGTTTGGAACCCTCGACAATCTATCGACTTTTGGTCGATTCGAATTTTGTTCGATAATCCCTCAAATTTTAAACTATTTCGACAATACAATATTTCTGCAGATGGTCTCGATACCTTCGATATTGTCTTGATAATGCGAGTAAAATTGTAGACTATACATAAAATGGTACCACATAACACTCTTTCCTTAATGTGAACTCCCCAAAAATCGATGTATAACAGCCTTAGTGGCTATTAACAGCAAGCAAAATCCCTACCTCCCTTCATAAATAAGAGGGAAATACTGAAATTCAAAGGCTAGGGCCAACTAGGAACTATGTAAAATAGCGTTCCCAAGCCCGTAAACTATAATAAAAAGTGTGTGTCTCAAAATAACAATGGCAAAAATCGTGTAACTACTAACAACTATAAAGATAGCATGTAAAGATGGCATGGATATGTGTGTCCATAACAAAGACGTCCTAAAATAACTAACTGTAACTGACCAGTGATTCACCATTGGACTGTGAACCTTATATTGACTTCCAATGATGCTACAATAGCAAGCATGAACTTGTTCACTATAACTTGATGCTTTATTGAATGAGTATTGGATAAATCATTTAACTACTTCTGTGGATGATTAACGGCAGTCATATGATCACCCATAGCATACATTAGTATCCACAATACAATTACTGATATCAACAAGGACAGCATTTCATAATATAGGTCAGTATCACGCAATACAATTATTGATATAAGAAAGGACAGAAGCATGAACTACAGATTAGCATGCTGCACACATTGATCAACTATGTGCAAAAGAAACAGACTAAGAACTCATACATTCATTATGAAAAATAATGAACTTGGAATAGAAGAATGTGTACCTCAGGCTTACTTCAGCGCTGCCTTAACAGTCAAGGGCTTCATGGGGGTCGAGGGTGAGATCTTACTGGCTTTTCTCTCTTGTTTGGCAACAAGAATTGATGGCTTTTAACTAGTCTTTGAACACAGCTTAGGGCAACAGTACCTTTGTACATGCAGCACACAGATGCAAGGCAGGAATGTGGCTATCTTCATAGCCAATTGGAGCAAGGAATTGGGGGACTTTGAATGAGAACAATTGGCTGGAATACCAGCAAGGTTGGTGCCTTTCCCATAGTACTAATTTAGAGAGCAAAAGGCAACTTAGTTCGCTTGACTTGGTAGCTGGAAAAACGTTCTACTTTCACCGATTTAGGCAGCAAAAGGAAGCTTCAAGTACATGATTTGGTAGCGGGAAAAAAGTTCTACTTCTTTGCACTGATTTGACCAGCAGTTGCCACAGCGTTCTACTTCTTGGCTAGCAGTTGCTGCCGGGAAAAATGTCCTAACAGCCAGAAATCCGCCCTGCTTCAGCTCAAAAACGTCCTAAATGCAGCTCCAAAAAACATCGTATTGGCTGCTTGGTCTGCTCCCGCGCCCTCTTGTGACTAAGAAAATATGCCCTTCTAGCTGAAGAAAAAACACCCTGGGGAAAACGCGTGCTACTTTGGCTGCAAAATGGGCCTTCAAGTGTCAGAAAATAAGTGTGGATATATTCCAGGCAAGGATTAAGGCAACACAAAACACCTATTCTCAGCTGAAACGACGGGGAAAACAAGTATTTTAAACCTTATCCAAGGCATGGAGGTGCTTCTGATCCTCTAAACACCCCATCATTACAAAGAAGGGTTGAAAGAGCTTGGCTACGCTCTCACACAACAAGGGCATGGGGAATGAATCTTGGCAATATCTCTAAGATGAATGGACAATCTTTAGAATATGAACTCCTTTATACACAAAAGAGATCAACGGTGGAACTCTTAAGCAACATGAATGAGCATTATGCAAAGTAAGCAAGAGTGAAACAATGCTCCTTCTCCCCTCACCTTCATAAAGGTTTTCACAAGGCTGTGGCAAGTGGGGAGGGCCTTCAACTGCTTTCCTACAAGTTGGGTGCCCCATTGTTTGCTAGTCAATTTGGCTGTCTGTATAATATCTTTACCACAGTTGCACCACGTTTCTAGAAACGTGTCCGGAAACGCGTTCAGAAACCCGTTTCTGATTTAGGGGAGCGTTTCTCAGAAATGTTTTTTTTTTGGGTGTGTGGGCAATATGGGTATCAAATTAAAGCATTATTTTATGTAGGTTGTCGAATGTTTCAGGTACAATGTGGTCCATTCTAGGTGCATCAATCCCTGTTTGATTCTGTGAAGGGGTTCAAATTTTATAATATTTGTTTTTTTTTTGTCTCAACGATTCTGGATCCAGAAACGCGTTTCTAGAAACGTTTTTTTCCCAGAAACACGTTTCTGTGCAACTATGCTATACTTTGATCACCTTTGGATTGGTTCATTTGGAACACTGATCAATCAACCTTTGGTGTCTTCAAAGAGGTTTCAGGCACCACCAGGTGCAAGTGAAGCTCTTGGATGCTTTCACATGGGGTTCATAACTCTTTCCACATAAGGTCCCTCATGAAGGAACCTTCCTTCTGGAACGTTCTTGTTCTTTTCACAAGATCTTGGTCTCCTTTGACTTTCTGGTCTACTTTGCCAATACTTTTATTTTGGCTTGTTTTCATTCAAATCCGTTGTGCCCAGGGCAGCAGGCTCTTGCAATTCCTCTTTTAGCAAATTTCCCTCCAAATGGTCTGCATTTTGTGATATAGTATGTTTTTGACAGTTCTCACCTCTTGAAAAATTGTCTTGCCAGTAATTCCAAAAGCCTTACTGTCGTGTACAATGTTCCCTTGTCCTTAGTGCATAAGTACTTCTCTTCAAAATCAATTTTTGGTAAGTATTTGACAAAAATATAGCTGCTTAACAAAATTGCCTCCTAGTTTTTGCACCTAGCTAGGGAAGGGTTTGTTTGTACGATACATTATACTCTTCTAAATAGGATGGAAAGCTCTCTTTCAGACACCCTTTTGCATGGCTGCAATATGACAAAATCTGCAATTGTTCTAGCACTAGTTATGTATCCTCTTACGACAAAGTTGGACCAAGTTCATATTAGTGGCAGTTACAGAATATTTGTTTGTAATGTAGTATGTTTCTTAGGGCTCTTCACAAATGTTGGCTTTGACTTTTCGAGAATCGCATTGCTAGTGATTCTTTCTTCTTTATATCTTCTAGAAGCTCTTTATTCTGCAACTTACTTGAGCTGGTGCTAATTGTCTTTGTCTTCAAAACCCTTAACCCCAAGACACCCTTGACTTTTAAGGTAGTATTAGGCATTTCATATTCATATTTATAAAAGGAGTACATTGTCGATAATGCATAGCAATGTCGAGAAAATTGGAAAAAACCCTAATTTAGCTCCAATTTGAAGGCCATGATTAGCCAAAGTAACATCTCTAGCTCATTTGGGCGAAATGCGACCCCTTAGCTATACAACATAGTACTTACAACCATTATCTCAATGCCAAATAAACTACCGTAAACAATGAAATGTGTCAGAACTTTTTAAATTAAGACTAATTTAGCTTCTGAAAATTAGTTTTTAGCCATTTTTAGTGTCAAAAACTTAGCTAACAACAAAAGCAAGACATGTATCAAGGAAAAGCAAGGAAAACTTGTATCAAGGACATCTGTGATCTTGAGAGCAAAAGCACGACATGCAGACTCTAGATACTATAGAATTGTAGATACTAGTAAGTAGGATGATCAAGATGAAACGACGATTGCAAAACACTCTATTCTTGAGGAGTATGGAGGATATACTTGAAATGTCCTCAATCAACAGGTTGAGGCTGTGTGCAGTGCACCTAGTTCAAAAGATTTTGGGCTCATTTGCCATCACCAATTCCCCCATGGCCTCACAATTAATTCAAGGCATTGCTAGTAACGACTTGCAGAACATTGGTAAGCCCACATCCTCAATGGCTTGCATGATGTGCGAGTACATGTACTCACTTATAACAATGAGTAATGAGCATTCAACATTTACCATTACATTTGAAAATGTTTAAAACTCTAATGATTCTTAAGTGTTGATGTGTCGATGGCTTTCAAAAACATGTTACCCACACAAGAAGACACGAAGATATCAATGATATGCCACCTGCTGCTGTCACTCCAAACATTGGTGCACCCGTACTCTTTTCATGAATTTTTTAACGGGCTCTAGTTTGTTGCCCACACAATGAACCTCCTTTTGCAATTATGTGGTATGTAATGCTAGGTTCATTATAAATGCTCCCTATCAAAACAACATGCTTCCAAGCAGGAATTTTGGCTAGCCGGAAGGTAGAACAATCTCCTAGTAGCCATGTTAGCCTTATTCTTCTTTGTGCCTTGAAATGAATTCACATAATAATCTCTACCCCTCCTAGCATCCTTGCTGCCTCTAAAAGTGAAGGGGTTCGCTTCACCTAGATTTGCAAAAGATGCCTCTTGCTCTTTCTCATCCTCAGCTCAGCACTCTTGAGAACTGAGGAGGATGCATGGCTAGCTAAAGTAGATGATCCTACTGTAACGAACAAGCTAATCACTTTGCGCAAATCAAAATCCAAATTGTATGACAACGGAAATTCATATTTAGACTTGAAGAACTAAATAATTAGGTCGCATGTGTAGGATGGTCAGCTACAGTTGGAGGAATCATCTCCTCTCTTAGAATAATTTTTGGTGGCTTATGTAGTCACTAGTTACTAGTATGATGTATCTACTATCATCATTCATGTTTGTTCAATCGCACAAGCTCTTGTTTGCAGCTCAAATTGCTCAAGGTTACTAGAGGTAGCCAGACTGCCAACCCTGACTCTCAAGTTTCAATGCGCAAACATGTAGACAGATCAATGCGTGTGTCACAAACACAATAGTTAGTAGTAGTAGTAGGAGCTGTAAATAGCATTCAAAATCTGTTTTTATAAGAACAGAAGGCTTAGCACTAAAAAAACAAAAACCAAAAAAGAGAGGAAAAGAAAACGCATTCATATTAGTCCAAATTTTTGGGTGACTATGATAGATCCCTAGTCATTGGGCATAAATAGTTTCTTCTCAATATATGATAGAACACTCTTCTTTTAGTACATTTTGCTTTTCTATATTTGTCTACGTTGAGGGCAATGTTTTTATCAATAGGGGAGACCTAATGGACGTATATTCACACTTTGCACTAGTTAGACCCTATTTGGACCCTACATACATTATTAGTCATATGGTTCTATTTAATTTTCTTGGCCCATGGATCCATTTTAAGTCATGTGCTCTCGCTTTGCCTTTTATGTTCACAATATTCTTTCATTGTCTTTTAATGCGATGTTTGTCTTTCAAGTTGGAACTTAGAGATTGGAGGGAATGGTAGGAATAGCTCAAAGTGCCCCTTTCAACCTGATATTAGGTACAACATCTGGAAGCACAGATGAAAACTTCAATATCCACAGGTTTTTTTGCTTATGACAAGCTTAGTATGATAAGCTGAGGTGGCTAAAAGCTTACATCGACTTCAACATGCTTATTTGAAAGATTTTTATTTCCAAATGGTTATAACATTACCTAATGAATGATTTCTTGTTTGCCATAAACTTCAACCCAATCAGCCTTTACAGTTTTTTCTCTCTCATTAGTTGTGGTCACAATTTCTACAAGTTTATTCAGCAAGACATGCAGATTTTTGGAGTATGTGTTAACTTACTCTTTGCTGCACAAGATTTTGAGGAATTATGATGAAGGTGGATCTGGGCAGCATCGCTCTACTTCAGCTGTGCTTTCTTCTGTGGCAGTACGACCTCCAGCTGCTCCTCCATCAACCTTTGGTGTTCGATCAAAAGCTGCCTTGTTGCCAACGGCTGCAGCACGGTTACCTGAACCTGTGGAGCCAATACCTGATGTTTCACAAGAAAGAAGGTAGAACTGTTGCTCTCATTCCGTAGCTACATGAGTCCCTTATGATGTGATCAAGTCTGTGGTGAGAGCACGTTGTTTTTGTGCAAGTTTGTGCTCTTTTGTTTATTCTCCACACTTTGATGTTGGCAGAAAAAGCATTTTCTATCCATTAAAGATTGTTATGTCCTCTTTGACCTCAGTTTATTTGGTGTAAGAGATTGTTATGGAGGAATGTCTCACATTGCTACCTTCCTAGCACAAGCAGCAGAAGTTCAAACTGGCTTTGTGAAGAAGATTCTACTTACCAGTGCATAAATGGACTTTGCGAGATCAATTCAACATTTTTTGATTCTAAATATGGAAAGTTGCAAAGACATGGGATATTTGAACTTTCATACCTAAATATACAAAATTAACAGTCCAAGAATCTCTACCAACTTTCTCGAAGGTGTTAGTGTTTTAACCTTTGTTGTTAATGAGGACTGTACTAGACAGTTTTTCTTTTGCTTAACTCCCTCAACCTTGATTTTGTTGTTAATCATGCAAAATTTTGGACCTTTAAATAATATTTATTCATCCAATTCGTTGATATGATATTTTTTCCATGTCCCGAATGCAACTTCATATAAAGAGACCGATATAGTTTTAAGCCAAGAAAGGGGTGAGCTATGCAAATGATATGAAAAAGTGTAACCTGTCTCTGTAACAAGTAGACATTTGGTGGATACAGCTTCTTAAAAAGCATACAAGATAGATCATTTGAGGTTGGCAACATTGCAATTTCCAAACTGTAAGTTTTTTAAAACTATCTAGCTACATCCTGCACTTGAATGAGATTTCTCGACCACCAGACTTTCAGATAATATTGACAAAACAGTTGCTTGGCTAAGAAATTTGCAGCATGGATTTCGTTTCTCTCTTTCTTCAGACTATAACTGATCTGTCGGTGACTACTTATTCTTACCCTTTTCTAACTATTGGAGTTTATGGATGCGCAGAGTGCCTCCTGATGCTGTGCTGTTAAATATGCGGCAAGACTCTGTAAATTCTCGACGCGAGGCTGCCGCTTTGCATGATGAGGTTTTTGCCACTTTATTCAATCTGTTTGAGCGGAATCCAAGATCATTTTCATAACTTACGTCTATTTGCAAGGGCTTGAAATACCATGTGAACTAAGTCATTGCATCCTCATGATTAATTTGAGTTAGAGATTCATTCAAAAATCGAGAAATTTCATGACACTGCTTATTCATCATCTTGGGATAAATGAACCTTCTGTGATTGGCTATTCTTCAGTCTGTTGATGACAGCAAATTAGCTTGATATCTCTATAAACATCAAATTCTAGATTGCAGACACTATGTAAAGCGTTAACGAGGCAAAAAGGACTAGGTGAAAATAAAAGTCTCCATCATACTAGGTTTTGAAAAAGCACTAAAGGGAAAGTCATGGAGTAATTTTTCAAGTTTACCATTTTTGCTTTACAGTTTCTGAATTGCCATGGGATGAGTGAGGTTCAGTATAGTAGTAATCATTATCTATGCTTTTTTTTTAGTGAAGGTTGAAATTTACTGAATTCCAAGGTTTTTACAAGCTTTTGATATTCCAAAGGAGATTAGAGTTGAAGTGCTATTTACATATACAGATAGGAGTTTGCATTAATTATGCAACCTAGTGTGTTCTCTCATTTTATTGTAGCCTTGTCTTTATAGTAAGACTCAGAGGTCCTTTGTCCCACCCTTTGTTTATCTTGAATTCATGGAAGGGTTTCTCTCAAAAGGACAGGCAGGTCTGCTCACATGGGATGCGATCTGTATATATATAACAGAATGTGCAATTACCTTACATCTTTGAAAGTTCTCTGCAGTCTGTTTGGTCAAAAAGGAGATGACAGTGAAATACCATTAGTGTGCTGACAGATTATGAAGCTCAACTAGAACTAGATGTGCAGGTTTCTTTTTGCCTTAGGTTTCTAGGGAAGGGTCTGTTTGATGATAAAAGGTTAAGAAAAAGTTAGTATTGTTCATAATATCTGCAAGATGGGAAGCTGACTTTGTTAAGGAAAATTGGAGTCTCCAAATAGTTTAGGTACCATTGGGGATGATAAACATGAGCTTACTCTCGTTCAGGTCATGCCCTGGAAGTTGAGGGCATAAGGCTTGTGGTCACCATCATAGAAACCTCTCGCTTTTAGTTGCTATGGGCTTTGTTGTTAGTAGCAGTTCGTAGTAACTTTGTACTAATCACAGCAGTCCTATATTATTTTAGCATGATTTTGAAGTATACCTGTTTGGATGCTATGCAGATAGATCTTCTTCAGGAAGAAAATGAAATCATGCTCGACAAGGTAAGAGATACATGCTTTCATTCCTTTACCAAATTTCTTAAACGCATAATGTTTTGTAAAAATAGAACAGAGAACCTTTGTCAGTGAAGAAAGAATCTATGTCAGTTTTGTGCAAATATAGTCAAAGGCTTCTGGCGTTCACTTCAAAGAGATGTTGATATTGATTGCTTATCTGTTAAGTTGACCCCTACAGCTTCGACTTGCTGAAGAAAAACTGCAAGAATCTGAGGCAAGGGCTAGAGAGCTTGAAAAACAGGTAAGCTGATTGAGTTGTGCCTAACATGATAATCCTTTGCGGTCTTTACATCATGCATATTAGGCGACTTTGAGGGTCTCAGAATTCTGTTATGTGTATTCTTTGTTCATTATAGAATGTAGTACTTTCTTTTTGGCTCCACTGTGGTTGGACTCTATATGTTTAACATTATCTTTTTGTGAATGTGGACGTGCAAACCTTAAAACTAGGCTCTGAATGCTGATGTACATCGTTCTATGATTCATTTTTTGACATTGATCTTTCATGGATGCTTTAAAAAACTGCTAAGAATTAAAAAATGGACTGTTTGAAGACACTTGACTTTGCTTGGGCCCGATGCCTAGCCACATGTATCGACCATCAATGTTGCTCATGGTTGATTGGACCTTTGACAATCTATTGATCTGGTCCACGTAAGGATCAAATTTGGCGCCTAATATTCCTTCCTCCTTAGGAAGTCATCGATCCTCCATGAGAAAAACTTGTTGATGGCTCTTCCATTTTCCACCGACACTAGTATGCTTATCTGAATTAGTCCTTCTAAGAACATTATTCCTAGTAGATTATGTTGGAGAAAGCAACTACTAAATGGTCTCTATCTTTCATCCAGTATGGGGACAATTAGATGCTCCTGGAAAATGTGATTTTGCAATTGACTTTATAAACAATGTAGTTTCCATTTTGGTCTATGTTTTGATGTACCTTGCTCTGTTGTGCAACCAAGTTCTCAACCAGATTATTACTGATCATAGTTACCAAGAACCACGGTTCGAACCTCGATCCGTGGTTCAAATCGTTCGGAGCCGTTTGAACCGAAATCCGGTTCGAACTGGAAAAAAAAAAACCCAAAAAAAACGTAATTGTGCTGTTCGAGGTTCGAATCGTTTGGAGCCAGTTTGAACCGAAATTTGGTTTGAACCCGAAAAAAAAAAAAACAAAAAAAAACATAATATTTTTCTTCTGCCTTGAACTGTTTTCCGATTCGAACTGGCCTGGCCGATTCGAATTGGTTTGAACTAGACGAATCGGCCGATTTGAATTGGCTGGTAACCTTGCTACTGATAGAAATTATGGTTGTAATGAACATCCCTTTGATGGTCCCAACTCGAAAACTACATCACATACTTATTTATGACCTACACCGCCTAGGAGATATCTTGGTGCACTCTCTTGTTAGTAACAACTTTGTCTTTGGATTTACGTTTTGGAAGACCATATCTCCTACTTTTAACTCTTGATCTGTACAACCTCTTGTGGATAACTGTCCCAAAAGTCTTGCCAATTTACCACTATCCTTTGCTGCATTTGAATCATAAACAATCATAAACTTTGTACCTCTAGGTATAGTTTACATAATCTATTTGTTTGCTAGGCTAGTTGGCCTCAACGTTGAACATTTCTACTGGACATGTGTTTCTTGTCATCATGAACAATATCGGTAAAGTAAATACTTCACCCATTTTGTCTACATTGTACAAAGTTACACACAAAATAGTTTAAGAAATGATCAACCGTCTCGGTTTGCCTCTCTATTTGCTTTTCAAGATTCATTTGCAACTGTGTTCTCAACTTTGCGAACCCCTAATATTGATATTCATGCTTGGAATGTTAACAAATTATATGCTTGGATACTACCATCCTCAACAAGATATAGAGAAATAATCAATGAATAGGTATATTCCCCAGCATAAGGAGAACCAATGCCATCCGCAAAGGAAGAGAACTCTAGAGAAAAGTAGCAACTTGCACTGAATAGATCTTTGTCCAAATTGATATCATGTCTTGAGATACAAACCTAGATATAGCGTGCGTGCTCATCATGCCTGGTAAACTCCAAGACCGGATGTGGTGACTCTCTATACAAGCATGCAAGCCCACCTGAACCTTTGCCACTCACGGATGTCATCTTTGATCTATATACTGAATCCCATCGATATTTTGAAAATGTAGGTAGTCCGCTGATTTGGCTCCCATGTGTCTCCATAAAGAATAGAATATATCTTTCTGTAATAAAATTCGTAAGATCTCCAGGAGTAGACGATGAGGGTATACCATTACAATTTCAAACTCTGATATGTAGCTGGTGTGAACGGGAATCCAGGATGCACCGCTACTCGGGAGCCCCAACTTCCTATTGGCGAGAGTTGCTTGAAGCTCTATCGAGATAACGAATTTGATCATCTCAGTAAATTACTCGTTGACCTGATTTTGGCTTATTGGAAGGCTTGACACTGTTTTGCCACCTGTATGTAGATAGATAAGGTGATAAGCCAAAAATTCGTGTATCTTTCAATTTGGCTCTTTTCCATAAAGCATCTCTTTGATTAATAGAGGAAGCACAATGAATGATCAATATTTCGTTTAGTACGCCATGCCGTATGTAAATGTTAGGCTCTCCCTGAACTACACTCATACACAAACCACAATAAGGCATGTATAGATAGATCTCAATTCAAACTTTATTGAATTCACAATAAGTACACAACATCAGCAAGCATGAAACACAATGGAGTTGTTTGCCCTGTCTCCTCCCAACCTTTGCTGCATAGACTATGATGAGGAATGCCTCTCTTAAGGCTCACTGATCCACAATTCTCAAGCACTCCTTAACCTTGACCCTTGCTAATGTTGACACATGGCCAATTCCATGCACAGTGGACACTTGCCACTTGGCAGTACTCTAACAAATAGGCAAGCAAGTAGGGCTGACATGTGTCACTCACACTAGACCAAGTGTCCCAGTGAGCATATGACAAGTGTCATGTTGACCGGTCAATGTTAACATGTGCCACTCATTCATTGGACCAAGTGACCCAGTGAACATATGACACGTCCCGTTGACTAGTCACCTCCCCTACTCTTGACGAGGTTAGTCCAACTACTCCTAATTAATGCCCCAGTACCCTACATCAAGGCTCAACATGCGACTCAGACGCTCGGTAACTCAAATAATAGTTTTATGTACAGTTCTTTTACAAAGGTCACCAGAGGCTAGTGAGTTAGCCATTCCCGTATTTTACAAAAAGTACATATGTGCATAAAATTGTAAATAACCGAGATAGAGAGTAAAAGCTATAACATCCCTTTCTCCCCTCAGGTAACATCGTTCGCGATGGTGAACCTAGGGTACTGTGCACACAAACTATGTGCGGTCTCCCAAGTAGCATCAGAAAGAGGCCTGCCATGCCAAGCGACCAAGTGCTCACTGATCAAACGTTTCGCAAATGCCTCTGTTCCATCGCTGCTCCTTCCACTCCTTCCTACCCAGCGTTCCCCCTGTTTTGTCCCCTCGTTTCTTTGCTGCCCAGCGCTCCTCCTCTTCCTTTCCATCGCTGTCCCTGCCCTTCCGACCTATCACTTTCGTCTGATATTTTTCCAGTTTGCAGCCATCTTCCACAGTTAGTTCCCTGACTGTCCAGCGCCCATCCTCATCCAAAAACTACCCAATTCTGACATCATTTGCTATTCCAAACAGCTAAAATTCTTCAACCTGTAAATCGCTGCTTCAGCACTCCCAACTTGTCACTTTTGCCTTTTTTTTTTCTCCAATTCCAGCCATCTTTTACAGTTTATCAAAAGGCTGTCGCGCGCACATTCTCCACCACATTTTCAGGAATTCTGACTCCGTTTACTCTTTCAAATTCACATTGTATCCCTGGCTGTCTAGCGCATTTTTACAGCTTCTCCATTGTTCATTGCTGTCTGTTTTTTCAGTTGTGATAATATTAGTTGTAATAGGCTAATTTGGGGTGACGACAAGAGTCCGCTCCCTCAAGTTTTCGTCTATTCCTTCCACTATCATTATGGCACATTCACCTACCCCGAGTGAGACTACTTAGGAAACCTTATCCGATCAGTTTCGTCGCATGGATGAGACCCTTTCTGGCCTCGTTCTTCGCTTCGATTCAGTTATGACCGGCTTTGCTACCATGCAGTCACAGATTGATTCTCTACAGCCTCATGGTCCTGGTAAAGCTCCTGTTTTTCCTACATTTGGGACTCCCCCTCCATTTGGATTTCCATCTTCTTCTGCTAGTCAGCCTGGTGGTGGACCATTCATTCCATCTAACCCACCTCCTGGTTTCTTTCCTCGTCCCCCCCTTCCTGAGCCACACTTTGCTCGAGACTTTCGTGATAGGGTACAACTTGCTACCTATTCCGGTTCCTCCAACGGGAACTTATTAGAGAATTGGTTTGCTAAGCTTGACACATATTTTCAGATTTACCCCAAGACTGATCCTCAGAAGATCCAGTTGGCTGCTTTACATTAGATGGACGTGCCACCACGTGGTGGCAAGTTTATAGAGTTGATCCTAATCGGGAAGGGCTCCATGTCTGGCATACTTTTCGCCGTGACCTCCGCCATGCTATGATTGATCCTCAGTGGCTTGACCGCCAACGTGATACATTCCGTAGTCTCACTCAGACCAGTGATCTTGCTTCTTATACAGATCAGTTTATGGAGCTTTCTTATCTTTTCACAGATCTACAGCCCACTGAGCTTATTTCTCGTTACATTGCTGGGCTTCGTGGTGCTTTACGTTATGATGTTTCTTCCTTCCGTCCTACCACACTTGTTGAGGCGATGTCTCTTGCCAGTACTTTACAGCGTAAGTACTCTGACACCCTTCCTTCCCGCTTCTCCCGACCCCGTCCTTATGCTTCATCTTTTCCCGCTACGTTCACCCCTACACCGGCCCCTTCTGTTCCAGCTCTCTCCATTGCCCCTTCGCCTCCTCGTCCTCCGACTCCTCGACCTGCTTTTGTCCAACGTTACACGTCTGCAGAGTTCGCTGATCTTCAGCAGAAGCATCTTTGCTTTCGTTGTAAGAGTCCTGACCATCTTGCCCGTGATTGTCGCCAGCCTCTCCCTACTACTACTGCTGTTTTTTACCGTGAGGGCACTACTCCAGATGATTCCGATATCTACATTCATATTTCTGATGAGCCTGACTTATCCTCTGAGCCTTCCCCTGATTTACTTCCTGCTACTTGCCATGCTCAGCTTGCCTATGCTACTTGGACAGGGCGTCCTGGTCCTCGCTCCATTCGGTTACGTGTGCGTATTACAGGTCGTGAGTATATTGCTTTAGTTGATACTGGTAGCACTCATTCTTTTATTAGCAGTTATATCACTAGTCGGATCCGTGCTTCACCTGTTCCTGCTTCCCAGCCTCTCACAGTTGAGGTTGCCAGTTCTCATTCTTTTCCTCGTTCTCAGATGTTTCAGCGTTTACCATACCGCATTGGAGATTTCTTTGGACAGGCAGATCTTTACATTATCCCTATGGAGCGTTATGATCTTATCCTTGGTGCTGATTGGTTTGCATCTTTGGAGCCGTTACACTGGACTTGACACAGCAGACATTGACATTTGTACATGATGCAGTTACACACTCACTTGTTGGCATTGATTCTCAGGGAGACTTCCAGTTGATTACTGGGAAGCAGTTTATTCGCAGCCTGCCGAAGGCTCATTGTGCTGCCTTATTATGTGTTCAGCGGGCAGTACCAGTTCCTCCAGTTTCTACACCAGCAGCTGTTCCTCAGGTGATTTTTGACTTATTACATCAGTATGCTTTTGTCTTTTCAGAACCTACGACGCTACCACCATTACGTGACGTGAACCATCATATTGACTTGCGTCCTGGTTCTGCTCCTCCTTCCCGTCCCCCTTATCGTATGTCTCGATTTGAGCGTGATGAGCTTGAGCTCCATATTACTGCCTTGTTAGATCAGGGTCTCATTGTTCCTAGTCACAGCCCTTTTGGTGCTCTTGTTCTCCTTATTAATAAGAAAGATGGTACCAAACGCCTTTGTATTGATTACCGTGCTTTAAATAAGTTGGCTATTCGTAATCAGTACCCTATTCCACACATGGATGACCTCTTTGACCAGCTCGGTACCTCTAAAATCTTTTCCAAGATAGACCTTCGTTCTGGATATTACCAAATCAGGATGCACCCTTCTGACGAACATAAGACTGCTTTCCGTACTCATCTTGGTTTATATGAATTTCGTGTGCTTCCTTTTGGTGTTACTAATGGCCCTCCT
This sequence comes from Diphasiastrum complanatum, assembly GCA_029204225.1. Classification (NCBI taxonomy): domain Eukaryota; kingdom Viridiplantae; phylum Streptophyta; class Lycopodiopsida; order Lycopodiales; family Lycopodiaceae; genus Diphasiastrum; species Diphasiastrum complanatum. Next base: position 34,746,689 of record CM055099.1, read on the forward strand.
ACGTTCCAGAATGTGATGAATAACGTCTTGCGTCCGCTTCTTGGTCATTGTGTCTTGGTTTATTTTGATGATATTCTTATTTTTAGTCAGTCTCTTGCTAAGCATGTTGCCCATCTTTCCTCTGTCTTTCAGTTACTTGTACACCACCAGTTATTTGCTAAGTTGTCTAAATGTTCTTTTGCTGTTTCTGAGATCGAGTTTCTTGGTTTTCTTATTTGTAATGGTCACATTCGTCTTCGTCGTCCAGTTCCTCATTTTGCCACTATCGCAGCTCCTCTTCATGCACTTTTGAAGAAGTCTAGTACTTTTCTTTGGACTCCTGATTGTCAGACAGCGTTTGATACTCTTTGTCGTGCTGTTGTTGATGTTGCCGTTATGTGTTTACCACAGTTTGATCAGAAGTTTCTTGTTGAGACTGATGCTAGTAATGTTGGTTTGGGTGCTTTACTTCGCCAGTCACAATGTATTATTGCTTATGTGTTGCGTCGTCTTCGCTCTTATGAGCAACGTTATTCTGTGCATGAGAAAGAGCTTCTTGCTATTATCTATGCTCTTAAGAAGTGGCGTCATTATCTGTATCGAGTCCCATTTGACATTATTACTGATCACCACCAGTCTTTACGTTATCTGTTTTCTCAACGTGACCTTAGTGATCGTCAATTTCGTTGGTTGCAGTTTTTACAGTCTTTTAATTTCTCCATATTGTATCGTCCTGGTCGTGCTAACACTGCTACTGATGCATTATCTCGTCTTCCAGCTTTGTTAAATATACTCGTTTCTACTATTCCTCCATGGTTTGATGCCCTACCTGCAGCATACCTTACATGTTTAGATTTTCGTGATGTTTATAGTTCTACCCCACCTGTTTCGTCCAGTCCTCATCAGGTTTACTCCATTATTGACAATCGTCTTTATCATTATGATTCTCTTTGTATCCCTAGTTCTTTGGGTATCCGTTCCCAGTTGTTGTCGGATGCTCATTCCTCTCCTGTTGGGGGTCACTTTGGTTTTCAGAAGTCTTATGCTCGTCTCAAAGACCATTTCTATTGGCCCTCTCTTCGATCTGAGCTTGCTGTACTTATTCGTACCTGCCCTTTTTGTCTTCGTAATAAGTACTCCCGTGCTAAATCTGCTGGTTTGCTCTAGAGTTGGCCTATTCCTCATCGCCAGTGGACTGATATATCTATGGACTTTATCCTTGGCCTTCCCCATACCCAGCGTGGTCACGATTCATGTATGGTGGTAGTTGATAGGTTCTCGAAACAGGCACATTTTATCCCAGTTCGCAGTACTATCACAGTAGAGCAGTGTGCACGTTTGTTCCTATCAGAGATTTTTCGCCTGCATGGATTTCCTCGTACTATCCTTTCTGATCGGGATAGTAAGTTTACATCTATATTCTGGACATAGCTTATGCGTATTTTGGATGTTCAGCTTTTTATGGGTTTCGCTTATCATTCTACTTCTGATGGGTAGTCTGAGGTCCTTAACAGGATCCTTGAGGATTATTTACACCATTTTGTTACTCCTTCAGGGAAGGATTGGGATCAACATTTATGTTTAGCAGAGTATAGCTATAATAGCTCTGTTAGTACCAGCACAGGTGTCTCACCATCTTTATTATCTCATGGCTATGCACCTCTTTTACCTGGCATTCCTCTTCCTCCTGAGGATACACCTGTTACACTTGCATCTTTTCTATTAGGTGCTCGAGAGCTTATTACCCGGGCCAGTTCTCATTTATAGCATGTTCAACAGCGTTATCAGACCTCAGTTGATCGTCACCGCCGCCATGTTGAGTTTCAGCTTGGAGATATGGTTTATCTACGCTTACGGTTTGCACGTCATCATTTTGTCCAAGGCCATGCTTCTACTGAGAAGCTTGCACCACGTATTATGGGCCTTATCGCATTGTGGAGGTTCTTAGTCCAGTTACATATCGCTTACAACTTCCTGCTTCCATACGTGCCTGTGATGTATTCCATGTCAGTTTATTACGTGCTGCTATTGAGGATGATGCTCCTTGTGATGCTGAGTTTCCTACTGCTCCAGAGTTATTTCCATTTTTACCTGCTGCTATATTACAGGTCCGTCTATACCATAGTCGACGGCGCCGGCAGATTCAGTTTTTGGTCCAGTGGGATGGTCGTCCTATTGAGGAGGCCACATGGGAGCCTATTGATGTCTTTTATCATACACCATTACTTGCGGATCAAGCTCGTGCTCTTGCTGCACTTGTTGATTCCTCTACATCAGATGTTCCTCTAGCTGTTGATGCACCAGGGCTTGCTGCTACTTGATCCGGTTATCTTTTCGGCAGTTGGGTCTTTTTTTTTGTGTCGGGGAGAGTTATGGACTCAGCTCATTACATTTGCCGCGTCCATTTACATTTACAGTTACTTTACTTTATGCATAAGCAGGCCTTGGGCCCTTTTTTATTCATTAGTGACATTCAGACTGTATGGTTGGCCTTTGGCCTTATTATTCATTATTAGGCCATTTGGACATATTACTGGAGAGTGGGGGCCTTCTTGGAGGGCGCACTATTATCCCTCCCAGTTGGGCCCTAGCCACTGGAAGCTTCCTTTTAGGGCTTCCTCTTGGCTATAAGTAGGGAAACTGTGTCATTTGTCATTCAGCTGATGATATTGATCTCTCTCTTTAGCCTCCTTAATCTCTCTCTTTCCTGCTTTCTAGGGTTAAGTCTTGCTTATGTGATGCTTTCATAGCTTAATTCTAGATCAGCTGTGGCTCTATTCGTAACTCTTCCATGGCACCTTCCTGTCCTCGTTAGAAGTATGACAACTCGCTATCTGTGAAATGCAGAATGCGCAGGCCAGTAGGGTCGTTTTACATTTTTTTTTAACTTACAAAAAATCGTTCCGACCCAGTACGTTCCGGAATATACGGAACGGAACGTTCCGACCCATACTGGTCGGAACAGGCTTCTAAGTCTCCCACGGAGTTTGCTTACCTCCAACAAATGCCCTAAGCATATCCTCTAAGGTTTGGTCGACTCTTGCAGTTTGGCCATCCGTTTTAGGATGCTCTGTACTGCTCATTCCCAATTAAACTTCCAGTAAATTGAGTATCTCTGTTAGACACTATGAATGATGGTAATCCATGAAGTCTGAACATATGCTCGATAAATAGGCTAGCTACTCTAGACGCATCAATCTTTTTATGCGTTGGAATAAAACGAGCCTTTTTAGTGAGTCTGTCAAGTATAACTAAGATAGAATCATGCCGTAACTGCGTAACAAGGCAAGTTGGTGACAAAGTCCATGGAGATAGCACAGGTAGTGGGTGTAAAACTCCAAGAGTCTTAATCCTTTCCCTTTATTGACGAGATAGTGCATCACATAATGGTCAATATCTTTTATCAACTTAGGCCACCATAAGTTACGTAGGATCAACTCATAGGTCCTATCCACACCAAGATGACCAACACTCGGGCTATTGTGACATAAATGGACAATCTTGCAACTCCTCACAAGTTGGAATGAGAAGTTTGCCATTTCTTTTCATCATACCATCTTCTATGGTGTATTTAAAGTAAGTGTGAGCAAAGAGACTAGAACTATCCACTTGAGATTCTACTTGTACAAGATTTGCCTCTCTCACTCACAATTTCTTTACAATGAGGATCCTCCTGCTGAGCCTCTCTAATCTCATCATATAAAGAATGCCTTCATGCATTTTGACTACAGCATACAACTCCTTCTCATGAGTTGGATAGTTCTTCTGTGCAGGGTTGAGCTTCTTGCTTGTCGCGGTTCTCTCCTTACTTGAATCACTATCATGTGATAGTACGATTCTAGCTTTGCGCCCGCGATGTGCTACCAGAGACAAGATCTTCTCAATTTTTGCTTGGGTTTAGGGTTTCTGTACCTAGATGATCTTCCAAAGACATGTTGTTGTCAATTTTTTTTTGTAAAGCACTATCTAAATTGAGTTCATTGTCTTCCATCACAGTCACATTGCTTTCATGCAACAACTTAGGCTCACATGGTAGTTTTTTAGTATTTGTGAGTTTTTTCTTTGAATATAATATGACCCGATCATTTTTCATTTGATGACAACAAAACCCTGTGAATAACTATATGCTTAGAGAGAGTTTTAAACTCTAACTGCTTGCTTGAAGGTCGAACTAACGCATCGATCCAGGGTCAGAATAACAGAATCGATCCTGCCCTAGATCGACTACTTGAGAAAGATCACAAGAAATGCACCGGTTTGCTTGTAATCTATCACTGTCATGTGTGGAACAAGACTGCTATTGGAATGCCGTTACAGATGCACTATAAATCAAATTAGAACTATAGTTCGATGCAAGGTCGAAATGACTCTGAATCAATCCAATATCCATTTCGTGACGATCAATTTTGGCCGTGTTATGTCTAGTCCTTGTGGATTGAAATAACTAATGTTGACGACTGCAGGAAGAATGATGGATCACAACAGTAAAGGTCGAAATACTTTGATATAGTTGATATGCATTGTAATACACTGCTGAGGATCGATTGCATCGATTATAAAGGGTCGATTTCCAGGAGTGCGCTGGATCGAAATACCTCCAATATATCTGCTAGTTTCGTGATAGCACGCACGTGGGCCTCAAAATCGTTCATTGTGCCTTCATCAAAAAATCTGCGACATATAGAGAACTTCACAAAAAAAACAAAAAAAAGTCCAACCCCACGGGGCTGGGGACGGACTAGCACCGACGCTAGTCGTGGGGTTGGTTTAGGTGTTCATTGTGCCTTCATCAAAAAATCTGCGACATATAGAGAACTTCACAAAAAAAACAAAAAAAAGTCCAACCCCACGGGGCTGGGGACGGACTAGCACCGACGCTAGTCGTGGGGTTGGTTTAGGGTTAAAAAAACATACATTAAATCTCGATTTTGGAAGTTGGACAGCTTTCATTATCTGTGCAGTTATCAAATTTCGCAACCAAGAAGTGGAGGTGAGCGGAGGAACAACTGCCAATAAAAGAAGAACTAAGAAAAACAAAAAAAAAAGCCCAACCGTAGCTGGGGAAGGACTAGCGCCGACGCTAGTCCTTCTCCAGCCCCGTGGGGTTGGTTTTAAAAAAAAAAAACATACCTTAAATCTCGATTTTGGAAGCTGGATAGCTTTCACGATCTGTGCAGTTCTCAGATTTCGCAACCAAGAAGTGGGGGTGAGCAGAGGAACACTTGTCGTGTGCAGATCCTCAACAAACGTTGGAGACGAGATTTGCGATTGGTATGGGGTCTATGTGAAGCTTTCCCGGAAGCTTTATGTTCAAACATTTGACAAATAAGTCATATTATCATAACACACGCACTTTGGTGAAAGCCTTCAATGGAATAATGATCTAACTACATACCAGAATGTGTTAAATCTCAAATTGAGTGGCATAAATGTCAATACTTGTTCCGACAACAAGAATGCAAGTCTATGGAGAATTGACAATTGCAGAAAACTAATGGATGTTGAAAGGACCTCCCAACATCAAATTCAAGTTGAATGACTCTTGAATTTATACCTGTGCTCCAAAATAAGATATAATACATAATTTATAAAACTTTATTCACAAAGGCAATAGAAAACTGTTGGAACCTCATAAACTGTTGGTTTTAGGTTGTTCTGCTTAGCCTTCTCTGCTAACAATTTCACTTCTTCCGCTATGGTGGATAGCCCGTTCTTGTCTGCATCCTGTAAATAGCATTAGCACAAATTTTCAATAATGTCTATTCCTTGTTGAATGGATCTTCTAGCAGATACTTAAAAGGACTATTCCTAAACACAAAAGCTGTGTGGCAACCATTAGACAAATTTAGGCAATAAAGTTGTCTTCATTCATCACCTAAAGGTTTGAATTAGAACCACACCTTTATAACAGGTACAAACAAGCCTTGCTCACTTTGGATAGCAACAGTGATGTTGACGTTGTTGTACCTAACCAGAGATGAAAATTAAGAGGAGGTTTACACAAAAGTTAAATAGGGAAAGTAAGCCTTTTGCAGAATGTGGTAACTAAACTACCAAGTTAATAAATGATACTATCATTTGGCAAACAACAAACATGTGTTAGGCACATAGTTGCAGCGATTCGCGACCCAAAATCGCAATTTTTTTTTTTTTTTTGTTTGGAAAAATAGCTTATTGCTGAAATTTTTTTAGGGGATCAATGGTCAAACCAGCGTTTTGCCTCTCAGAAGTGCAGTAGATGAGGCACAAACAGATCTTATTTTCAGTAGCTATCCGGTTGTCATTTGCTCTGGTTTTCAGTAAATGTTAATGCTACAGTTTGGACTATCAACTGTATAAATGATGATCACTTTTGCAATTGGTTCACTGGAGATGTGAGTGCAATGTACATACAGTTGGGGGCATAGATATTGGTCCCTTCTCGGCGCGCATTTGGACCCCATTTTTATCTACAGGGGGGCGGTGGCATTTTTATCTACAGTGTCTATCATAGTACCCTCTGGTACTGCTGGTATGGTACCGCCGGTACCATATCAGTGGTACCGCCGGTAAGGTACCGCCCTGGGATCCGCGGTACCAGGGCGGTACCATTTTTAATATTTTTTTTTTTTTTTAATATATTTTAAATAATTTTTTTTTGCATATTCACTACCAAAAAAGGACAAAAAAAAGTAAAAAAAAGGGGTTCTGGGTGTAAAAAAAGAGGGTACAGTACATGATGCAGGGGACTATTGCAGTGGCACATGGGCACTGCGGGTGAGCAGTCCGAGGGGCCAATGGGAGACCAACACAGGGGGGTAGCATCACATGGGGGCAAGTACAGAGGCACATGGGCATTGTGGGTGAGCAGACCATGGGCCCAATGGGAGACCAACACAGGGGGGGAGCATCACATGGGGGCAGGTACAGAGGCACGTGGATGGATGATGGGGATCCACATGGCCGATCAGGCTGTGGGGATAAATAGGCACTCGCAATGCCATTGTCATCGGCATTTTCAGAGGTTGTGAGAGAGCTAGTGATAGACAGTGAGAGAGCAAGCGAGAGCCGGTGACAGGCTGTGAGAACTGGCTGTGAGAGACAGGCTGTTTGAGAGACAGGGTACTGTGAGAGGGTGTTCAAGGACTAGGGTGCTGTGAGAAGAAGGTCGATCGAGATGGCAGAGTTCATACCATCGAAGGCCGAGGGCGAAGCCAGGAGGAAGCTTGAGGAAGATATCCGAAGGCACAACGAGAGACATCGGAAGCAAGAGGCAGATATCCGAGAGATGCTGCGACAGACTCGGCAGAGAAATCCGGAACCGGAGCCACCCGCCCCCGCTGTGGATCCTGTCCCCGCTGTCGAGCTGGATCTGGATGAGCAGATCGAAATGAATTTCACACGACGACAGCTCATCATGGTCAGGGAAAGGGCGGCCAGACGTCGGGCTAACCAGGAGGCAGCTCGGGCTAACCGGGAGGCAGAGCAAGAGCGACAAAACAATGCACCAGACGAGGGCGAGGAGTCGGTGGAGGATCAGTGAGGGATGTTTAGAATAGATAAGGTCCAGCCGTATGTGGCGGATTGTTGCTATGTAGTTTTCGGCAGTTTATGGTGCAGCAAATAACTAGATGGCTGCTTAAAAAAATGACAGTATATGTGATGTTATCTTGATACAACGGCTGAATATATACATAGTTGTTTTTTGTGCAACGCGAGCCTGGTCATGTAAGATGCAATGTCTGTAATTTTTTTAAATGCAGATGTATTACATGTGTTTATGAAATGTCGTTTGGGGTGTAGGGGTGATTGCTGTGCTTATGATGTAGGTGCATATATGTGAAGCTAGCATTCACTTCAAATGAGATTAAATGAAAATAGGATTCACACACGCACATAGAATTCGACATAAAATTGAAAATAAAGCATCACATGTACAGGGTACATACGCACAATGTGCAGCAAATAATGTAGGCCAAACACTGTATATAATGTGAAAAATCATCTGAGTACAATGGTAGACCGTTTGCTAGAGACAAAGTACTGAAACTAAAACAACAGAGCTACAATCAATGCTCTGGCTCTGACTCAGACGAATGCTTTGAAGACAACTCAGGGCCCCGAGCTGACTCTCGCAGCCGATATCTCTGCCTGTCTGGAACTGGCATGGGCTGTGTATCCGAGGGGGAAGACTCGTCATCCTCATCCTCCCAATCAGCCTTCGCATCAGCCCCCAAGCAGGCCAAACCAACAACACCTGCTCCAACTGGCTGTGATACTGCACCTCTACCTGTACCTGGAGCCCTGCGTGGTCGTCCTCTCCTCCCTAGCAGTTTCTGTGCCTTGCCTTTCTTGTTCGGTGCACCCTTGGGCCTTCCTAGTCTCTTGCGGACAAGAGGAGCTGTCAATGCCTCGTCACCCCCATGCAAATCACCTGGCTGGCTAGGCTGGGCCCAAGCTGAGGCCGGTTGGGATAGGGAAGCAAAAGAGGGAACTCCCTGTGCACTTGAGCGAGGAGGAAGAGCTCGTGGAGTGTGTGCCCGTGGGGCTGCTGCAGCCAAAGGAGGAGGATGTGACGTGGGTGCTGCCACTGGAGGAGCCACTGTGGATGTGGGCGCTGCAAGAGAAAACCTGGGCACAGATGGTGGCTTGCCATGGAGACCTGGTGCTGCAGAAGTGGACGGCGATGGAGGGGCTGCAGGCCTCATCGGTGGCACTGGAGGAGCTGTGCGACGCACATACACCCTCTGAGGAGCTGGAGAAACTGTAGGCACCTCATGCGGCTGCTCTGGTTGGGACTGTGTATGGCATGCTGGCAAGAGATGATGGGGGCGCCCTAGCACTCGGCATCTGCTGGGCCTCTGAATCCAATGTGGCAACCAAGTCGTCCAGCTGGGCATCCGAATACAAATGCTCTGGGCTCTGGGACTCATCTTGTGCACCAGCCTCTAAATCATCCTGTGCACCAACCTCTGAATCATCCTGTGCACCAACCCCTGAATCAACCCAAGCCTCATCCCGTGCCTCATCATGTGCACCCTGTAGACCCTGCATGGCCTCCCAATCTGTGCAATGAAAGTCATCAGGTGCCTCCTCTGGTGTGCTGTCGTAGTAACGGCCATGACTTTGTGCTGCACGCATCCAAACATCTGCGGGACCGACATCTAAACCACTCTGCCCTCTATCAAGAGCCTCCTCCATCATGTCGACATAGGTAGGTATGCCACTGGCCCCCCCTGTGTGCCCTGCCTGTCTGCCGGTATAACCTGTGCCATGTGTCCCACCTCTGCCACGTGATGCACCTGTGACTCCTGCCCGTGGCGTGTGCCCTGCACCTGTATCATCTGCCTCATCCCTCTCTGATCTGGCAAACACAACCCGAATGGGCTCATCCTCATCATGCTCATCCTCTGACACTGGCTCATCTGCTTCATACAATGGGGGCTCTCTGTGTTCAAGCCCAAGCTCTCTCTCTCTCTCATCTCGACAAGCTCCCTCTCTCTCTCTCTCTGCCATCAACTGTGTGCCCAGGTCATCTGCAGGCATGGGATGGGTGCTGTCCGTAGGCAAGTCAACCTGGCGCTCCAAATCAGATATCTTCGTCTGCAAGGTTTAAAATTTGCATGTCAGGGAGACAACTCTATCAAGAAATGAAACCAACATACGAGGAGTCAACCAACATGCTATGAAAGATTAGCTTATCACCTGCAATGCGTTCGTAATGGTCGGAAGTCTCTTGCCGAGACGTGCGTTGGTGCTACAGAACACCAACCGCTCCAACTGAGTCACTGACAACCGGTTTCTTCTCCTCGTGTGAATGAGTGCCCATGTGCTCCAATTACGCTCACACACGGAGGCAGCACAGTCCTGTGGTGCATGCATTGAAATACTTCAGCACATTGTGGCAGAGGTGGAACTTCAACGAAACACAACAATGGAGGATAAAATGAGATGCATACCTGAGAAAGGACACGCAGTGCAAGACGCTGTATAGATGGGTATGTGCTACCGAACATGGTCCACTAGGTAATGGGTAGCTGCCTCCTCTCTGGATCCTGAGCAGCCGGGTGGCCGAATGTGCCCATGCCGAAACGAAATGCAGCGAGCTCCTCCATGAGCCTGATAGGATCCAAACCTATGTGTGGACCCACCCTGTGTATGTACTGAAGCCAATCGGCCTCGAGCTCCCTGTCTGCGATCTGTGTCGGAGAGAGGAAGAGGGGATGCAGCATGTGTGCAACGCTGTGGATACTCCTGTGGAAGTAGTTCCACCGCGTCTCCCATATGAACTTCAGCTCTGTCATCCTGCAGGTGAGGGGCATGTGGTTTAGGGCATTACGAAAAAACTGAACATTGACAGAAAAACAAACTAGCAAGTATTGAAAAGATAAAGGTCAATTACAACACTGTACCGCTTACCTCTCTGGCTGCAAGATGGGCAACTGCAGGAACTGTCCAATCCGGTCCATGAGCTCATACACCAGTCCAAGTGTCGACCCTTCGCTGTCAGCCATGCGGAGCACAATGTAGAGTGGTCGAAGCAGTCCTGACAATGTCTGTGCATCCCTCCAGAACTGGTCTCCCCTCACCGTGGAAGAAAAGTGCTCCCCATCCTCAGTGCGCGGAAACGTACTGGCACCCCAAAGATCACTGGCAACCATCTGTAGAAGCTGGGCCTTGCACCTGATCAAACGGTCGATGACCACCAAGTCGAATGCAAAGCGTGTGGGGGCTGGCTTACGGAGGTCCAGATGGCTGAACACCCGGAACATGGCAAGAACACGCCTCTTTCTGGTGACAAAAGTCACCAGGAAGAGGGCCTCCCGGACGATGGCTCTAACCCAAGGAAGTGCTCCAATGTCCCCCATCAGAAGGTCTATGCCGTGTGCTGCACAGGGGGTATGAACAATATGAGGGAACTCGGCCTCTAGCAGTACACCCATCTGAATGCAATTCGTGGCATTGTTCGTCACCACCGTGACGACATGCTGTGGGCCTATGGATAGGATGGAAGACCTAATGACATCAAACATGAACTCTGCAGATATGACTCTCCCCCCCCTGCTGCAATCCACTGCCCTCAAAAACTGTGTACCCATGCAGCTGGAGACCAGTATGTTGAGGATCGGCCTCCTCCTGACATCAGTTCAGCCATCGGACATGATGCTGCAACCGTAAGTGGCCCAGTGCCGATGCAGAGGCTCCATCTCTCTAGACAAGGACTCAACCCTATCCCTCAGCATGTGTGTGCAGACAACCTCTGAACTAGCCAGCTAGGGCTGACAGACTGTGCAAGGCGGAAGGCCCTTCTGAAGGGCTCAGAGTCGGTGATGGCAAAGGGCAGGTTCAGCTCGTAAATCAGACTGGCCACGGCCTGTGTGGCCTGTCTGTCCATGTGCGGCTGATGCGCGCCGCGAATGGTCTGCTGCACAAGGGCTCCTCCTGGTGGGCGACGGGTGGTGGACCTCCAGCACGGTGCACCAACCGTGATGGGAATGGACAATGACGCGACAGGCTGGGCACTGGTGGATGCATCGGCTGTAGACGTGGAATGGGGAGAGTGGGATGCACTGGCAGGGATGGGTGCAACAGCATAGGTGGGGTGCACTGGTGGAGGGGCAACATCTGGCATGGGGTACGAAAACTGCTGGCTGAGGAGGTCATCCGGATGGGAAGGGAAGGAAGAAGGGATCTCTTCCACATCCTCGAAGGCCCCAGCAGTAGCATCCTGGGCCTGCTCGGGTGGCGGAGAGTCCATGAGAAAGTCGTAGACTGGGGGAGTGCGAGCAACAGTGGGTGGTGGTGGAACCGCAGTGGCAACTGGCGGACGCGATGGGACGGGATCCACCGGAATCTGAGCAGATGGGGGTGCGTGAGGCAGAACTGTCTGAGGGGGATGAGGGGCAAAGGGACCGGAGGAGGATGCACTCCCTCTCCTCGTGCGTGCCAGCCAAGCAGGCAGCAACTCTGGGTCAGCCACATAAGGAGCGGTGCAAAATCGGAGAATGCCCTCCGAAATGGTGTTCTCCCCTGCCACGAGCCGCGGCCCGTAGGTGTCCAGTAGTCGCTGCCTGTCGGGGACGGTCATGCTGCCACAAGGGGCAGCATTCAAGGTGGCACCATTTTTGGCGCGTGCACCGAGCAGATGGCCTTTAAGGCGAGTGAGGGATGTAGCAAACTCGACGAGACAGTATCGGCAGTGCACGATCTTCTGACCGGTCTTGTTGGCCTTGTCGACAACCCGCCTGACAATGTCTACCTCGTCCCACAGACCGGAAAGGTCGGATTGCACCATTGCGATGGAGAAAACTAGGGACAAAACGCTGGAAAAAAAACAGCAGGGTACACTGTGTGAGAGACGCTGATAATGGGCGAAGGCAGGGTGAAGGAAGTCAGATGCAAGGCAGGGCAATGCGCGGGCGAAGGGCGATGCAAGGAATCGATGGCAAGCAGGCGGAAAGAGTAGCGATGGCAGAGCGGAGGAGGGCGCAAAAAAATTTCTGATGAAATGCGAGGGGGCCGGGTAGTTTAGGTTAAAAAAAATTAAAAGAAATATTAAATAATAAATAATATATTATATAATGGTACCGCGGTACCAACATGGTACCGCGGTACCAGTACGGTCCCGCGGTACCGGGATCCGCGGTACCCAGTACCGTGGGACCTATGGTGTCTATATAGCAGGAAGCTCTAGGGGGTTTGGGGGGTAGTAGCCCCTCGGGAAATGGGGGGTTTGGGGGGCGGTAGCCCCCCGAGAAATGGGGGTTTCGGGGGGCGGTAGCCCCCCAAGAAACAGGGGGTCCTGGGGGCGGTAGCCCCCCGGTGGGGGTTTGGGGGGCAACGCCCCCCAACGGCGGGGTCCGGGGGCTGTTGGTAGACCCCGGCCCCGACGGTAAGGCCTCTTCATGATTTGGCCTTCCAACTCCTAAGTGAAAACACACTTTTTGGTGTTTCGCACCCGAAACAGTCGACAAACTACACAATCATAATCCCCTCGATCAGAGCTTTCATCTGATACCCATGTTGCCTAAAAAAATTTCAAAAAAAAAAAAATCGATTCTACACAGTGAACAGACTAGGATGAAGGGCGAGCAAAAGACTGGGATGAAGGGCGAGCAGGGGCTCACAATGCTGGCCTTTGTTGGGAAACTGCTCGCCGGGAAGTGCTCGCCAAACATAAGGTCTTTGATATCACGGGCCCGACAACTATTAAGGTTTCTAATTCATTCAGATATCATGTCGGGGGTGAAAAGATTGAAGGATGAAGGACGAGGTGATATGACGATGGGAGAGGTGGTGCCAATAGTAAGTATAAAGGGACTTTGCATATTTTGTCAAAGTGGGGAGGAGGAGCACGAGGGATGAATTCACGCCAAAAGGCTGCAGAAGAGACTAAAGAGAAGGTTAATAAGCCTTCTCCCTTCATTGATCTCATAAGTCGTCTATGATGGAGTCTATTTCAATAGGTACAATTTATATCGTGAACAGAAGGAAGTGAGTTGGTGTAGGCATATTTAAGATGATTCATCGTCATACCAGGGCTGCAGCTTGCTACCTATTCCGGTTCCTCTGAGAACTTATTAGAGAATTGGTTTGCTAAGCTTGACACTTATTTTCAGATGTACCCTAAGACTGATCCTCATAAGATCCAGTTGGCTGCTTCACACTTAGATGAACGCGCTGCCACGTGGTGGTAGGTCTATCGAGCTGATCCTGATCGGGAAGGGCTCCATATCTGGCCTACCTTTCGCCGTGACCTCCGTCATGCTATGATTGATCCTCAGTGGCTCAACCGCCAACGTGATTCATTCCGTAGTCTCACTCAGACCAGTGATCTTGCTTCCTATACAGATCAGTTTATGGAGTTTTCTTATCTTTTCACAGATCTACAGCCCACTGAGCTTATTTCTCATTACATTGCTGGGCTTCGTGGTGCCTTACGTTTCTTCCTTCCATCCCCCCACACTTGTTGAGGCGATGTCTCTTGCCAGTACTTTACAGCACAAGTACTCTGACATCCTTCCTTCCCGCTTCTCCCGACCCCGTCCTTCTGCTTCATCTTTTCTTGCTACGTCCACCTCTACACCTTCCCCTTTTGTTCCAGCTCCTTCCATTGTCCCTTCGTCTCCTCGTCCTCCGACCCCTCATCCTGCTTTTGTCCGACGTTACATGTTTGCAGAGTTCGCTGACCTTCAGCAGAAGCGTCTTTGCTTTCGTTGTAAGAGTCCTGACTTTTTTGCCTGTGATTGCCGTCAGCCCCTCCCTACTACTACTGCTGTTTTTTACCATGAGGGCACTACTCCAGATGATTCCGATACCTACATTCATATTTCTGATGAGCCTGACCTACACAGTGCATTATTGCTTATGAGTCGCGTCGTCTTCGCTGTTATGAGCAACGTTATTCTGTGCATGAGAAAGAGCTTTTTGCTATTATCTATGCTCTTAAGAAGTGGCGCCATTATCTTTATCAAGTTCCGTTTGACATTGTTACTGATCACTAGTCTTTACGTTATCTCTTTTCTCAGCGTAATCTTAGTGATCGTCAATTTCGTTGGTTGTAGTTTTTACAGTCTTTTGATTTTTCTATGTTGTATCGTCCTGGTCGTGCTAACACTGCTGCTGATGCATTGTCTCGTCTTCCAGCTTTATTGAATACACTTGTGGCTACTATTCCTACATGGTGTGATGATCTACTTGCCGCATACCTTACATGTTCTGATTTTTGTGATGTTTATAGTTCTGCCCCACCTGTTTCGTCCCATCCTCATCAGGTTTACTCCATTGTTGACCACCGTCTTTATCGTTATGGTTCTCTTTGTATTCCTAGTTCTTTGGGTATCCGTTTCCAATTGTTATCGGATGCTCATTCGTCCCCTGTTGGGGGTCACTTTGGCTCTTTGATTTGAGCTTGCTGTACTTATTCGTACCTACCCTTTTTGTCTTCGTAATAAGTACTCCCGTGCTAAGTCTGCTGGTTTGCTCCAGAGTTGGCCTATTCCTCATCGCCAGTGGACTGATATGTCTATGGACTTTATCCTTGGCCTTCCCCATACCCAACGTGGTCACGATTCATGTATTTTCTGCCTGCATGGGTTTCCTCGTACTATCCTTTCTGATCAGGATAGTAAGTTTACATCCATATTCTGGACAGAGCTTATGCATATCTTGGATGTACAACTTTTTATGGGTTCTGCTTATCACTCTACATCTGATGGGCAGTCTGAGGTCCTTAACAGGATCCTTAAGGATTATTTACGCCATTTTGTTACTCCTTCTGGGAAGGATTGGGATCAGCATCTATGTTTAGCAAAGTATAGCTATAATAACTCTGTTAGTACCAGCACATGCGTCTCACCATTTTTATTATCTCATGGCTATGCGCCTCTTTTACCTGGCATTCCTCTTCCTCCTGAGGATACACCTGTGACACTTGCATCCTTTCTATCAGGTGCCCGTGAGCTTATTACCCGGGCCAGTTCTCATTTATAGCATGTTCAGCAGCGTTATCAGACCTCAGTTGATCGTCACCGCCGCCATGTTGAGTTTCAGCTTGGAGATATGGTTTATCTACGCCTATGGTTTGCACGTCATCATTTTGTCCAGGGCCATGCTTCTACTGAGAAGCTTGTACCACGTTATCATGGGCCTTGTCGCATTTTGGAGGTTCTTAGTCTAGTTACATATCGCTTACAGCTTCCTACTTCCACATGTGCCTGTGATGTATTCCATGTCAGTTTATTACGTGCTGCTATTGAGGATGACGCTCCTTGTGATGCTGAGTTTCCTACTGCTCCCGAGTTGTTTCCATTTTTACCTGCTGCTATATTACAGGTTCGTCTATATCATAGTCGATGCCGCCGGCAGATTCAGTTTTTGGTTCAGTGGGATGGTCGTCCTGTTGAGGAGGCCACATGGGAGCCTATTGATGTCTTTTATCATACATCATCACTTGCGGATCAGGCTCGTGCTCTTGCTGCACTTGTTGATTCCTCTACATCAGATGCTGTTCTAGATGTTGATCCACCAGGGCTTGCTGCTATATGATCCAAGTGGGGACCTTCTTGGAGGGCGCACTATTATCCCTCCCAGTTGGGCCCTTGCCACTGGAAGCTTTCTTTTAGGGCTTCCTTTAGGCTATAAGCAGGGAATCTGTGTCATTTGTTATTCAGCTATGATATTGATCTCTCTCCTCTTTAGTCTCTTTAAGCTCTCTTTCCTGCTTTCTAGGGTTAAGTCTTGCTTATGTGATGCTTTCATAGCTTAGCTCTAGATCAGTTGTGGTTGCATTCTTAACTCATTACAATTCCACACTCCAAAACATAATGAAGATGGATAGGTCTTTAGGATGCTCCCACACCCATGTACTCCATTTGGTGATCTGTATAGATTACTCGTCCTCTAGATGTTTTAGCTTCTTCGAAGGCCTTTTTTCTTTCTGTCATAATGTGATCTTATCTTTATTGGTTCACTAGGCTCTTTCCATCCCTTGATTGTGCCCTAAAGTGATTTTTAAAAATATAGTTGCTTCTTGGATGGCATCTTGTGTGTCTACAATACCCCTTACTCTCACCCTCATTCTCTCTTTAGAAATAGTAGCTAAAATAAAAGTAAACATTTGTGGCTTACCATCTATATTTTTGAAAAGAAATGCCCAAGTTTTTGCGGTTTCCTTGTGCTGATCCAAGTCTTGTTCCAACGCCTGAATTTTCATCGCTGTAGCCGATGTTTCACCTTGACTCTGGACCACCTCTTTTTAGGCTGCTCTTTGCCGAAGTAGCTTGATCTCACCCTTCAGTGATTTCATCTCTATTTTTAACACTTTCACTTTGTCTACTAGGAGGTCTTCAAAAGCTTTGGAAGGAGTTTAAATCGTCGTAGAAAACAGATTGGTAGATTTAGGGGATGGGGGCCTTGACTGCAGAGAAGGCGAGAGAGGCAAGGCAGCTGCATGAGGCAGTGATAGCACTGGTTCTGTCTGGGGCAGCGCTGCTGCCTAAAGTGGTGCTACTATAGCAGGCAGCGTTGCCTGTGCTGTTTAAGGCAGCACTGCTGCTGACTCAGGCAGTGCTACTACTTGAGGCAGCGTTTTTGTTCATGTAGGGAGCGGAAGGAGCTAGCTCCCCACCTTTCTTGGGGCCATGGCAGCGTGAGAGAGAAAGAAAGAAAGCTTTATTAACGTCTTTTCCATGCCAAAAGGCATATAAGACCAATAAGAGTACATGTCAAGTATGTGGCATAGATGCACTGCGATTCTGAATCGCGTTTCGGGTTTTTCGGAGAATCGTGCAGAATCGATTTTTTTTTTTTGAATTTTTTTTAGGCAATATGGGTATAAGATGAAAGCTTTGATTGAGAGCATTATGACTGTGTAGTTTGCCGACTGTTTCGGGTACAGGATGGTCCAGTTTAGGTGTATTAACTCCAAGGCTCTCCCTCCCAGGTCCGAATTGCACAAATGTTATTTTTTTTTTCAATGATTCTTGAAAACGATTCTTTGCAGTGAATCGCGATTCGCGAATCACAAAACCAGCGAACTGCAACATGAGGAAGTGCTGGAGCCCATTGGCGTTGTCTATGAGCACGAGCATGTGCAGTGTGCCTATGTATAGGAGGTCTGGTGATCCTGGCAGTAAAGTGATGGTGGGAAGTACACTGTCTCTGATCCTTGTGAGCATGTAAGCGGCTATCATCCTCGTCATCCTCATTATCACCATCATCCTCAGACACTGCCTCGCGTGATCTCCGCCTAGTAAGGAAAGAAGTAATCAATGGCTGAGAGGAAAAATGCTGAGATGTCACGCATAGATCTCACCGCAATATGAACATCTCTCGTACCATGAGAGCGACACACTGGGTCCTCATAGGCTATGAGAGAGCGTAGAGTGGTAGGCATGTCTCGAAACAAACAGTGATATCTCCCTCTAATCTCATAGTATACAGGGCATCTAGAGATGAAATGCTCCTCAGACTCCACCTCACCTAGAGAGCATAACTGGCAAATCCGCTCCTCTTTAGGAATACCGTAGAACCTCCCAATCTCAATCGCTAGCTGGTGAGAAGACACCTTGAGCTGTCCTAGTGTGAATATGAGACAATGTGATAGTCCTGAGTCCAAGTAGCATGGCAGGATTGGGATCCCTGCTGCATCTAGCTCAAGAAAATGGGTCTGGTAGAAAGCTGGCTTAACCCCTAACTGGCAACTCCAAGTCCGCTCCAGATATGCTCGATAGAGAAATCGTCTGATATACTGATGAGTGCCTGAGGGAGCTTTGTAATGGAGATACCAAACAACTCAAGTAGGAGGTGAGATGCCTGAGAGAACCATGATAATCTATAGCCCTGATCATGAAGATAATGTGAGGAGGATAGTGCAACCTGTGTGTATCGTCTGTCTATCTTTGACAATGCCTGTACCCTCTGAATATAGGTAATGAGCTGAAGAGCTGCCTCAATCTGTATAGGTGGAATTGCAAACTCAGCCAAAAGAATCTCATGTGGAACAGATGGCTTTGCTTGACTCAACCGAAGTAACATGGTGGTCTGTAATCGTGAAAAACTGGCCCAGTGTGAAGAGGGGAGACTTGTACACCATGCCTCTGCCGCGTATAGAGCCGTGGGGGTCCCCAAGTCGGCAACCGTCCCCATTACACTGAGAAATGACCTGCTCTTGCTCGTCAATATATAATCCAAAGAGAACTGGTGAGAGAGAGCATCCTTGCTTAACCCCAATAGTACTCCAGATCTGCTCAGAAATGCCACTATGATGAAAGCAACCCAAGACCCTCTCATAGAGAGCCATGACAGCTAGAATAATATCTGTAGAGAAACCCAGGTCTCGGAGTCTCTGGATAAGTAAGGAGCGTGGGACAGAATCAAAGGCTTTCCTGAAGTCCAAAAAACAACAGTAAACCTTTTCTCTCCTGTGTCTAGCTTCCTCAATGAGGGCTCGAAGTGTGAATATGTGATCTGTAGTGGAATAATGAGCGCGGAACCCTGCCTCTGACCCAAAGCATGTAATCTCCTGGACTTTGACTCTGAGCTAACTGCAGACTGGAGGATGGTTGTGAGCAACCAAAACTCTCTAAGCTGCTCAACTCTTGAAGGCCGGTGTGTGGAATGAACCTCTCAACCATAGGTACCCCCCCTCTTGAGTCCACTACTTGCTATTCCCGTCAACATACACGAGGTACCCCCCCAGTGGTTGATCAGGCCACCTGGCGTACACACTGCATGCGACCTATGAATAGTGAGTGACTCACGGGATACCACCCCCATGCCCGTCATTACCGATGACACCAACTGGTCACCCCGACTGCTTGCCGGCTAGCACTAACGGCTAGGGCCCCGACGGTTACGCGACCGCATCTCTGACAACTTGTCAGACGGTCTCACTGGATCACGGGATTTCGTGACACATCGGTTCCCACTTGGAAGCAATGCCCTTCTTGGTCATTGACCCTTGCCAACTTGGCCTCAGGCCCTCTGAGTGACCGGTCGTGCCGAGGTCATGTCAGAACTAGACTGAGTTGTCCTTCCCTCTTCTGGCAAGTCATCGGTCCTCGATGACAAATCCTAGGTAAGACTTTTGCAAACATTGTTGCATCTCCCAAGTAGCATCAGACTTTCCAAGCCACTAGATACTCTCGGAGAAGACGATTCCTCAATCGTCGCTCTCTCCGATCTAGGACTCTATTTGGGCCATAATTTGTTGTGTCTTTCTCCTCCAGAGAAACTAGACCTTCTACTAGATTATCGCCATCGTGCAAACATCGTTTGACTTTGCTAACATGAAACTGGTGGATGCACCTTGCATCCCACAGGTAGCTGTAGCTTATAAGCCACACCACTAACCTTCTTGATAATCAACCATGGTCCACAAAACCTAGGAGATATCGTGGCACACCTTCCTGTGCATAGCACCTTCGACTTCGGAGGGACTAGAAAATATACCCAATCTCCTACCTCAAATTCCCTGTAGGTACGGTTCTCACGAGTATAACTCTCTGCCTTGGCCATAGCCCTGGACAAGTTATCTTGTGCCATCTCTAGCCTCTGCTGCATCTGAGTCAAAAACTCTGCGACGCTAGGTACCTTCTATGGAATGCCTATGGTAGCAGGACTCAATGGCCTAAAACCATAATTGAGCTCAAATGGACTCAATCCAGTGGACGCATGTCTCTTATCATTATACGCAAACTCCAATAGTGGTAAATGCTTTACCTAGTCTATTTGCGTACCACTAACATATGCTCTAAGCATATCCTCTAAGATCTGGTTCACTTTCTCTGTCTGGCCATCCGTCTGAGGATGCTCAATACTACTCATCCGCAAATGTGTCCCCAGCTTGGCGAACACCTCAGTCCAGAAATTTCCCGTAAACTTGGGATCCCTGTCAGAGACAATGGACCTAGGAAGACCATGTATCCTGACTACATTCTGGATAAACAACTCAGCACTTGCGGAGCTGTGACCTTCGTGGTCGTTGCGATGAAGTGAGCCATCTTAGAGAACCTGTCTACCACTACCATAAAGGAATTAAATCCCTTTTGCTTCTTTCGTAGACCAACAATAAAGTCTATAGAGATGCTTTCCCACCTTCTTGTAGGTATCTCTAAAGGGTGGAGCAAGCTCGGAGGACTTACTCTCTTGGCCTTGTTGACTTGACAAGCTGTGCAATGCTGGACGTACTCCCTGACGTCTCGCTGCAATCGTGGCCAGAAATAATGCCGTCTGACTAACTCAGTAGTCCTATCAATACCCGGGTGCCCTGCGCAGGGACTATCATGGCATTCATGAAGAATCCTACGATGAAGATCCTTCAAGTCTGGCACAAAAACTTTTCTATTTCTCAATAACATGCCTTCCTTCACGGTGTATGTTAAATATGTCCCAGTGTGTGTCTCTACGGGAGCGACAGCCTCAGCTGACTCTTCCGCATGATCAATAACCTGGCGCGCCTCAGGCCACACACACTGACAATGTGGATCGTCCTGCTGAGCCTTCTTGATCTCCTCCATGAGATCACTGTCAACTACAATAAAGCTCATCTGATGCAGTATCCGAGATAGTGCATCGGCGACCACATTTTCCTTTCCTCTTCGGAAGCGAATTTCCAAATGAAATTCTTGCATCAGCTCGGCCCACCGAGCTTGGCAGCCTCCCAAATCTGGCTGAGTGCAAAAATACTTCAAAGTATGATGGTCAGTATACACGTAAAATTTGGCGCCATACAGGTAATGTCGCCACCCCTTGAGTTCATGTATGATCGCATATAGCTCCTGTTCGTGCGTGGGATATCTCTGTTGTGCTGGCGTCAATTTCTTATTTTCAAAGGCAACAGGTCTACCCTCTTGACTTGACACTGCACCTACGGCAATGCCACTTGCATCCATCTCTAGGTCAAAGGGCTTGTTGGGATCAACAATCTTGAGCACTGGAGCTGTGGCCACAGCCTCCTTCAAGTGGTCAAAACTATGCTGTGCTTCAGCATCCCAAACAACCACAATGTTAAACCCCCGTAACTGGTCTGTCAAAGGAGCAGTTAACCAAGAGTAGTTCCTAACGAACCGTCGGTAGAACTTACGAAGCCTAAGAAAGACTGCAACTGACGAATATTGGCCGGTCTTGGCCACTGCTTGACCACAGCCACCTTGGCAGGGTCAACTGAAAAACCCTCTGCCATCACTACGTGACCCAAATACTCGACACGAGTCTTACATAACTCTGTTTTATGAGCATTGGCATACAAGGCCACTTCTTGTAACCTGCCAAACACAGTACGGAGATGAGCCTCATGTTCGTCCACCGACTTACTATAAACTAGTATGTCGTCAATAAAATTGACCCAAATGACATAACCAAGAACTCATAATGTCCAAAGCGTGTTCGGAAGGCCGTCTTCGGAACATCTTCCAAACCAATCAAAATTTGATGGTAGCCACTCTTGAGATCTATCTTACTGAAAATGACCGCCCCTTGCAATGCATCCAGTAGATTTGGCATCGGATGTCTCTGCTTTACATTGATTTTATTCAATCCCCTGTAATCGACGCACATCCGAAAAGTACCATCCTTTTTCTTAACCAATAAAATAGGGGAGACAAAAGGTGAGAAACTAGGACGAATATACCCTAGATTGAGATATTCTTCTTTCAACATCTTTCGGACCTCCTCCTCTTCTTTCAAACTCATCCTGTAAGGAGGTCTACATATCGGACTTGCCCCTGGAATGAGCTCAATACGATGCTCCACATTCCGTCTAGGCGGCAATCCCTCTGGCATGTGGTCAATTAATAAATGTTTAAACTCAGCTCGGATGGATCACTCTAGCTGACTAGCTGGATCACATCGTTGCTGCTGTATCAAATTAGCATTAACCAAAGCTATAAAATTAGATGAAGTTGCGAGTGGGTTTATTTGCAAACAACTAAAACTGGAATGAACATTCACATTTGCAAGATAACACAACCACACATACTGCAACTCCATTTTCTTTATCTGCATCAAGGTAACAAGAGGACCTTCAACTGTAGGTCGCTCCCCCTTTAGAACATGAGACAAACCCTCATGCCCGAACTTATATACATGAGTCTTAAAATCTATAGCGGGCTGCTTACTCGTTCACTTGCGTCCTACGCTGGTACAAAAGTCGGTAGAAAACTTTTTTGGGCACCAAATCGGCTTGAAAAGTCGAAAAAATCAGGAAAAAAGCGGACTGTTTGATGTCGAATTTCTTCCAAACGACAAAAGCTTTTCACGAACCGTCAATTGGCAGTAGGTCACCCTCCTACTAGGCCCAATCTGCACCCTTAACAGCAGAAACCGGAGAAAAAACGGAGAAGTTATGCCCAATCCAAAATTTGACCTGTTTTTTTTGCTTGAAAACCGACTTTTTGGTGAAACAGAGGCTCTATAGGATCGCTATGGATGCTAGGAACATGCTCCCAAAATCTGATCTGGATCTGAGAAGGTTCTGGAGAGTTATGAGCGAAAAACCTTCAGAAAAAATGTGCTGGCCCTCCAAAACTTTGAAATTTTCTGAAATCTGAGATTTGCGGCGTGAATTCCCGTTGATCTACAGCGACTGCCCACTAGAAATGATCTGAGACAGATCTCCCTCAAATCTGAGCACTATATACCAAGTTATAGTGAAAAAACCAAGTTTTTTTTTGCACTTTCTCTCTCTAGAACCAGCTGTTCTCTCTCTAGAACGAGCTAGAAAAGGCTCTGATACCAATTGTGAGCAACGAAAACTCTCTAAGCTGCTCAACTCCTGAAGGCCGGTGTGTGGAATGAACCTCCCAACCATAGGTAACCCCCCTCTTGAGTCCACTACATGCTATTCCCGTCAACATACACGAGGTACCCCCCCAGTGGTTGATCAGGCCACCTGGCGTACACACTGCATTCGACCTATGAATAGTGAGTGACTCACGGGATACCACCCCCATGGCCCGTCATTACCGATCACACCAATTGGTCACCCCGACTGCTTGCCGGCTAGCACTAACGGCTAGGGCCCCAACGGTTACGCAACCGCATCTCTGACAACTTGTCAGACGGTCTCACCAGATCACGGGATTTCGTGACACATCGGTTCCCACTTGGAAGCGATGCCCTTCCCGGTCACTGACCCTTGCCAACTTGGCCTCAGGCCCTCTGAGTGACCGGTCGTGTCGAGGTCATGTTAGAACAAGATTGAGTCGTAACAATGATGCCATATAACTTCGCGAGAACATGTCCAATCATAATAGTGCGGTAATTACCAAGTACCATGGGGTCACCGTTTTTATGGATGGGATGTATGATGTTGGTGCACCAAGAGGATGGGAAGCTCTCAACAACAACATGGTTAAGGAGAGTGGATAATGTAGAATTTCGTTTCGTTTTTGGGCTTTTGCGGAATTTTGTTGTTTGCAGGATCCTGGACAAGCGACAAAATTCCGCAACAGCGCAAAAACGAAACGAAATTTTACATGGTATCAGAGCGGATTCTCTAGGCAACACAATATGCTTACAATGATTCAGACAAGGATTGCAATCAATCTTGATGGCGCAAACTATCGAGTTTGGAAGTTCAAAATCAAAACACTCTTGAAGGGTGAAGGGATTTGGTCAGTGACCGATCTCACAGAAGAAAAGCCTCCAACGGAAGACCCAAGGAGAGCTGAATGGATCAGAAAAGATGAGCGCGCAATGGCAATCATCGTTTCATCCATAAACGAAGAGAACCTCATGCAGATTGAAGACTGTGAGAGCAGCCGTGAAGCATGGGAAAAGCTAAAGCAGAAGTACGAAGTGAGGACTGCTGCATTAGTGATGCACCTACACAACCAGCTGCAAAGTCTGCGATGGGATGGCAACCAGCTGGATCAGCCTGTCGAGAGGATCAAAACGATCTTTGCTCAGCTTGCTGCATCTGGACAGGAGCATCAGGTCCCAGCACCACAACAGCTGATGTACTTCATGAAGTCTCGACCTACATCCTATCAGCCGCTGAGAATGCTCATCTTGAGCTTACCAGAGATGACATTCGAACGAGTTGTCAGCCTTGTCGCTCATGAAAGACTGATGAGAGATGAAGGAGAAGGAAGCAGCGACCAAGAGAAGGCCCTTTTCACGAAGGGAAAGAAAAAGAACAAGCCCAGATTCGACAAGGCTCATTCAAAGTCATCGACAAGAGGCAACAACAACAACAAGCAAACTCCTTCCTGTGATCACTGTCAAAAGCCGGGACATACAGCCGACAGATGCTGGTTCAACCCGATGATCCCTTGCATGCACTGCAAGAAGAAAGGGCATTCAACATACAAATGCAGATACAACCCAAAAAGAAAGAACAAGTCTGAAAAGGCCCATGTTGCAGAATCATCGAAGGATGCAGACATGAGCGATGAAGCCTTCACAATATTCGATGAGGCTTCAACAAGATATGCACAGCACGACTACGACGTAGTCATCGACTTAGGAGCAACTTCACACATCACCTGCAACAAAAATGTCTTGATCAACTATAGAGAACTCAACAAATCAAGAGCAATGATACTGGGCGACGGGAGCCGACATGATGTCGAAGTCATCAGAACCCTTCAACTACGTACACTATCGAGACAAGCAGAGCTGCCAGGAGCACTCTATGTACCCTCACTGAGAAGAGACCTGCTATCAGTCTCGAAGATGGCAGATCTCGGAATTCGAGTCCTGTTTGGTGGCAATACATGCCGGATGATCGAGCAAAAATCAAACAAGCTGTTGGCTGTTGGGTCTAGAGAAGGAACCTGTACCAGGCAAAGATTATCAGCAGCTCTGATAGCATACTAAATGCATCCGAGAACGAAGATCAACTCTGGCACAGAAGAACCATTTGAACATGAGAAGTCTCTATGACATGAGCAGAAAAGAGATAGTCACAGGTCTGAAGATATCCAAACCCGACATCGACTTTTGTAAGCCTGTCGGAAGGGCAAGCAGCATCGAAGTCCATTTTATACATGAGGGAAAAAGAGCCCAAGAAGTCCTTGAGCTCGTCCACTCAGATGTCTGTGGACCGATGAAAGTCAACTCACTCTTAGGATCGGTACTTCCTGACGTTCATCAATGATTACAGCCGTACTTAAAGAAGGTATCCGAAGTGTTTGACTCTTTCAAGAAGTTCGTGGCATTCGCAGAGAGACACACCTCCAAGAAAGTGCAGACCATCAGGTCTGCGGACAATGGCGGTGAGTACAAGAGCAAGGAGTTCTCAAACTTCTGCCAAGAACAAGGAATAGAGCATCGGTTCACTCTGGCATACACACCACAGTACAATGGTGTTGCAGAACAAAGAAACAGGACGCTTGTCGAAGGAGCCAGATGCATGATGGCACAGGCTCAATTGCCGAGTCAATTCTAGGCTGAGGCAATAGCTGCAGCAGTACACCTGTAGAACAGATCAACAATGACAACCCTGGAAAACAAGACACCGTATGAAAGTCTGATCTGTCATATGTACATGTGTTCGGATGTGCAGCATACATGCACATTCCCAAAGAAAAAAAAAGCAAGCTCGACGAAAAGTCAGTGCAAACAGTCATGGTCGGATACTCGAATGGATCACAGATCTACAGGCTCTACAACCCAACCTCGAAGAAGGTGATAACGAGCAGAGACGTGAAGTTCGATGAATCCACGTTTCCTGGATTGAAGGAAGCTAAAGGCCATGAGATCTTCACACTGCTACCAATTCAAGAGGGAGATCAAGGCCAGACATCGAACCAGAATATCGAGCCACATATTCTAGAGCAAGAAGCTGAAGATCAACCTGTCGAACAAAAACCAAACCAGCAGCGACAAACAGGACCAAGAAGGTCCACAAGACAAAGAAGACCTCCGGACCGATACACTGACAATCTTGAGTGGAGTGAAAATGCAAATGTCGAATACTACAGCTTCACTGAAGAACCGACAACCTACCAAGAAGCTATCCAGAGTCCAGAGGGAGAATTCTGGAAGCAGGCAATGTCAGAAGAAATCGAGTCGATGAGGCAGAATGAGCATGGACATTAGAGCCACTGCCCGAAGGAAAGAAGACTGTCGACTGCAAATGGGTTTACAAAAGAAAAATGAAGTCAGATTGCACTGTTGGACGCTACAAGGCCAGACTTGTTGCCAAGGGCTACACATAGAGGTATGGCATCGACTACTTCGATACATACTCACCAATGGTCAAGATGGCAAGCATCCGACTACTCCTTGCATATGCAACGCAACACGATCTGGAAATTCATCAAATTGATGTTAAGACAACCTTTCTCCACGGAGCTCTAGAGGAAGAAATCTTCATGAAGCAGCCTGAAGGATTTGAAGACCCCGACAATCGAGAGTATGCCTGTTGGCTACATTGATGCATCTATGGAAGAAGCTTGACAACCTTTTGAAGTCTCTAGACTTTGTTCCTACACAACCAGACTGTAATGTCTACATAAAAAGAGTAAGAGGAAGTTTTGTGATTCTAACAATTTTTGTAGATGACTCCTTAATGATAGGAAATTCTTTGATGCTAATCAACGATACCAAGAGTTAGATTTCTGCAAGTTATGAAATCACAGATCTAGGAGAAGCGACAAAGTGTCTTGGGCTGTAGATCAGAAGAGATCGAAGAAGAGGAGTGATGCATCTGAGTCAATCAGAATACGTCGAAAAGGTGCTGAAGCAGTACCGAATGCTGGACTGCAAAGAAAAGGCCACACCAATGATAGCTGGAGCAAAATGGTTGAAGCAGGACTGTCCAACGACAGACGAGGAGAGACAGAAAATGGAAGGTATACCATACCAAAACTTGATCGGTAGTCTGATGTATTTAACAATCTGTACCAGACCCGACTTGGCCTTCTCTGTCTATGCATTGAGATTAGCGTTAAACCTCTCTTGTAATCAGTTGTTAAACTATCTTGTAATCTCAACTGTTGAGATAAATATAAGGAAGAATGCGTAAGAAGAAGAAGTAGGAAGAAGTAAATATACTTCTAGAGAAGACCAGAAGTAGAGAGCAGTGTTAGCGTTCTGTTAGCATTGTCAACTATGCATGAAAGTCTGCCAACGAGCAGAACATAGCAAAAATTCTGTAAGAGGAGCGACAGGCCGCCAACGTGTGTGACACTGATTGACTCATTCCAAAGCAAAAGCAAAATACAAAGTTCTTCCATCTCTGATTGTCGCGTCACATCTGTCTGATTGAATGCTTCGAAGTCTGTGATTTGTAGTCGCTTGTCTAGGATCTTGCAAACAACAAAATTCCGCAACAGCCCAAAAATGAAACGAAATTCTACAAATAATGTAGGGGCAAGGGTATCGGAGGCGTGAATCAGTAGCTCAGATTCAAGGTCTTCAATGTCTCTTTGGGTTTTCAGCTTTTTGATTGCTGCCCGAACCAAGTCAGGGGTGAAAAAGGTGAAATCTGAAGGTCGAGGAGAGATGGAGATGGGCATATCAGTGGGTATAGTGTAAAGCTGGGTAGCATAGTTGGTCCATATATGTAAATCGTCCAGAAGAGGGGGTGGGGCACGAGGGATAAACTCACGCCAAAAGGCACCAGCGGAGGAGCTGAGAAGGAGGTTCACAAGACGGTTTCCTTCAGAGTCATCATAGGCACGTTTTTTGCGACAGAGTGTGCGGTTGTACAATTGCCGTGAAGAGTAGAGGAGATGGCGGGCGTGGAAACGAGCATGTGTGACAGAGTGGTGAAGGGATCGGCATCCCGCGTCATATACCACGGTGGATGGAAAGGTCTGGATGATCGTGGATGGACTGGTTTGTGTTTATGAGGTTTAGAGGGGAAAGCCAAAGTAGCAGCAGTGTGGAGACAGGTGGTGAGGAAGGCGACTTGTGACTCTAGTGGTTCATTGTGTGGAAAAGAATGAAGTAAGGAGGCGAGG
This sequence comes from Diphasiastrum complanatum, assembly GCA_029204225.1. Taxonomy (NCBI): domain Eukaryota; kingdom Viridiplantae; phylum Streptophyta; class Lycopodiopsida; order Lycopodiales; family Lycopodiaceae; genus Diphasiastrum; species Diphasiastrum complanatum. The sequence goes on from CM055099.1 coordinate 34,775,062, forward strand.
GATTCCTGCTAGAGTGGGATAGAGAGGGGGTGGAAGGTGTATTTGGGTGCATGGGGAAGTATGGACTGGTGTTGAGGTTGTGGTGGCAGAAGGTAGCCAATAGCGAAGGATAGGAACAAATGATCAGAGAGGGTGGTAGGGGAGATATGGAAGTTGTGAATGAGAGGGATGGATGACGGTGACCTCGTGAGGTAATCAACCACACTATGACCGCCACTGAGGTTGACAAGTATAGCTGCCAGAATTAGGCTAGTGAGGTAGGCCATTATAAACGGCTAACTCATGTGCCTCACCAAACTGTAACATGTACTCACCATATGAAGTAATAGGTCCCAGTCCATCATCAGAAATCGTGATGATCCCCAAGCTATCACTATCAAGGGCATGAACTCGCATCTGATCTATAACATTATGGAATTTTGTCCGTTGTGAAGCTGTCCGGGCATTAAAATCCCCAGTGAGGAAAATATGCCCCTGCTCTGAAAATCTGATGATATCCACTGAAAGGTCCAAATAAGGTGAGCCAACAGCCGCTGGCTGATCTAGTCTCAGATCTGTATACTGAATCCCATTTGTATCCTAGGAAGGTGGGTAAACCACGCACCTGGCTTTCGTGAGTCTCCATGAGAAACAATAGGTCTCTTCCAGTGATAAAGTCAATCAGATCACTTGCTGTAGAGGATGAGTGGATGCCATCACAATTCCATAACCCAATCTAAAGATGGTATGGATGGGGCCCCGGGATGCTCCCAATCCCGGGGGCTCCGAATTCCTAGCTCTGGGAACTTCTAGGGGTGCCAGCAACAAATCATATATGACCATCTCGATATATGACAGGTCTACCAGTCTCTCGAGCCACCTGGAAGGCTTTACGCCTCTCCTCAACTTGGATGTAGGTAAGATCGTCATCCATATATATTGTAGTGCCACGTAACTGGGCTCTACATCGTAAAGCCTCTCTGTGGCTGTCTAGGGATGTGAAGCGAATGATCAGTGTAGCTGCATCTCTGGTGGTCCTCCAAGCTGTATCTAGCCCATCTGTCACATGTCCTAGAGTGGTCTCGAGAAATCTCGTAGCCTCGGCAATGGCATCCAGTGTGTCCGGTATCCAACGAACCTTGATGTTATGGGCCTTTTGCTCCCTTGACCGCTCTTCCGAAATGGTGGCTAAGATGACTGAGGAAATGGGGGCGCTAGGCTTGGTGCCTTTCTTCAAGACTGCTGCCCATGAACCTTTATGTTGCTCAATTTTACTCTCAAGCTCCCGTATCATGGTGGTGGTCGATTCCGAGGTTGCAATCTGCTTAGTGTTGATCACCTGCTCCAATGAAGCGACTTTGGACTGCAACACTTTCTTTTCCTCGAGTAAGGAGACCACTATTCCCTTCAGTTGTGAAAGTTCCTATTTCAAAAGATGGAAATCTGCTTTCATTTGGTCAGCTTCTCAGGAGTAAAATAGTTCTGTTGATTTGGAGGAGTGTATGGGATGGGTGCTATAGATGGGGGAGCTGCGGATTCTTGGGAAATAGGGATAGGAAGGAGGCCGGTAGGGATGGCCAGATCAATAGGATTGGAGATCAATGAAGACGAGGAAGAGGCAGAAGCGGAAGAAGAAGAAGATGAAAGATAGGAAGGAGCAGCAGAAGAGAGAGAAGAGGAGGAGGAAGAGAGTGGGAGTAGGGAAGAAGAAGGGGGTGCCACATCAAGATGTGTAGGCAGCGAGGGGGAGGGCAGATCAGTAGGCAGCGAGGGGGAGGGCAGATCTGTAGGCAGCAAGGGGGAGGGCAGATCTGAGGGCAGCGAGGTGGAGGGCAGGTCTGTAGGCAGCGAGAGGGGGGGGGGGATGAAGTGAGAGGGGAGCGGGTGGTCCGGCATGGAGGAAGAGGGGCTGTGGCGCGAGGAGGGACTGACTGATGCGCAAGGAGCCATAGCGCCAGCCACCTGTGTGTGAGAGAGAGAAAGAGAGAGTGTTTTAACTTCCACTGCAACCAAAAGTGATTCATGGGACCAAAATAAGGTATATCATACCGTTGAATGCCACTGTTGTGTAATGATGAAACAAAAATGTGTGCATCTAAACTACAATGCTTATTCTTCAAAATCTTTTTGTTGGTAAATAAAAGTATACGATCATTTGCTAAGTATAGGTGCTACTCTTGAAGAGGAAAGATTATTTATGTCCCTCAAGGGAATAGTCTTATGTTGTTTTGTGGGATATATGTAAAATTCACTATTGACCAAATGATCTAGTACGATACATCATTTGTGTATTGATATGAAGTATGGGATAGAATCTAAATATAACAAGAAAATTGTGCAATCTGACCTTTGTGGAGCCAAATTGACAATTCCATTATACATTGCACCAGTCATATCTTGAAATTCCTACTTGTGCCACTATTGCCAAGGGTAGGTGTAGTTGACATGCACAAAAATCTGGCCATGCAATATATTTGTATAATTTACCTTATTGCGCTTGTTGATTATCCAATAGAAAAGCAAGTGAAGGAAATAGTCCTTGAATGAGACTCTTGGCAAGGAATCTTATCACTTGGTTGGAACTGTGTTAGGGATTTTATATATAAAGTTTTGCTTTAGTGAGTTGAATGACATTCTATTGCTGAAATCAATATGTTGTATTCTAGATTGTAGAAGAAATGGACAAAGTTTAATTTGATAAAATAAGCAGGTGGCATCTCTTGGCGAGGGGATATCACTAGATGCTCGTTTGTTGAACAGGTATTGATACATTTTTTCTTTGTGTTCATTAAATCATACAATCTTTGTACGTGAGGTTTGATATGTATTCTTCTCATGAGATTTAAGATCAACGATAGCTTTGAATTGGTTATAAGATTGATCTTGCTGAGTGCAATATTTTTTGCAGAAAGGAAGCAGCTCTACGACAACGAGAGGTATGATTATGTTGGAGGGCGTCCAAATGCTTGCTAATTTGAAAATTTTGAGTTCATATCACCAAGAACATTTACTGATTAGATTTTTTTTGTAGCTTTTTGTTTTGAGCAAAGTATTAGAAAGAACAAGATCAACTAGAGTTTCATGGAATGTTTGGCGGTCTGAACATCGAATTAGTGCCAGTTAGAATTTGCCCAAATCGAACTGGGAAAAAATTCAAGGCAAATTTTAAAATTTTGTTCCAAATGTTTTTCTGAAAACTTATTTTGTATTGGGGGTATAATCTTCATCGAATCAATGTGCAAACCTCTCCTATATTTGATCTAGGCTAGTGCAAAAAGTTGACTTGATTCAAATAGAGCCTTCACCCAAATCAAGCATAGACGATAGCGTTCTCCCATATTTGATACATGTGAATTTATTCCACAGCCTGCTTATAATGTCATGTTAATATGTGTTTGAAGTTTCAAACCAATCTTGAAAAGCTCTCTAATCTTCTTAAGTTGTAAGTTTTAACAGTAAGAGTTGTAATCATCGATTTAATTCTAAGGTTTGAATGCTAGGTGTCTTGCTATCACTGATCATGTGTGTTTCAAAACAATCTTGAAGAGCTCTTCAACTTTCAATATTCTTCAATTATGACTTATAATAGTGATTAATGAAGCCATTGCGCACTTACCATTTGTGATTCAAGAATCAACAATCAAGAGATAGGACCCGATATTATAATCGATGCACAAAATTTTCAACAACGGTATGTGCCTCGGAGAGGAATAATACTTTTGAAGGATGATATATGGAAGACCAATCGCTTGATGCTGAAGGTGGCACCAATCGCTTTCCATACAAATTTTGTGGTTAGGTGAGTATTGGTTGTTACTGGTGTTTATCCTATTTATAGGACAACCTTGAATGTGAAATGCTAATGCTTTACATGATTGCTGAACAAACACAATGAGAGCAAAATGAAGATGCACAGATTAGCGAAAAGAAGTATATTATTATTGTGTAACTGCAATGAGTTGTAAGAACAACCTCGAGGAAGGAGCAAAATAGGGGATGCCAAAAGACATCACCCATTTTGGGATGCTTTTGTTTCAAGAATTAGTTTAGTGCTAGCCATTTTGACATGTGCAACTCAAACGATGTGGTTTGAAGAGGTGCCGTAGGTTGAATGGGAAGTGCAAGATTCACAATGGCCAAGGAACTTTTATGACATAATTGAGGTTGTGTGATTAGTCAAGCATTTGCAAGCTCAATCCATCTTTTGGTTCAAGAATTGAGTTTAGTGCTAGCCATTTTGGCATGTGCAACTACTCTCAAATAATGTGGTTTGAAGAGGTGAAAGGGAAGTGCAAAATTCACAGTGGCCAAGAAACTTTTCTTTATGATGTAATTGAGGTTGTGTGATAAGTCAAGCATTTGTGAGCTCAATCCATCTTCCTCAGCAACACCCATTGCAAACAATTTTGGGCCTCTACATATGCAAAGAAGTGCATTTCATTTGTACAAAACATACCAAAAAAGTAAATTAGTATTTCTTGTAGTAGTAATATGTGGAAAAGTAGTTCAATTTGGCAAATATGAACTTGAGACTTGAATATGGAAAATTCAATTAGTTTGACCAAGGGTCAAAGTGGAGGCCATGTGTGAAAATCATGTGGAGAGGGCCAAGTTGGTCCAAATGACATTTTTATATTGTGGTCATTATCAAGATAGTTAATCTAGACCATTGAGACATTGGATGCCTAGGATCTAGAGCATGGAACCCTAATTTAGGAAGACCTCAATGTGGCCTACTACAGCCTATAAATAGGCTAATTGTTGCCTCTTTGATGTTGTTGTACGAACTTCATTTTGGTGGTGATATTTAGATTGTCTACTATTTCCTTTGTTTAGCTTGTATTGTAATTTATGGTTTAACCTGATTTTTGTGCATGAATGAGAGTGTTTCATTTTTTAATTTTTGTCATTATTGTGCTAGAAAGAGGTCCTCAATCTTATTTGAATCTCTATAGTACTTTGAAGGTCATCGTAATGCATTTTTGATGTGCGTCTCACTAGTTTGAGGATCAGAGATTGTTTTGCCAATCTCAACATGGCTAGGTCTGTTCCTTTGTGTATGAAACGTGATATCAGAGCTTAGGTTGCCGATCTTTTAGAATTGTTTAGGTGATTCTTCTGTGTTTGTGCAAGGTGGAAGTCAAGATCAAAGAAGTGCAGCTACAAAGACAATTTGTGGTGCTTCTTCACAATTTTGAGTATCAAAGTTTTGTCATAGAGGGGTCTACCTTTTAATAGGCTTGATCCTCTATTTACCCTTTCCCTTAAAGTGCTTTGAGCCTTATTTCATCCATAAAAAGTCAATTCGAGTTTGGTTGCCATTTGGTAGTCATCTAAGTCTAAATTCTCTTGATGCTCCTTTCTCAGATGGGATATCTTGATGCAGTATTTTTCTCTGGCACTGGTTCTTATCTTATTTTGCCTACATTGGGGGCAATGTTCTTTATAGCCAGGGAGAGTTACGGACTACAGGATACAGGCCTACTGGGCTACTCTGCATACATTCCGCAGGCCTCTTTACATTTACTGTTGGTTATGTATATTTCTGGTTCGCATTTTATATTAGTCATGTATAGGCCCCAGAGCCTTTTTATATGCTTATGACCCGCATTGGGTCCTTTTTTATGATATTGACTGGCCTTGGGCCCTTATTATATGGTTATATGTGGAGTGGGGGCCCGTAGGAGGGCGAACTATTTTCCCTCCACATTTTGCCTCCCTTTACTTTTGAATTTCTATTTTAGGGTTCATTGGTAGGGTATTTATAGGGGCATTTGTACACTCATTTTTCAGATTATTGATTGGTATTGCTTGGGCTCTTCGTGGGAGAACCTATTGTCTTGTCTATTGCTTGTAGGGCTTTAGTCTATTGCTGTCTTTTATGCTTCATTGATTCAACACCTGAGATTTTGATCATAACTCATATGTTCAGATGGTATATCACTATTAAAAACAAAAAGATAATTTAAAGGGAATAGAGACCGAAAATCAGAAGTCATGATAAAAAATAAAATTAAAAGTAACGGAAAAGAATACGTAACCCAATGATCCAAATAATTTGGGTGGTTTTTATTTTTAATTTTTATAATGGAGCATAGAAAACGAAGAAAAAGTGAAAAACGAAATCGACGATGAATATGAATTATGGAATTGAAATGCAAATGGAACGGAAACTAATAACAAATAACGAAAGACAAAATGAAAAATGCGATGGACAACACAAACTACAAAATGGAATGGAAATAACAAAACAACAGCCACAGGCAGAAGCTAAGCCAGGCAAGACGCTAATCATGTGGACGAACTGAAGGAGAGGACATAAGTCGTCACAACAGGTACGCCAATGAAAAGACGTAACAAATAGTGTAGGTAATACCTCGCAACTGCAAATGAGAGCGTGCTGAAAATGGTAGTAAAATGAAGAGATATCGGGCAGCCACCAAATAGAGATAAAAAATGTTTTTGGGCCGCTTTGTAGCCGGAAATTATGTGAAATGAACTGCGTATAGGCTCTAGAAAGCTGCTGGAAATGTGCACGGACAGCCACCGATCAAATCTATCAAGGAACTGCGTTGGAGCTGGAAATTTTGCCAAGTATTGGGGCCAAATGGGGCGCTGGACAGCCACCAAGTAATGCTGCAAGAGATGCTGGAAAAAAAATGCTTCAAGTAGGCTGAAAAAACAGCAAGTATGAGGGTGGAGATGGGCACTGAATAGCCTGCAATCAAATGTGGAAAATGGCTGCAAACGGAGACAAAAATAGACGAAAGTGACAAGTATGAAGGGGCTGGACAGCCTGCAAACAAGTTGGACTTAGACGCTGGAAATAATCTGTCAAATTTTTTTTTTTTGGCCGCCAAATTTAGTGGAAGTACTTCCGCTAACTGTCCGCTAAAAGCTCCACCAAGGAAAATGCTTTGATGGGAGCTGGTCCTCCTCCAAACTGTGCTGAATGTTGCTGAAGCAAAGAGATGAAAGTCCGAAGCAAAGAGAGAAAAAAAAATCAGCAAGGAAAATGGGCGCCCAATCAGAAAATCAGATCTGAAATTCAGCAATCAAGAAAGTGCTCTGATACCAAGTTAAGAATGCAACCACAACTGATATAGAGCTAAGCTATGAAAACATCACATAAGCAAGACTTAACCCTAGAAAGCAGGAAAAAAGAGCTTAAAGAGATTAAAGCGGAGAGAGATCAATATCATAGCTGAATAACAAATGACACAGGTTCCCTACTTATAGCCTAAAGGAGGCCCTAAAAAGGAAGCTTCTAGTGGCAAGGGCCCAACTGGGAGGGATAATAGTGCGCCCTCCAAAAAGGCCCCCACTCTCTAGTAATATGTCCAAATGTCCAAATAATGAATAATGAGGCCCAAGGCCAACCATAAAGTCTCAGTGTCAATAATGAATAAAAAAGGGCCCAAGGCCTGCTTATGCATAAAGTAAAGTAAATGTAAATGGACGTGGCGAATGTAATGAGCCGAGTCCATAACTATGATAGATTGACCTCTTCCAAGTACTCCATTTGGAAGATTTGAATGGAATCTTTACTTGTGATAGAGGATCTAATGGATATTGTGCTTGGTGATGAGAAAAGACCTCAAGGAACATAAGAAGATTTGAGATTTGATAGGAGAGCTCTACTAGCTCTACACATCATTAAAATAAATGTGTTCATTGTGGAGTTTGAAGGGAACCACTTTAGCAAAGGAGGCTTGGGACACATTACAAGGACTCTATGAATCAAAAGGGAATACCTTGAAAAGTCATTGAGAGGTACTTACCTTGAAGGAATTGCATAGTGAGTTGGTGAGAAAAGATTTTTAACATGCCAACATGCAAGCAAGGGGAAAGCATCAATTAATCAACTCAAAAGACAGTGAAAGATAAAGAACTTGCCATGAAGGGCAGGAAGGAAAGATCCAAGTTCCTTATGGACAGGTGTACTTCCTTACATGAAGGTAATACGTGGTGAATTTGTTTATCGTGCAAGTGAATGCTCTACGAGGCATAGAGAGACAACTAATGGTTGTGATAATCAAAGCAATAGCATTAATTTTGCTAATAATGACACTCCCAAGAATGTTGGTGATTTGGTTTGCTTCAATGGAGACATGCATAGCCAGGAAGGTAACATGTCTAGTCTTTCATCTTGTTTTGATCTACTTTATGTGTGATAGAGATCATTCTATCTTATGGTTGCTTTATGGTGATGACATTGTTTTCACTCTACATAGTGAAATGGAATTTGATAGGATCTTTTTTAGTCTTAGTCAAAGCTTTGGGGAAGAATCATATTTTTCTTCATGAAATGTCAAAGACAAAGCTGTGCCCTTATCCATGGTCAGAGATAAGGATACGGAGAAATCGAATATTATCTTTGCTCAAAAAATGTGATGCATTGGTGCTTGGAAAGGGAAGTTTTGTGGCAAAACTTTGCAACTAGTTGGAGGATCATCAATGGATCTAACATATGTTTCAGGTTCAGATCAGAAGAGGAGAGCACAAAGAGGATGGTTTTATCACCTACTTATTCTTAGGTTTGTGTTGAATAAGATTGGTCGTTGTTGCTACTTCATTTTTGATGATGCTCATGTCTTATGTGATGTACTCACTTGGAGTGAGGTACAAAAAGACAAGTATGGACTTTGTCAAGTGTTGGTTTTTGGCTTGATGATAGAAGATTGGAGAAACCATGTTGTTTGGATGTTGTTTAGAGATGTATTGCAAGATACTATAGTATGTTGTGGACTAGGTATTTTTGCATGGATTGTTTTGACGGTCATAAGATGGCATCGAAGCCTTGGGATGTTTCTAAGAAGGAGCTACATCAATGGTGTTTTTGAAAGGATCTTCATGACACTTGGAAATGGATCTTCATCAAGGAAGTTTTGTAATGGGTATTGTAAGGATGGATGGCGATTCTTTGGCCAAGTGAAATTTGAGGGGGATTGTGAAAAAATAGTCTAAATTGGCAAATATCAACTTAAGGCCTAAATATGAAGTGGAGGCCATGTGTGAAAGTTTAGTCCAAATGACATTTTTATATTGTTTTATGCACATATTTCATAAGACTCTGGTCATTATCAAGATAGCCAACCTAGACTAGTGATACATTGGATGGCTAGGATCTACGGCATGGGAACGTAATCTTTCTAAACTTAACTGTGACCTACTACTATAGACTATAAATAGGCTGATTGTTTTCTCTTTGATGTTGTCGTATATCTCATTTTGGTGGTTATATTGGAGGATGAAGATTAATGTGTACATTATCTATTATTTCCTTTCTCTAGCTTGCATTATGATTGATGTTTGTAAGTAATTGGATTTTTATCCGTGAATCAAAGTGTGTTATTTTCTAATTTTATTATGTGTTAAAAACAGCTCTTAAATGATCTGTAAGCTCCGAACCAAATTGCTATACAGAAGAGTTACTCTATAAGGCACTTTATTTAGATTCTCATTGTCAGCACTAGAGATGCGTGTGCAGGACTCGATGGGATATTGGTAAGAACCACTTAGTACTAGTCTATGTAAGCACTTAATATTGTCCCTCCAAACTAAGCACAAAAATAAGCAGTAGCAACTAGCAAAGACAACTCAAGCTGCGCTAGATAGCAAATAAGCAGTAGTCGGATGGGATAAGTGTAAAAACCACTTGATAACATTTTGTGAAAGCAGTAGATGTTATCCCTGCTAACCACTATTTTAGCAAAGAGCTGGGATAGCTGAAGCTGCAAAAGATAAGCTCTCACAGGCATTAATGAACCGTCAATTGCAGGGAAGTGGCGTAAACAAAGTAGACCATTGGAGTTATATATGGCTAGGAAGTGGATCACTGGTAAAAAAAAAGATCCCATCTCTCAATCACTGATCCGATCTTGGCTGGCTATGGAGAAAAAATCTGTAGAAACTAGTCACTGTTGGCTAGATCTCCCCAAGTATGTATGTGGTTTTAATTAAATATAATTCAATGTGGATTCATAGTCCTCCATGTAGACGACCTTTGCGCACGATAGTATGGCCTCTTATCGCACTCCTTCCATTGATTCATGGCCCTCCATGTAGGCGACCTTTGCACACGATAGTATGGCTTATTCCTCCATTTGAGTGTCTTCTTCCTCCAAATTGCTATTTGTTTTCAGTCACATGATAATGTTTTCGGTAAAAGTAAGTGTCTCTTTTTCAACTGGTTGAAGTTATTTTTTTTACAGATGTTTGAAATCTTCATCTTTACTAATGCAGAAGTTTTTTTGGTTTTCATTAATTATACAAATTTATGGCAGGCTGCTCTTCTAGCAGCAAAGGAAACTAAGGATGGGAGAGATGATGAGATTTTGGCCCTTAGGCTGGAAGCAGAAGTAAGTGGAATCCCCCTTCTCTATTCAGAGTTTGCTTTGAGTAAAATGCTCATTTGTTTTGGAAAATAATGAATGAATGCGCGCGCTGCATAAATTTGAGTTGCCAATGTGTTATTCTACTAGGAGTGTCTGTTCAGTTACCTTTGGTGTCTGTATGTGAAGCACAATATCTTTCTAGGATCTGGTTGGCATCTGCCTATAGTTGAATTTAAAGAAATTCAGTTGAAGGTAGTGCATTCCATTTCACATTCTGTTTGTTAGTGTGGTCCATCTTTTCCAGCACTTAAACCTTCGCTATTTACAACCTTTTGGTGCCACATAATCAAAATGCAGGCTATTCAAATTTCTACCACTCTTGTTGGACACATCTCTCACCCTCAAACATTTATATGTGCATAAATTTTATTTGATCAGGCCGCTCGAGATGAGGCTGTTGCTGCATCTGAGCAAGCAAGAGATGCAGAAGCAGAGGCAAAAGCCTTGCGCACTATGACGCACAGGATGATTTTAACTCAAGAAGAAATGGTGCTGCACTTAACACTTTCCTGTAATTATAAGCTCATGCATTCCTGGAAGTATGCTTGCAGAAACTAGAGCCATTCCAGAATTGTTTGAATTTTTCTTGCATGGCAAATATAAAAGCTAGGGGCACAACAATCTGATTGCATTTAAAAATGTACACCTGTAATAGTGTGTATCCCAACATTTTGGTTGCACTGACCATAATTTTTTATTTTTTTGAGTTCCATACTTATCTGTTTCATGGATTTTAAGTCTAATATGATTTTTGCAGGAGGAAGTAGTCCTGAAGCGCTGCTGGCTTGCTCGTTACTGGGGCTTATCAGTTCGTCATAGTAAGCCTTTCCTCTTGTCTCTCTTGTAGATTAAAAATTTCTTTCTTCTCTCTCCATCGTGCTCGAGATATCGAGGATTTTAGAATCCGAACTCCTGATTCATGCCACTGATATTCTTTCACTTGTTTTAGCCTCTCTCCTTAACCAGGCTGTCATCTCTGGAGTTCCCCTTCCTTGGTGTACTAATATCATCCACCCCATTCACAAGAGTGGTGATCCCATGAAACATGATAACTATGGCTAAGCTTTACGGCACTATCCTTCAGGCAATGATTAGTTGTGAGGTAGAGATCCTCAAGAGACACTAGACCTTCCACCAGGCTATCGCCATCGTGCAAACATCTCTTCAGTTTGCTAACATGGAATACTGGATGCACCTTGCATCCTACAGGTAGCTGTAGCTTATAAGCTACTTGGCTCACCTTCTTAATAATCAACCATGGTCCACAATACCTAGGAGATAACTTGGCGCACTTTCCTGTGCGTAGCACCTTCGACTTCGAAGGGAGTAGTAAATACACCCAATCTCCATTCTCAAATTCCCGATAGGTACGGTTCTCGCGAGCATAACTCTTTGCCCTAGCTACAACTTTGGACAAGTTATCTCGTGCCAACTCTAGCTTCTGCTGCATCTGAGCCAAAAACTCTAGAGCACTAGGTACCCTATGCGGAATCCCTATGATTGCAGGACTCAGTGGCTTGAAACCATAATTGAGCTCAAATGGACTCAATCCAGTGGACGCATGTCTCTTATCATTGTACGCAAACTCCAATAGCGGTAAATGCTTTACCCAGTCTGTTTGCGTACTACTACTCACATATGCCCTAAGCATATCTTCCAAGATCTGATTCACTCGCTCTGTCTGACCATCCGTCTGAGGATGCTCAGAGCTACTCATTTGCAACTGTGTTTCCAGCTTGGCGAACACCTCAATCTAGAAATTTCCCGTAAACTTGGGATCCCTGCCAGAAACTATGGACTTCGGAAGACCATGTAACCTGACAATATTTTGAATAAACAACTCAGCCACTTGCGGAGCTGTGACCTTCTTGGTCGTTGCGATGAAAATGAGCCATCTTGGAAAACTTGTCTACCACTACCATAACGGAATTGAATCCATCCTGGGTCTTGGGTAGCCCAACAATAAAATCCATAGAGATGCTTTCCCACCTTCCTGTAGGTATCTCAAGTGGATGTAGCAAGCCCGGAGGACTTACTCTCTCGGCCTTGTTCACCTGACAAGCCGTGCAACGCTGGACGTACTCTTTTACATCCCGCTGCAATCGTGGCCAGAAATAATGCCTTCTCAAAAGCTCACTGGTCTTATCAATACCAGGGCGCCCTGCGCAGGGACTATCATGGCATTCATGAAGTATCTTACGACGAAGATCCTTCACATCTGGCACAAAAACTCTTCCATTTCTCAATAACATACCATCCTTCACGGTGTATGTTAAATATGTACTGGTGTGTGCCTCTATGGAAGCGACAGCCTCGACTGACTCTTCCGTTTGGTCGACTACCTTGCACGCATTAGGCCACACACGCTGACAATGCGGGTCCTTTTCTTGAGCCTTCTAAATCTCTTCCATGAGACCACTGTCAACCACAATAAAGCTCATCTGATGCAGTATACGAGATAGTGCTTCAGCGACCACATTTTCCTTCCCTCTTGGGAAGCGAATTCCCAAATGAAATTCCTGCATCAGCTCGGTCCACCGAGCTTGGCAGCCTTTCAAATCTGGCTGAGTGCAAAAATACCGTAAAGTATGATGATCTGTGTACACATAAAACTCGGCGCCATATAAATACTGTCTCCACACCTTGAGCGCATGTATAATCGCATACAACTCTTGCTCGTGTGTAGGATATCTCTGTTGAGCTGGTGTCAACTTCTTACTCTCAAAGGCTACTGGTCTACCCTCTTGGCTCAACATTGCACCTACGGCAATGCCACTTGCATCCGTCTCTAGGTCAAAAGGTTTTTGGGTATCCACAATCTTGAGGACTGGAGCCGTGGCCACAGACTCCTTCAAGTTCTCAAAACGTTGCTAAGCTTCAGCATCCCATCGAACCACAGTGTTGTTTTTCCTTAATTGGTCCGTTGAAGGAGCAGCTATCTAAGAATAATTTCTAACAAACCGCCGGTAGAACTTACAAAAGCCTAAGAAAGACTGTTTTTGGCATATATCGGCAGGCCTCGGCCACTTCTTAACCACAGCCACCTTGGCTGGGTCAACCGAAATACCCTCAGCTGTCACTACGTGACCCAAATACTCGACACGAGTCTTACACAACTCTGTCTTCTGAGCATTGGCATAGAAGACAGAAGCTTGTAACTTGCCCAAAACGGTCTTGAGATGAACCCCATGCTCCTCAACCGCTTTACTAAAAACCAATATATCGTCAATAAAATTGATGACAAACTTGCCCATATAGTCTCAAGAACTGGACGGTTATGTCCAAGAGTTCTTGGACTCTTTGGCCAAGGTGCCGCTATTTGATCGTAAGTTAGCACAATGGCAATTTATTGCCGGACTGCCAGCTGACTATCAAAATGAATGCAAACGAAATATCCTCAACTCACTAGAAGATGCTATCCGTGTGGCGAAAGCCTATGATAGTACAATTGTTGCATCATGAAAAAGCGTGCACGGCCAAACGGCCCCGAAACACAAGCAAGAAAAATCTAACACGTGTAAGAAGCAGTTTTTTGACGAGCTGGAAGCAGAAGCGTACCAACAGTCAAAGAAGAAGAAGAATAAGAAAAAACTGGTGGTCAAAGACAAAGCACGGTTGGCGGCACTTAAACAAAATCTGTGTTTCCTCTACAATAAACTCGGGCACCGTGCCAAACGGTGCCCCGAACGGAAAGCTAAGTCGTCAAGTTTCATGACTGTGGATTTAATGGCAGGTAAATTGAAAGTCAATTTGTTGAATAATTGTGACTGTACTTGTAACTTTAGTGCACTCTCTTTCAAGCCTAATGAATTGTTTTGTGTGAGAGGCAATATTTTAGGGAAAGATGTGAATGTGCTATTTGATTCAGGTAGTACTCACAATTTTTTGAATGCTCGACTTGTGCAGAAGCTCCGAGTGCCCACCATGGCCAGTGATCACCGTTACGTGGTCCGTCTTGCCTCAGGGTCGGACACTGAGATTTGGGATGTCAAAGTCTCCAATTTAGAGCTTCGGTTGTAGGACTATGTTGAGCCGTTGGATTTCCATGTCATGAATCTAGATCGGACTGATGTAATTTTGGGCTATGAATGGTTTTTTGGCAAATCAGACTCTTTAGAGATAGATTTTATAAATCATTCTATGGTATTTAAAGATAAGTTTGATTAGATTGTCTCTATTTCTGGAGAGACTGATGTACTTCCATCGCCAATGATTTCCTCGACTGAATTAATTGAGAAAGTTCATGATTTTGAGTATGAACTCTTTCACTTGCTTTTGAAATCTCGTATGCATTGTGATGTTGGGGATGTGAATGTGTTTTCATGCTTTAACACCGAAAATTCGCATTAGGAACAACAACTTTTGCAAGATTTAAAGCAAGAGTTTAGTGAAGTTTTTCCGAAGTAGCTACCTTATGGACTACCACCCGCTCGGTCGGTGGATCATAAGATAGATCTTTTGCCCGATAGCCGTCCTATCTTCAGACAACCATATCGGTTCAGTCAGAAGGAAGAGGAGGAAGTGGCTAGGCAGATCGAGGAGTATATCAGGGTGGGACACATAAGACGAAGTAAATCTCCATGGGGAGCACCTGTCCTTCTGAAGAGTAAGAAAGATGGGAGTTTCCGGCTATGTGTAGATTACAAGGGTCTGAACAAACTTATTGTAAAAAATAAATACCCGTTGCCCAGGATGGACGATACTTCACGAAAATTGATCTACGTACGGGGTACCATCAGATCAGGATACATCCGGAAGATTTATCTAAAACCGGTTTTAGGACCAGGTTTGGCCACTACGAGTTTCTTGTTTTACCCTTTGGTTTGACGAATGCTCCGGCTACTTTCCAACAAATGATGAACGATTTATTTCGTCCATATTTGGGAAAGTTTGTAGTAGTGTTTTTGGACGATATTTTGATCTATAGCAGAACACTCAAAGAGCATGCTAAGCATCTCCGTACTGTCTTACGTATCTTAAGACAAGAGAAGCTTTATGCGAAAGAATCAAAGTGAGAATTCTTTAAGAAGGAACTTCTTTACCTTGGTTATAAGGTTACCTTCTTTGGGATCAAGATTGATGAAGAAAAGGTGAAGACAGTAGTGGAATGGCCAATCCCTAAAACGGTGCGTGAACTTAAATCGTTCTTAGGTTTCACTGTGTTTTTCCGTAGATTTGCAGAGGAGTACTCGAAGATTGCTGCACCTCTCAACAATATGTTGAAAGGAGTGAAAAGCCGCAAAGGTAGGCCAAGTCCTCCCATTAGATGGAATGAGAAATTAGATGAGAGTTTTTGCAAACTCAAACTTCTAATTGCCTCAGCTCCAGTTTTGAGGATAGCAGATCCAGATTTGTCGTTCGTCATTAACACTGACGCGAGTGATACGACTATTGGAGCTGTTCTCTTACAGGAGGGCCAACCCGTTGCCTTTGAGAGTAAGAAACTAACCGATGCGCAGGTCAGGTACACTTACGGTAATAAATTTGTGGTTAATACGGATCATCAACCTTTAAAGTATTTCTGTAATCAGAATAATTTGCGAGGTCGTAAGGCCAGATGGGCAGAACTCATGCAAGAACTTGACTTAGGCTCATCTAATTAGGTGGTTGATGCACTTAGTCGAATTGGTGAAGTGAACGAACTTTCCTTCACCAAGATCAGTACAGACTTTTATCTCTCCCTAGGAGGTCTTTATGAGAAAGACCCACATTTTGGACCAATCTGGAATAGGGTTCTAGCAATTTCATCAAGCGGGACTGATGATCAGTCTGGGGGGAGGGATACAAAGGGTACTGATGACTTCTCTATCCGTAATGGACTATTGTTCAGGAAAGGGAAGGTTTGTGTGCCTGATGTGGATGTTGTTAAGAATAAAATTCTTTATGAGTGTCATGATTCACCATGTGCAAGACATCCCGACATACATCGTGCATTGGATTCGGTACGAAGGAAATTTATTGGCCAAAACTCAAGCCCTTTGTAGAATCTTATGTGGTCAAGTGTGACCAATGCCAGTTGAATAAAGCTGAATGCCATAAGGCTGGCGGTTTGTTGCATCCATTGGATATCCTTGATAAGAGATGGGATAGTATTTCCATGGATTTCGTGGTTGGGTTACCGCGGACGAATAAACAACATGATGCAATTTGGGTTGTGGTCGACCGTCTTACCAAATTGGCTATGTGTATTCCGGTAAAGACCACCGTGAAGGCTTCTGATTTAGCTCAGATATTTGTAGAGCGTCTGTTTAGGCTTTACGGATTACCAAGTGATATTGTGAGCGATCGCAATCCAAAGTTCATCGGTCACTTTTGGTCGGCCGTGTTTTTGCACGTGAAAATGTCCAGAGTGCCTAGGATAGGGACAAACATTATGCAAATATGACAAGATCACCGAGAGACTTCCAAGTGGAAGATTGGGTATATTTGAGAATCCCGAAGGATTCGAGTTTAATGCGTACCGGCAAGCATTATAAGCTGTCCCCTAGATATAGAGGACCGTTTAAGATCTTGAAAAAGATCGGATCCTTAGCTTACCAATTGGAACTCCTGGAAGGATCGCAAGTGCATCCCGTATTTCACGTAAGTCGTCTCAAAAAGAGTCTGCGTGAAGGAGAGGTGGTGCATCCTCTGAAGCTGCTATAGTGCCGACAGATCTTGCCAATCCAATATCTTGTGGTGCCATTGAGCAAGTAGCTATGTCATAGCCATGCACTCCCAAGAGGTGTGCTCGTATCCGCAATGAAACAACTATGTAGGTAACATTGCAGTACTTGCAAGTCCACCTCTTTGTGCTTGAGCTACCATGTCCTACTGCAATCGTCACGTATTCCCAAGTGGGATCTCTTGTCACCACGATCCTAAATCCCGATCCCATATACCCTACACCCTAAACCTCAAGTTCTAAGTTTAAACCTGCTAAGAATCTAAACTAGATTTCTACCAACTCCTACTATCTCATCCATGACCCCTTGCACTCTATATCCACCCCTCTTCTGTACTATCTAGCCTCAACTTTCAAGTGTCAAAAACTAAAATGCTAGAGCTTAGGTTCAGGTTTTTAACTGAATTTGCAAAAAGTTTATCCTAAAGGGCCAAGACTAAGTTCTAAGTTCTAACACTAACTACTAAGTTATAACTTTGTCCATCTTGATTCTTCACTCCTCTCTCCACTCTCCTAAGCTAACTCCTATTCTCTAAACCTCTAAGCTTACTCCTAAGATTTTGCATGTTTTGTACACTTGCTACACCTACTTCACTCCCTAAACACACTCTCTCCACCCCCCTATCCTCCCTCTATTTCTCCTTGCCACACACTCCTTCCATCACTCTCTCTCCAATCCTCCCCTCGCTCTCCCTTACTCTTCTCCTCACTCTCCCTTGCACGAACCGGAAATGCCTTGGGCTTGAATTTCCCATTTTTTTTCATCAGGCCAAATAGGTTGATTTGAATTGATTCAAAATTGTCGATTCAAATTTCATTAGCTTTGAATCGACGATCGTGCAACATTAGCAGCAATAGAATGCTTATTTTTTGCATTGCTTGCCCAATCGACATCATAATATCCATGTAAAACAAGATTGTTAAAAGCTAATTACTCAAGTTTATAGTTGAAAGTTCCTTTAAGGTACATCAATATGTTCTTTGCTGGCCTCTAGTGACATTCATGTGGACTTGACTAATCACAACTAACTGCATAAGTGATATTAGGACAAAGGATAGTCATATAGATAAGATTCCCATCCAATTGTCTAAATAGGGTTTAATCGACTGCACCTTCATCACCAAATCTCTTCAACGTGAGGTTTGCTTCTATTGGTGTAGATACATGCTTACAATCAAGCATATGAAATCATTCCAATAGCTTTTTAAGATACTTTGCTTGAGTGAGACATAAACTATGATGTTGATGCCAAACTTTAAATCCAAGACAAGAATTAAGTGCGCCACTATCTTTCATATCAAACTCAAGGGAAAGATTTAGTCTTATCTTGTTGATTAAAGTGCTTCTGCTTCCAATGATAATTATGTCATACACATAAACAATAAGAAGAGTGGTTTCACGATTCTAATGCATGATACAAAGTATAGTATCACAAACCAAATCTCAAGAGATATTCATCAAAACGTGAGTCCCAAGATCTTGGAGATTGCTTCAGATCATACAATACTTTCTTGAGTTTATAAACAAGATGATCTTTGCCTTTTAAGAAAGCCTTGAGGTTGAAATGCGTAAACTTTTTTTAGAATGCCTTTTAAAAATGCACTTTTGACGTCCATTTGAGCAACATGCCAATCAAAACGAGATGCTATACCCAATACACAACAAAATGTTCTCATCTTAACAATAGCAACAAAAGTTTCTTTTAAACAACATAAGCTTTCACTACGAGACATGCTTTGTACTTGTCAAGGAAACCATAAGATTTATGCTCCAGTTTATAGATTTATTTAGTTGCAATTTACCCGAGGAAGCTCCCCAAGATCCCAATTGTGATTCTTCATAATGGACTCATATTGTTTGCATCATGCTTAGATGCTTATGCATAAGTATGATATTTGGTACTATTTAGAATGGTAGTCATATATGCAGAGTTAACAGACCTCTTTGGTTGTTGTTGTTAACACCCTTGTTGAACCTTGTTCACTTGTTGCTCCAAAGATTTACTATCTTTAATAGTCTTTAAGTACCACTTTGGAAGTTTTACTAAACAAGTTGGGCTCGAAGATGAATAAGAATTACTTGAATTGTTTCTAGGAACTTTTTTGAGTTGATTCAATAAGCAATAAGGTCAGAGTTGTTATCTCATCATCAATAGGTTGGTTTTTACATCACTAGGATGGGTAAACTCACCAACTGTATATTCTTCTTCATGTAAACTTACATTTGCTCTTGATTGACTAACATGAGGCAAATCAGCACCTTTTCCTTCATAAAAAATGACTTCACGACTTGTTATGACCTTTCTTGTCTTGGGTTCAAATAGCTTATATGCTGCAGAGGTTAGAATATTCAATAAGAATGCATTTAAAAGACTTTGGATCAAGTTCGTGTCTTATCTAGAATATGCACATATTTAGTATAACCAAAGACTCTTATATGTATAACACTTGGCTTATTTCAAGCATAAGCCTCTTCAAGAGTCATACCTTCTAAAGCATTGGTTCAAGACCAATTTTAAAAGTTTGTTGCTATTTGAAATGTTCACTCCATAGATAATATTATCATGCTTTGAGCACACTCCACAAGAGTCTTATTCTTTCGTTCCGCTACTCGATTTTGCTATGTTGGATATGACATTGTAAGTTGTCTAATCCCATGTTCTTTGCAAAAGGATGAGGGTAATCCATTTAGTACCACACTCATGATATCAACATTTGCAATAATTTTATTCACAACTCTTAACGTATTCCACAACTCTTTGATCTTCGTCAGAAGATTCGTGGTGGATTCATATCCATCCATCTTCATGTTAAGGAGTTTTTGTTTTAGGTAGAGAAATCTAGTAGAACTAACGATTTCGAACATTGCTTGGAGAATCTACCAAGCTTCATTAGGCTTGGTGGCTGAACTAATGTGGGATATGATGTGTTCTTGAACCAAAAGGTTGATTTTACACAATGTTCTTGTAGCCTTTGTGTCCCACTTTGCTCTTATCTTCATTGTTTATCTTGGCCTTCTCTTATCGAGATTTTGTAGGTTGCAAGTACACTTTCTTTTCTGATAGAAATGTTCCACAATTTTTTAAATTTGAGTATCCAATTTACTACTATCCGGTTGTTGTAGAGTGTCCATTTTCTGAGCCATTTACTTAAATAAGCAATGATGACTTCACATACTTGAAGGAGAGGGCATATAATGTCATTCCAACTATGAATACCACTTTTATATTTAAGAAAGATGAACCGATATCCTAATTTTTGGTTCCACACGTGGTTAGTAATGTCCTTCAAACAATTGTCAATCCCTTTTTTGATAGAAAATCATTTAGTATTTAGATATGGACTACTAATCCATAAATTGCATGGATTATCCATATTCATTTGTTGGACATGATCCCTTGTATTCATGTAGATGCCTATAAGCCTTTTGCTATGCATTTATATGTGGGATTGGCCGAGGGCCCAAACTATCATTATTTGGTACTATAGTGAGGGTCCTACTAAAAGAGCGTAGATCAGCCAAGAGGGTGCACTATTTTCGATGCCATAATCCTATTTGTGGATAAAGTTAAGTGTCTTCCATTTTAGGGTTCCTGTTGGCTACAAGTAGGGCATAGAGACATTCATTTGTTAGCTTATGATTTAGTATTGCTTGGGCTCCTCATGGGAGAACTCTTCTGATTGATTTTCATGCTCTTGAGCTCTTTGTAAAAGACTCATACAATAGGATATGGCTCCAACCAACATTTGGTTTATTCTATCATGATCTTTGTAGGAGATTGCTATACGATCCTTGTTTTCTATCTACATTTGTTATGTGATGCTTGGCGTGTTAATCTTGTTCATACTTTTTGTGTTTGTGTTTTTAAAAAGTTTCTCCATATCATTACTCGTTCTTTTCGATGATATTTGTTGGCTATTTTGTTAGAGAATGATGAAACATTTTGACAAGCAAGATAATGACACTATTGTTTGACATTGCTATGAGTTTTGTTTGATATAATTTGCACCTAGAACTTCCTCCAATGCATTTCACCTCTTGATATCCCTTTCTATCACTATTACCCCCATTATATCCTCTCAAAGTTTATTGATGTTAGCATGGTATTTTTGAGCTTGCAGGCGTCCATGCAGAAATTGCTGCTGCAAAATATGAACATTGGTCTTCACTTGCGCCTCTTCCACTTGAAGTAGTTCTTTCTGCAGGACAAAAGGCTAAAGATGGTTCTAGCAATGAGCAAAGGGAGTCTACTTTAAGTGGTGAGTTAGGTGTATTCCTTGCTCTAAATAGGATGTTTTTTTGATTTGAAAGTAGAGATTTATAGTTTGAAAAAAATTAATAGGACATAGCTTTACCTATTCTAGTGCTCCCTTCTTATCATATTTGCATGAAATTTAACACAGTAAGATAGGCAATCTTTGAGTGTATATGATTGTACATATTTGAAGGTCTTGAAGCAAATTATGAATCCAAAAAAACCTCAAGGTTTGCACGGGATGTAAATGACATTACTGGAGAAGGCAATATTGAAAGCATGCTCTCTGTGGAAAAAGGCTTACGGGAGCTTGCTTCATTGAAGGTAAAGGAGTGAGCTGTTGGTGTTCAATTATTTGGAATTCTAGTCCTTTGCAAATGTGAGAGCAAGGCATAGGATTTCTAAGAGGAATGGTATTGTGTCTCTTTATTGAACATTGTTCGTCACAACCCTATTGGTGGTTATCCTTATTGTTGTCAATATGCGATATAATCACAGGGTTTTGACTAAACTAAGTGTAAAACTCATCTATGAAATGTTAGTGATCTAGAACTAATTCTTTAAGATTATTTTCCTCGATCTCAAAGTTTTATATTGTTTGAATATGATCCTTTATGTGTGGGCCATCTTTTAGCTACATATGCTTGTCACAATTTTTTTTAAGCATTATGAAACAATAGTGGGTAGCGTTTAGAAGCATTATGAGTTATTCCAAATAATGAATATGAAACTGGTTGCAACTTGTCATAGACTTTGATTTGATGAGTGTAAAGGAGATAAGAGTAAAATAGAGGAGATATCTTATGTACGAACTTGTCATGACAATGATAATAGCAAGGGTCGGTATACCAATGAAACTTTATAGGCCTTGTGGAGAGAGTTGTGGAAAATTGGTCATACAATCTAGTGGATCATTGTACATTGTGAGGGAGGGGTTGAGCAATTACATAAGAAGGATTTCCCATTGTCTAGCCAACTAGAAGGAATATGAAAAGTAGTCATGGAGTGAGATGTCTCCATGTATACGCTCCCTTTGCTCTCACACAATGACAAAGGAAGTTAATGCAAGAATAAGCGAGCACCCATCCCACTTCCCACTTTTTGGAGGAGAATTTGTCATACGATTGAGATTGTTTTGAACGTCTCATGTATCATATCTAGCTCACTTCTTGACTGCATTTAATCTTAGTGGCTTTCAAGGATTGTCAGAGATATTCAATTGATATAATGGCTCGTGAAGAACTTTAAGCTTTTGTCTTGCAATTTATCTTGAAAGGTTATTAGTTTATGGAAGAAAATCATCAGAATGGATATGCGAATGTACGAGACTTGCATTTTGTTAGCATCCTAGTGATGGACTTCTGATTAGAAAAGAACATTATAATTCCCCATTGGACGTAGGTTTGTAGGATATGTTAATGCTCATGGAGGGATGTAGAAATCTTAGTTATGATAACTCTATGACCTTAAAATCTGAATGATAGGGTTAAGAGGTGAGATTGTGGTCAAGTACAAGTCTAAATACAGAGTTTTATTGGATCAAAAGCTTGCATACACCAATGTTGTACAAGGAAATAACAAATGACAAGTGGTTATATTCTCAAATAAGGAACAAGTGATTTGATTGGGAGCGGTCCAACTTATTGATGCATCATTATGTCGATGTGATGAATATTTGAGACATGCATTGACAAAGTAGATAATGTGAAAAAAGATCTGATATTAGATATAGATGGAATCATGTTAGAAGCCTTTTCTCCTAAGCAACTTGCACCAAACTAGCCGATGTGAAGAATGAGGCTCCTCCTTAACTTAGGCTATTTAAGTTGTGGTGGTTGTTAATAGACACCTTCGTGCCCTAATGTACCTCAATGATCACTAAAACCCCTTGCCCTATTGCCATGCCTTGAAGACAAATAGTGGCGAATGCCTTCCTATTGTGCTTTTGCCATTTGCTTGGATCATGACCAGGGACTTTCTATGATAGTTCCAACTTGGAAACCACATCACAAGCTCTTATAATCAATCTACCACGATCCAAAAAAACTATGAGATATCTTGATGCCTTCTCTATTGACTACAACTTTGATGTCAGAGCTACTAATTGCAAAAATTCAAGCCTATCTAATCTCAACTAGCAAGTCAATCTCAATGACTACAAATGATGTTTTATACACCACCTGAGATAGTGCATCTACCACATGATTCTGAGTTCCTTTCTTGTACTGCATAAGCTCAAATCCACTAGCTTGTCGCCTTTTAAGATCAGGCTGCTTATAGAAGTACTTGAAAGTAACATAATTAGTGTACACATAAAATTCAGATCCATATAAGTAATGCCTCCAAACCTTTAATCCATGGACAATGGCAACAATCTTTGTCATGAGTTGGATAATTCCGTTATGCCAAGGTGGGCTTGCTCTTGAACGCCACATGCCTTCACGGCCCCCATAGAAATTTCAGTCGCATCCGTATCAAAGATATATGGTTTTAGAGTGTCTAAATTTTTAGAGTGACGCACTTAATGATACCTTGCTTTAATTGTTTATAGCTTGCTTGATGCAGTTTAGTCCACTCACCAAACTTGTTCTTTTGAGTAATGTCTATCATGGTTGCTATGACCATGGAGTGATTCTTAACATATTTTCTATAACAACTAGCCAACTGCAAGAAAGATTGTAATGTCGTCGTCTGGCATATCCACACAACGATCACATCGACTTTATGAGGATCTAGTCCTACTCCATCAACAGTCACAATATGACCTAGATACTCAATTTCCTAGTTCACTTTAGCATTACCAATCTACTTGTTCTCCCTCAAAGTAGACAACACAATTCTAAGGTGAGCCATATGTAAGGTTCACTTACATTGTAAGTCAACATGTCATCAATATAATCTACGATGAATATATTGATATACGGTCTGAGCACATCATTCATCATCATGATGAATGTAGCTAGGGCATTAGTCAATCCAAATGGGATCACAAGATATTCATAGTGACTGAATCGAGTTTTGAAGCCAATTTTGTGTACATCCTTTTCACAAAGTCTAACTTGACAATACCCACTCTTTAGATCTATCTTACTAAATAGTGGCACCTGACAGGGCATCAAGCAAATCATCTATATGTGGCATGGGACAATGATCTTGTTCATATCTCATAGTCCACTCACATACACCATGATCCATCCTTCTTTATCAAGAAAATGATTGGAGAGGCAAAAAAAAGGGAATAACTAGGTCAAATATGCCCTTTCGCCAGATAATCCTCAACTCCCCGTTTGATTTCCTTTTCCTTTTTCAGATAAGGGGCCAAATATTAGCTCAATCTTCTATTTGACATTTCTCTTAGGAGGTCAAACAGATGGAAGGTCCTTTAAGAGCACATATGAAAACTCCTTTCTGATCTCTTGATTCAAATTGGCAACAATACTAGTTTGTGTACACTGCATGTTACTCTGGCTAGCAGTAGTAGACTCATCAAGTAGAAAGCAAACCCATACATGTACTCACAATGGATCCTACGCAACAGTATAGCTGAAACAAGTGGTTCAAGAAGCACATCTTGCGCTCCACGGATGGAATGAGTCACACCATCAAATTGGAACTCATACACATAAGTATCCTATGCTATGTGTGGATTTTGCATTGCACGCTAACAAATGCCCAACACCACATCAAACCGCGCAAGCCATGTCATCTCAAAATCCAAATTTTATGTATAACTTGCTACTGGTAGTGGAATTCCAATCACCCTCGAATCCCAATCTCTATACCCTTACGATCAACCATTTCCACTATGTATTGGTATTGGGATGGTTGTGTGATCACACTTAACTTCCATGCCAAAGTTGAATTCACAATAGTATGAGAGGACCCTATGTCAAATAGGACCTAAATGTCTCTCCCACACAATTGCCATTGGATAACAATCAAAGAAGTGCCAAAAAATCGATACCTTGATAGAAGTGTTAGTAGAGTGTCGTGTCCACTCTCCCGACAACTGAAACATTCATGAGGTGCAGAACATTGGAATTGACTTCTTGCTCGACTTCTTCCACTATCATAGGGTCTTCCAATTGATCCACCTGAACATTATACGTGGTTTGCATCTCGTTTACATGGACATTCTTTCCACCTATGATGCCGCAAGCATTCAAAACAAAGGTTCTCCCTTCCTGCACATTCGTAGTCTTGTGGTGACAACATTCAAGGATGTTGACCCCTTTGTGTTCCACTTGCCCTTGCGTCTCCAAGGCAAGTGTCACAAGCAAGTCTCTCCAAGCTCGTGAATCCTAGAAGGCCGGTGTATCGAATGAACCTCCCAACCGTAGGCACCTCCTCTTTAGTCCTTTTACCTGCTATTCTTGTCAACTGGCATGTGGCATCCACCTGTGGGTGATCAGTCCACTTGGCATACATGACCCCTGTGACTTGTGAATACTGAGTGACTCATAGGATACCACCCCCATGCCCTGCCAAAGACCTGTGACCCGCTAGGTCACCCCGGCTACTTGTCGGCTAGCATCTCGTAATTGACGGCTAGGATCCCGATGGTCATTAATCACCGCATCTTTGACAGCTTGTCAGGCGGTTACACCGGGTCACTGCTTGTGACGCATCTGTCCCAACTTGGGACAGACGTCCTAGTGGGTCACCAACCCTTGCCAATACTAGGCCTCAGGCCCCTCTGGTAACCGGCCGTGCCAAGATCATGATAGAGCTATAATTGGGCTCTAACAATCCTTCCCTCTTCTGGCAAGTCATCGGTCCTGGATGACAAACTCTGGGTAAGACTTCTGCAACGCCTGGCGAGTCTCCCAGGTAGCATCAGATAAAGGATGCCCTTTCCAAGCTACTAGATATTCCTGAAAAAGATGATTCCTCAATCGTCATACACTTCGATCTAGGACTCTTTTTGGCCCATGACCTATGGTGTCTTTCTCCTCTAGAGACACTAGACCTTCCACCAGGCTATCACCATCGTGCAAACATTTCTTTAGTTTGCTAACATGAAATACTGGATGCACCTTGCATCCCACAGGTAGCTATAGCTTATAAGCTACTTGGCTCACCTTCTTAATAATCAACGATGGTCCACAATACCTAGGAGATAACTTGGCGCACCTTCCTGTGCGTAGCACCTTCGACTTCAAAGGTATTCGTGATAGTGCATCAACGACCACATTTCCTTCCCTCTTCAGAAGCGAATTTCGAAATGAAACTCCTGCAAGCTCGGCCCACCGAGCTTGGCGGCCTTTCAAATCTGGCTGAGTGCAAAAATACTTTAAAGTATGATGATCTGTGTACACATAAAACTCTGCGCCATATAAATAATGTCTCCACACCTTGAGCGCATGTATAATCGCATACAGCTCTTGCTCGTGTGTAGGATATCTCTGTTGAGCTGGTGTCAACTTTTTACTCTTAAAGACTACTGGTCTATCTTCTTGGCTCAACACTGCACCTACGACAATGCCACTTGCATCCGTCTCTAGGTCAAACGGTTTTTGGGTATCAACAATTTTGAGGACTGGAGCTGTGGCCACCGACTCCTTCAAGTTCTCAAAACTATGCTGAGCTTCAGCATCCCACCGAACTACAGTGTTGTTTTTTTGTAACTGGTCCGTTAGAGGAGCAGCTATCCAGGAATAACTCCTAACAAACCGCCGGTAGAACTTACAAAAGCCTAAGAAAGATTGCAATTGGCGTATATCGGCAGGCCTCGGCCACTTCTTAACCGAAATACCCTCAGTTGTCACTACGTGACCCAAATACTCGACACGAGTCTTATTCAACTCTGTCTTCTGAGCATTGCCATATAAGACATAAGCTTGTAACTTGCCAAATACGGTCTTGAGATGAATCTCATACTCCACGACCGCTTTATTATAAACTAATATATCGTCAATAAAATTGACGACAAACTTACCCATATAGTCTCGCACGACATCGTTCATGAGCATCATGAACGTGGCTGGTGCATTGGTTAACCGAAATGGCATAACCAAAAACTCATAATGCCCGAAACGGGGTCAGAAGGCCGTCTTCTGGACGTCTTCATCTGGAATCCGCATTTGATGGTATCCACTTTTGCGATCTATCTTACTGAAAATGGTGGCACCTGCAACGCATCTAGTAGATCATCAATCCTAGGCATCACATATCTGTGCTTTACAGTGATCTTATTCAATCCTCTGTAATCCACACACATCTGAAAACTACCATCCTTTTTCTTAACAAGTAAAATAGGAGAGGCGAAGGGTGAATAACTAGGATGGATGTACCCCAGCTTGAGATACTCCTCCAACATCCTTCTGACTTCCTCTTCCTCTTTTAAGCTCATCCTATAAGGAGGCCTACATACTGGACTTGCTCTTGGAATGAGCTCAATACGATGGTCATCAACGTTCCGACTAGGCGACAATCCCTTTGGCATATTACTAATTAGCACGTGTTTAAACTGAGTGTGGATGGACTTCTCCAACTCACTTGCTGGGTCACATCTTGGCTATAATGAAAAAACATGTGCACTAGAGGATGCAGATGTAAATGAAGTTTCTTGTGGTTCTTTAGCGAGTGTGCTTATTTGATAATTACAAAAACGAGAGTCATAATTGGAATCAACATTCACATAACACAATCACAAATACTGAATTTCCATTCTCTTTATTTGCATACAGGTAATAAGAGGACCCTCAACAGATGGTCTCTCCCCCTTTAAGACATGAGACATATCCTCGTGCCCGACTTAAAATCTATAGCGGGCTGCTTACTTGCATGCCACCGCTTATCGAGTACAATATCAAACTTGGCTAGTTTAGTAATTTCAAAGTCTAACTTCTCGGTATACGTCTGAATAGACAAAGGCGCCTGAGAGACTTTTTCATCCCAAACCTTTGTTCCCTTACCATCTAGCATCTCAACAGTATACCGGTAATCAGATGGAACAATAGCTAAGTGAAACTTTTTCACCACGCGAGAATTGATAATATTATGCGAGGAACCGGTGTCAAATAAGACGAGCACGTCATGACCTTCCAGCTTCCCCCTCATACATATCAGTTCACTATCTGGAAACTGATAAGCTTCACACGCCTTGGTGGACAAATAACAAACTGATGCCTCTGGAACAAGCTTTCGCACTGAAATAGTCATGTCACGACGAGTGTCCTCATCGTCACTTACCAACAAGTCATCCAAAATTTCCTCATTCTTGCCCTCATCTTGATGTTGCTGTAAAACATGGAGCTTCTTGCCCGTGCGTCGAGGACAATCTTTGAAAAGATGCTTGCCAAGACAAAAAACATAATTTGTCTTTCTTGGCCTTTTCCTTTTGCTCTGGACTAAGGGGAGACTTGTCGTAAGCATGACGAGCCACAGGAGATGCCGATTTCCGCTTCAACGTTTGCTGCATCTGGATAGGATCCTTCTGCGAAAAGCCTTTCTGACCAGATTGGCCAGACTTTTGCGAACCCTTCTTCTGAGGCCAGCTTGGCGCTCTAGATTCAGCCTTGGTGCACACATTACCGTCAAAGTTGAGAGCTGTAGCAACCGTCTCTTCTAAGGTCTTGCACCGGGCATCGCGGCAGCTATAAAAAAATTTCCAGGTTTTATAAGGAATGACGTTTGGGGTTCCAAAACGCAGGGTCCTGGAATGCCGTTCCGATGCAACTATGATAGGGAGTATGTTAGGTCTTGGCAAGGTTATCAAGCTATGTCTCTCACATTTTTGATAGTTTTTTGGTCAGGGTCGGAAAGGAAATCTCCTTTGAGACATCTACCTACGGTTGGATACTTGTGGACATATCTATTAACAGTCGTAGCTTCTAGCTTGTTCTGAAGGTTGTTAAATTCTTTATTTAATATAGTTTTTGATTCCTTACCTTTTTTAGTTTATTAAAATCAGGTTTGAGATTTCACACGAGCAACAATCGATTTATGGTTCTACTAGAGATGGATGACTCCTTGGAACAACATGTATACTAATTTCCCGCATTTTTGTAATGTAAAACGATCTCTACTCCTGCTAATTTTTGTAGCCATGGCACAAATATGAATCACAAAGACACTAACATTTCGTGTTGCTCCAAATTGTTGATATGTTTAAGTTTAGTCCTAAGGAGCCTCTTCCTTTTTCTCTGTGATGCTCTTTCATTTTCACACTTGGTATCGGTATCATCCTCAAGTTTTTGTGGAATTTTTCTATATGCAGTTGTAAGAATTCTGGTGTATTTGCCATTTAGTTGGACATAATGGCTTTTTTGAAGCTAGAAGCATTTCAGTTTAAATCACACAGCTTTTTATCAAGATCTCATCATAACTTTCAAATTCTCCATTATGGGCTATTTCAGTCAAGTGCTTCTATTGGTATTATTCATTCCTATGATCCTGCTGTATTTAAGGTGGAAGATGCAGTTTTGCTTGCAATGGCTGAATATCGACGTCCTAGCTTGCTTCGAGTCAATCAAGCTGTTTCAGGTGTGATATATGCAATCCTAGTCCGTCTTGCATCATACTTGAAAGCTACTTAGCACCTCAAATTTGTTATATCAAGTTTTTAGTATGCATCCGCTAAGAAGATGAAGAATTAGTGTACTTTGGAAGGAATTCATAATAAATGTCTAGTTTAGTCATTGTTTGGTCATTAGCTAGGTAAGTTATTGCTTGAGATCTTCGTGGGAGAACCCTCTACCATTTCTTGTAGGGCTTTAGCCATTGATTATATTAGATGCTTTTGGCCATTCTTATGGGGGGATTGACTGATTGTGTCTTTTGTAGTCATTTATGCTTCATTGATACAATATCCATAGATTGAGTCTTAGGAATATCAGCCTCATCTCAGACTCGAAATCATCACGAGATTTTCTCCCAGAGAAGAAAGAGCTGATTTGGAGCTATGAGATAGGACTCTACTGTGCATGACGTAGACTACTTTGAAGTAGTAACATCTCATGAATCATGAGAGCGACACTGTGTGGATCCACATATGTGATGATAGAGCGTACTGTAACTAGAGGCAAAATAATCTCCCTTTGATCTCATAATATACAGGGCATCTAAAAATAAAGTGATCCTTGGTCTCAACCTCATGAAGAGTACAAAACTTGCAAAACCTCTCTGCCCAAGTGATACTTCGAAAACGACCCATCTCCTTTGCAAGCTAATGCGAAGAAACTCGAAATTGGCCCAAAAGGAATTTGAGACCATGCGAAAGACTAAAGTTCAAATAATGAGTTAGAATCGGCAAACCAATTATATCCAACTCCAAGAAGTGAATCCAATAAAAGTGAGATTTGGCCCCCAACTCATCATGCCGAGTATGCTGATTCTAATCTCGGTAAATGAAGCGGCGGATATAATGATGGGAACTAGTGGGGAAATGTGGAATGGAAGTGCCGAATGTATCAAGTAAGCGAGAAGACTGAGTATCATGAGAGCTGATACCCCTGAGTTTGGAGATGTTGCGAAGATCTAAGTGCTATTCGAGAGTATCTCAACTTCGTGATTGGGAACTCCATGATTCTCTAAATATAAATAATAAGCTGAAAGATGGCATCGAGCTGAAATGGTGTGACTGCAAACCCATCAGGAATAATCTGGCGTGGAAATGAGGGCTTAGCCCGAATCATGCATGATAACATGATAACCTGCAAATGAGAGGAATTTGAAGAAAATATTCAAGTACACCCAAATCTCTTTAACTATCTTTTGTGATGTTTCTATTTGACTCTATTATGGATAATAGATTGGGGTTATCTTTGAGTTCATAATTGGGTTTGAATTTTGACAAATTTTAATCAATTATTGCGTGAACTTAAGAGTCAAGCACTTTTGAATGGCCATTGTAGTGACGATTTTGTAGTTGTTTGAGTAGTATTGAGAAGTAAACTTTGTGAAATGCAAGACAAATCACTTTAGCATTAAAACATCAAACCAATTTTTTCCTTTTCTTTCTTGGAGACCTTACTTCTCTTTCTTGGAAACCCCACTTTTCTTTCCCAGAGGTCTCAGGTTGAAAATTGAACTCCATGATTGAACTTTGAGATAGGATCTGGATGCATTGAAGACCATAGGTTTTGTCTTTAGGGGATTTAGTGTCAGCTCAATCACCTTACTATTTGTCACTTTTGGGCTTGCATGCCTTCTGGTGAGGATGATGGCAATGCCACCTCATTTGTGTGCAAACAAATGGGTATCATTGTCTCTTCAAGGAGAGATTTTATTGTCTCCAATGCTCTAATGTGTAACCTCCAACTCATTGGTAGAAAGGCCCAATAGTGCGGGTGGCATAGGGCATCCTTGTCACAAGCTAACATTTGTGAAACAAGGTGAAAAGTGAAACTCTCATTATATTGATCTCATGAGATATTTTGCTTTGGCCTCAAAATGTGAAGTGAACATGTGGACTATAGGATATCCCTTTGAATTAACCTCCAAGTAGGCTTCAAGCATAGCCAACCAATTTGATGGTTGATTGCCATCAAGTGAACCAAAATAGACTGTAATTGCTCGAATGCGTAAAATTCAATCACAACTAGATCCATAAATGGACTAGGAATAGACTATATATTAGAAACAATAGCAAAGATAAACCTGTAATTAGTGGTCGCAACAGAGTGAGTTAGTGTCCCTAACTACGAAATCAAGAATTTCTTGAGCATACCCTACATCCTAGCCTTTGTAAGCAAAACTAATGTCGTTCTGTATAACACTTTTATCTTCCTTTATATAACAAGACCCAACAGAACTGAGAAACGACAAAGAAACATGATTTATTGTGGCCTGAACCAAAATTGTTGTGATACACAAGGACCTGAATGCGCAAGATGTCTCTTTGGCTGAGCTATGATGAGGACCAACTGAGCTGTCAAAACAACAATTCTTTGGGTGTCATAAAAAAGAAAAAAAGCTGAAAAGGGAAGAATTCGTTTTCAGATGACCTGGTAAATTTCGAGGTTGCCTCTACTAATTTGTGAAAACGAGATCATTGAATAGTTATTCTTGATTGTGACCTTATTCAATCCAGTAATCTTTGGATAATCACATAAAACCATCTTTTTTTATCAATAGAAGAATTGTGGATGGCAAGTGCAAACTATTAGTTGAACATGTTCTTTTCTTGGGTATCATGTCAATTGGCTTTCTGCCTCTTCCTTTTATGCACAACTTAGTTTGATGGGAGACTTACAGATAGATGCAGAACCTGGCACTAGGTCTACTGGGTGGCAAGCCCACAGGTAAATTGTCAACAATTCGTTCAAAAGTCCATTCTTTCTTTTGTCTTTTGATGATATTACATAATACATCATTAAAAACAAGTTAAACATCACAAACTAGGCACTTTTGTTGTCCACGAGTTGCCAGAGCTTTGTACTACAAATGCGTGGGCTATTGGGCATCTTGTGCTCCCTCAGATCCTTGAACAAGTTTGATTGCTTGCTTTGTTTTATATTAGGATCATTCAAGTATCCATGGTATTGGGAGGAGCGACTCTTGGCAAGCAAGCATGGCCTGAAGGTGGATGGTTCTAAAATTTCTGAAATGACAGAAATGGCATTATCCTTTAACATACCTCTTCTAGCAAATAAGAGTTTCACAATAGATACCCTTGAGCACAAAAGTGGTGATAAAAGCAGAGAAATTTTTGTTTGCCAGAGTTTGACTTTCAATCCAAGGTTTTAATGCAGTCAGCTTTCACCGGTCTCAATGTACACCAGTGTTCTGTAGGTTCTGATATACTGAAGCTTGTCTCTGCATTACACAATCTCTTTGCCTAGAAATTTTTCTTGAAGACGATTTTAGTGCACTTGTAAAGTGAGCATCTGCTGTTCCCGTTATTTTGCTCTTAGCCATGAGAATTCAATATCACTACAAAATATAAGCAAAATGGATATTTATAATGTACACTTTACACTCTGAATCAGTAATTGTAACTGGCACTGACAAAAGTTGCTGACTTTGACAGCGGGAAAAGGTGGAGACGGAGTGAAGTTGATCGAATCTATGGGTAAGGAACGAGTATATTAGCGATACCTTCTGCATAAGATTGGTTGGCTCAACTTTTTCATAGGGGTTCATCTGCATCGGGTCCAGTTAAGGTTGTCAACTACGCAGAGCAATGGGTCTTTACATTGTAGTCAAAATGGAAGTATTCTAGCCTCTTCAACTTAAAATGGTTAATGCAGCAATTTTGTGTGTTGAGGGATGCATTATGTACCACCATTGAATATTCTCCTACTTATGGTAGTTAGAAATGCAAAGGTAGAGGTTGTGAAAAATCAGAGGCTTTAATGTCAGATGGGGAGTTCAGCAAGTATTGTTTAATGAAGACATGATAGGCAGGTATGAGTTGTCTCATAAATTGATGTTTTTGAGCAGAGCTGAGCAGTGAAGAAATTGAAGATGTACAATTTAAGCAGGTAAAATCTATTTTGTGCTCTTTTGGTAATGCTAGCTATCTTTTGCTATTAATTTAGCATCTATTCAGGCTTTTATTTCAGTGAAGGTTTGAATTCAAAGGTTCTGAGAGAGTTTATCTTGTAAGAATTGGAGTAGCTTGTAGATTGTTTCAATTATCACTGTTTTTGCACAACGTAGGAAACTGTAATAATTTTCTTGTCCCTGGAAAAAACATAGTCATAGCATCTGAAAGCAATAGGGTAATAGCATGACGGCTACAACAAATGCAAAGCGAGAAAAAGACAACCACTTTTTTAGAATACTTCAGTGGTACTTTTCCCATTATTGACTGCTGACTGAAGTTATATCTTCTTAATTCTATGATTTGTTTGATCTGATTTTGATAAGAATAGGCATGGCTCATGTATTATTGGCGCCGAGCAAAGAACAATGGAATTGAAGATGACGTAGCTCACGAGCGGCTGCAGTATTGGAGTAATCGTAGTGTTCAGACACCAACATTCCTTGATGCAGTTGATGGTATGAGTTTTTCTTCCAATGACTTATTTCATAACGTGCTGTGATTGTCGACCTATTGACAAGACTCTATTATGTAAAGAACTTGCATGATGAAGGAATCATCCTCCAGGAAACCTGGGCTTCAGCTTAATGAGCTTATGCAAATATCTTAGACCTCAGTTTGTAAGTCAAGGGAACACAAACACTTCTTTTTCTGATGATTAAAACTTTTTCTCTCATATCAAGATCCACATCCCGGATAGCTTTGATAGGCATGCAGCTTATTATGAATTGTGCTCTAAATTTTGCTAGGTAATCAATACCTGATTTTACTGGAAATTACTTCTGCAGTAAGTATGCTATTAGCTGGTAAAGTATACATCTGCTACTACAACCAGTGCACATCTTGTTTGTTATGTTTGTAGATCTACTATCAGTTTAGTCATCCACCAAATTATGGACATGGAATTTTTGTTTGAAACCTTCATCAAAGTTGAGACTTACTGGTTTATGCTCATTATCTTTATCTTTAGCAGTACATATTACTACCTGCTACCTCCACTCATTTTCTTTTGGATTAATTGATGCAGCAAGAATACTGGTTATTAACTTCAGGATTGTAACAAAGTAAGGAAAAAATTTGATTTTTTCGCTTTAGGACTAGCCTTCATCACGCAGGTGTTGCCTATGGCTCAGGAGAAGTTGTAGAAGCTTAGCACATTCATCTATGTGTAATGTATTGCAACTAGTATTTTACTCACAACACGCAAGTACACAAAAATAAGATTCTAGCTTTACTGAAGATCAAAATAGATACATAAGACCTTGGTTGCCCGTTCCGGAACGGGACCAATTTTTTTATTTTTTTATTTTTTAAATACGTATTTTTTAACAAAGGAAAAAATTAATCCTTCCTGCCATCAAATCCTCCATTCTCTACCTCGCTCAGCTCTGATTGAATCAGCTTGCTTATGAACAGCATTATGCATGTCCGGAACAAATCTAGTATCCTTCATTTGATATGTTTATTCCGTGCTTTGGTGCTGTGCACTGCAAAGAGAAATCAATATTTTTGGAAGAATTTTTACACATAACATGTTTATTATGTGCTTTGATGCTGTGCGCTGCAAAGGGAAATCAACATTTTTGGATGCGATGGGCACACGCTTCTACTTTTACATGTAATGTGCACATGCTTCTAGTTTCATATTGCGCATGAGAAGTGTTTGCGTGTTGACCTCCCAATTAAGCTACTACAACTAGTTACGTTCTGATCAACATGTAAAAGCGTTCGGCAACTGGTCCTCAACATTGATAATCTAACACTGAACACTGAACAGTCGTGAAAAATATTGATTTCTCTTTGCAGTGCTCAGTCAAAATTAATGAAAAAAATTTAGTCAGATTATCACGACTGTTCACTTAAACCAGTTCTGATCAGCTTGAATAATCTATATTGATTTCCCTTTCATTCTCTATGGCTTGCCCGTCCCTGGAATGGACCTGAATTTTCCACAGTTAGCTGCAGCTGTAATAGACGTTCAGAACAAAAATAAAACGTTCCGACCCAGTTCGTTTCGGAATGTTCCGTACAGTACGTTCCGACCCAAAAGGGTCAGAACGGGCTTCTAAGCATAAGACATACCTTTGTTGAGATAGCTAGAATGACTTGTCATTTCTCTTGACATGACAAGCCTCCACTAAACACACACCTCAAGGTAGGAGATTACTGAGAATACCTACCATTGCCCTATCCAGATCCTCTTTCTAGATAACTAGAGTCTAGGACTTGGTGCATAATGGGCAGCGTGGTGTGCAATGACATCATGAATGACTTGTCTTACATGAACCAGTGACCAATACAACATGATAGACATGATTCTTGACTCTTTGTTCCGCAACTGACACTTAATATAGGACACATTACAGCATTAAATGGACACAGCAGGACACAAAAGAACATTATAGTTATTACTTTCTAACGTTTGTGCGTGGGCTCCATAGAATTAACTATTTTCCAGGAATTAGCCAAGGATCTTGATATACTCTTAGAATACACTGACAAGTTTAGTTCATCCTCTTTCAGCTGAAGCTAAGTAGAAGAATGACCTTCATCACGTAGCAAACACGTCCTCTCTCAAAAACATGCAAGATCTTGTATTATTATTAAATAGGAAACTTATTGGCATAACTCATTTTTACTTCTATTGATTTATTGAAAGAAATGCAGCAATCGTTAAGATTGATACACAATATACTACTAATCAACAATATGTTGTAACAAATCATTCCCAATACAAATTGCATATCTCATCAACACAAGGTTGTACCTAGCTATTTGAAGAGAAACCAAGCCATTAAGAATCGGGATTGCATGCAGAATGAGTAAAGGTAAAATACATTTAGAGTGGAAATCTTTGGGAGGGCAAGACACTTAGATGCTCGAACGGTTCTTGGTCCTGTTCATGACGATCACTTCATATGTGATGACATTTTACTGTTATGATGGAGTGTACTTGGTATTATCCTCTGCTCTATGCAATTGGCTCGGCCCCTATATTGCTCAACGGCTGATTTTCAATCAGGCAATGCTCAATCTATTCTTGTTCAAACCAGCATCCAAGGAACAAACTAGTTTGTAGCTATCATTTAAGAATCCAATCGAATTTACAAAATACAAACTTAGCTGTACCCTATGGTCACCAACTAGCTCCAAGTTTGATCTGCCATTAGCAGTGCTGAGGTGAAAACCAAGTAAGCTTTGTATCCTATTCACAAATCAGGCAAGCACTTCGATCTCTATCACATGGATCGGAGTTTACTTGAGGCTGTAAATTTGCGACATACATGTACTATCTGACAAGCTTAGTTGGACATCCTGCAAGTATTGATTCAGTTTAGTTTCTTGGACTTACAATGCACCTTTCATCTGCGCATGTATGCGCTATTTTTTATTAATTCATGTGAATCTCATGTGTTATCCATCTAGTAATATTGTTGACGATCCTTTGACTCTTCAGACCTTAGAAGCCCATTCCGATCCTTTTGGGTCAGAACGTACTGTACGTTCCATACAGTACGTTCCGGAACGAACTGGGTCAAAACGTTTTATTTCTGTTCTGAACGTCTATTACAGCTGCGGCTAACTGTGGAAAATGCATGTCCATTCCAGGGACGGGCGAGCCATAGAGA
Organism: Diphasiastrum complanatum; assembly: GCA_029204225.1. NCBI lineage: Eukaryota > Viridiplantae > Streptophyta > Lycopodiopsida > Lycopodiales > Lycopodiaceae > Diphasiastrum > Diphasiastrum complanatum. The sequence continues at coordinate 34,812,477 of CM055099.1, forward strand.
ATGAAAGGGAAATCAATATAAATCATTCAAGCTGATCGGAACTGGTTTAAGTGAACAGTCGTGATAATCTGACTAAATTTTTTTCAATAATTTTGACTGAGCACTGCAAAGAGAAATCAATATTTTTCACGACTGTTCAGTGTTGGATTATCAATGTTGAGGACCAGTTGCAGAACGCTTTTACATGTTGATCAGAACGTAACTGGTTGTAGTAGCTTAACTGGGAGGTCAGCACGCAAACACTTCTCATGCGCAATATGAAACTAGAAGCATGTGCACATTACATGTAAAAGTAGAAGCGTGTGCCCATCGCATCCGAAAATGTTGATTCCCTTTGCAGCGCACAGCATCAAAGCACAGAATAAACATGTTACGTGTAAAAATTCTTCCAAAAATATTGATTTCTCTTTGCAGTGCACAACACCAAAGCACGGAATAAACATATCAAATGAAGGATACTAGATTTGTTCCGGACATGCATAATGCTGTACATAAGCAAGCTGATTCAATCAGAGCTGAGTGAGGTAGAGAATGGAGGATTTGATGGCAGGAAGGATGAATTTTTTCCTTTGTTAAAAAATACGTATTTTTTATAAAAAAATTGGTCCCGTTCCGGAACGGAACAGGACGTTTTCCAAAATGTGTTCCATTCCGGAACGGGCAACTAAGCTTCAGTCACAGGCCACTTAATGGTAAAGTGCCTGTTTATATGTTTTTCATGTATCACTACATTACAATGATCCGGATATTTTGACATGAAGGTTTTGACTAGAGGAATTTACTTTGTTTTCTGCTTACCCACTTGAAATATTATAAATTGTTTGCTGTGATCTTTGTTTTGATGCTGAAACAAGTTGAACGAGGAATGATGGAGATACGCAAGTTGGGGCTAGAAGATCAACTATGGGAAGCTTCTCGAAAGGAAATATTACATGAAGGGATGAATCAGAAGGCAGGTTTAAATATAGAGATGGATGGTGCTGCTTCTTAATCGTTATTGCAAGCCTCAAGGTATGAGCTTTGATTTATTGCATCTTTTATCTTGGATGCGGCAGATCCTTGATAGATTCTTTTGTAAGCTTTTTGCTATGGTGGATTTGATAGTTGTGACATGAGCCCAAAAGTTTACAGACACCAAAAACCTCAAATGCCTTTTAATTGATTTAGCCAAGTCCAGCAAACTTTTTTCTGTTATAAACGATAACCCTGATTTGCTGCAATCTGTCTTGTCTGAACAGGTACATTTTCTTTTCTGCGAAATCGTCAGCAAGCTTACCATTGCAACCTAATATCTGATGATAAAGATTCTTATGTGTCTGTTTCAAGGCTATGGGAAAACAGCTCGCTATTTGTTAGGCAGCTACTTTATTGACTCATTGTAACTTATAGTTTTCTTAGGCACACCATGAGGTTGTTTCATTTAGTGTAATCAAAGGGAGCTCCTTTCCTTGGCATGTATTCAAGTATAGGCCTATGCTAAGTGCTGGATAATGTTTGCAGTCTCCGTGAAGCATTGTGGGAAAAACAGTGTGTAATTAAGCACTAAGTCCAGCTGTGTTGCAACTTCAGCCTCCATATTTGGGAGCAATTTTTTTGTGAACCTTATATTCTTGGCAAAAAAATTTCTTCAAAAATAAAGGATTGCATCATTCACTTATTCATGTCTAAGAGCTTAGGATCTGGGAATGTTTTGCTGAACAGTAACTACTGAGCAACAAGTTCATGCGCTTATGAAGATGCTTGCATTAAAGCTTTATATGGTTAGGACAACAAAGGTTTGTCCTTATCTAGTTTCTTGTTCATGAATATTTCTGAATCATGAGATATCAACCTTGGGTTACTTCCAACAACTACGCACATGTGCTTTATTGTTTGGCTGCACTTATGCTCATAGGTTGATAAACCTATTGATCGTTGAATTGGCGAGGTACTACCTATAAGGTCTTGTAGAGATTTTTCCGAGACAGATCTGATTGTGTTCATGGAGAGGTGTCTGTCGCGAAAAGAATCGCATGGCCTGGCTGCAAATGCTTCAAAAGAAACGCTGGATTTCTGAAACACATGTGATCGCTTTTCTGGAGAAATGCCTCCCACAAAAGAAGAACCGTATCGTGACTAGTAATTAAAAGGATATGTAAATGTAGCGCTTGTGTCCCTCACCCACAATTAATGTAATTTTATCGCTATAAGCTCCAACCAAGTCTCAGCCTCCCTTGCTGGAATGTTGTCATGGCTCTCGCCTTGGCATGCTAGCGCCCCGGAGACTAGGGTCGGTCACACACTTGACATGTAACCTTCTCAGATTTATCAATAAAGTGGGATTTTCCTCAAACTGACTCTGATTACCTTCTGGGTTTCAATGTTTGGTAAAAGCGCCAGTTGTAAGGCCGCTTCCAAATTTTTAAGTTGGCACATAGCTGAGGGTCGTATCCCGGGACGCCAGCGGTATGCTGTCGGGACCATTTGGTCCAGGAACTGGTTGTTTCCATATCTGTCGCGGCTTGTGGTTCTGAGTGTTCCTTGCATGAACGTGAATGAGTTAAGCTCTTGGGGAACGGGCTCTAACCTGTCGGCTGAGTTGGATGGCTTGCTTGGGTGGAAGTTACCTGTTTATGGCTGTCCAGTCTGGCGTGGCGCCAGGTTGGCTTCCAGCGCTCGTGACGAAGCTTTCAGTTGGTTAAGTCTGATGTAAGTCAGACCGCTTGCTTGGAATGGATGTTACTCGTTTGTAACGAAGCTTCGAGTTGGTTAAGTTTGATGTATGTCGGGCGGCTTGCTTGGAGAGAAGTCACCCACATCGGGACCCCCGATCTGGCATGGCGCCAGGTTGGATCTCAATGTTGGTTTTCAGGAACTTCAAGTTGGTTAAGTCTGATCGTTGTTGGCGAGTTGGTTGCTTGTATGTCAAGTGGGTTTGGATGGCAAGAGTTGAAGGCTGGGAAGCTATGTCGTGGTTTCCGGCTCCCTTTGGGATGCCTGCGCTGCATGTGGTATCAGAGCCGACTGGCCGGTCAGCTATGCGGATCTCACGGAAATGGCCACGGTTTGGGGTTCATCAAGACAATTGTTGTGCAAGGTGCTGCCCACAGTGTAAGCACGGGTGCGTCCACGGTCGGGGTGGTCGGCAGAACGGGGGACTTGATGAGTCAAAGTGCTGCCCTTGAGGTGTAAGCACGGTCAGTTCTCGCGGTTCGGACCTGGCGCTCTCTGCACGTAGGACAGATGAGGCAGTGTGCTGCCATTAGGTTGGTGTAAGCACGGTCTGTGCATTGTGGGGTGCGGGGCGACATATTCGAACTGTACGGGTTAACCATTGATACAGAGATGCTGTTCGAATTCGGGTGTAAAGCACGGGAGGTTAGCTGCCGGTGCAGGATAGTTGCCGATCGTTTAGCTATAAGGGCTATCGACCAAAAAGTGGTGGGGCGTGACTGAGTCAATGTGCTACTTAATGGTGAAAGCACGGATAGTTGGAGGGGTGTCCTATGTGGGCTGATTCTGTGATCGATTTGTATGGGCGCGGCCAGGCAAAGGTCCGTTGGCAGTACCATCTCAAAGGGGGACCTTGTCTTTGTTACTTGTTAGTAAACCTGCCTGAGTGTCTTACTTGTATGTATTCGTGGTGAGTCTTAGTACTCGTGCTTTGCCTGGTTTGCATGATTGCTTGTGATACAAGGAGCTGATGGCTCGAGAAGGAACCTTTTCTTTTGAAGGCTGATATCATCAAACAAAGAGGACTACAGAATCCGTGGGGCAAATTTGCAGTTCGAGTACTCGCACGTGAACGGCAACGAAACGACTCAATGTTTGCAAAGGATGGATGGCTAGCCTGTTTCTTGGGTTAGTTTCATTTGCGACAACGCCCACCAGACGCAAGCAGGAAGTCAAAAGTTGGAAAGGGCAATTTCAGGAGAGATCTTCTATGGAGCAGTTGGTCTTCATTTTGGGACGGCCACCTTTGGAACTGAAACTCACTGAGCATGGGTGATATCCAGAATCTATGGGACGGATTTGCAGTTCAAGTACTCGCACGTGAACGACAACGAAACGACTCAATGTTTGCAAAGGATGGATGGCTAGCCTGTTTCTTGGGTTAGTTTCATTTGCAACAACGCCCACCAGATGCAAGCATGAAGTCAAAAGTTGGAAAGGGCAATTTCAGGGGAGATCTTCTATGGAGCAGTTGGTTTTCATTTTGGGACGGCCACCTTCGGAACTGAAACTCACTGAGCATGGGTGATATCCGGTATCAGTTGGGTTTTTCCTCAAAGGGGAAAGACTAGGATCCTCTTCAGAGATTGGCAACGAGTTGGATCAAGCCATAATCCTAGCAGATGGGAAGCAAAGTGTTGGAAAGGCTTTTTGTCCGAAGAACTCTACTCTAAGTCCGATCAGCTGATTTTATAAGTGGAGGGGAACTATCACACACACCTCTCTCTTGGGGCAAATTTTGAATGAAAGTTGATCAAACTGGGGGCAAATTCAAGGTGACCTAGCCATACTCACACGAGGAGACTGGCGAACTTTGGACCTAATAAGTTGACAAGTTTTTGTTGTGGAAAGGAAAGTTTGTTATAGGCTTTCTCTGGACCAGCAATGATGAGGAAACATATGAGTACGCTGGCTTGTGTTACGTGTAAGGTAGCTGATCAATGAAGGAACTGTGAAAGTTGAGTCTTGCATGAGAGACTTGGCACTTCGAACGGACGCTAAGGGACAGTTCGCGTTGAGATCGGACTAGTGCAAACTCTGGGTGCATGTGTCTGATTCAAAGAGAGCTACTTGAAGCCAAGCTCGATGTACACTTCTTGTTATGACTGTGAGGCAACTGACCAGTGATGGAATTGTGAAAGTCAAGTTTTGCGCGACGGACATGGTGCTTCAAACAAACGCGAAGAGATAGTTCGGATGCGGATCAAACTGGTGCGACACTTTGGCTTTCCATGAGGTCAATGGTTACATTTGGGCTGATTCAAAGAGCTACTTCAAGCTAAGTGAGAGGTGCATTGCGGAGTACTCAATCTTTGCCTATCTTAAAGAGCCAAGATGGAAAAGTATCAAGATCAGGCTGGGACAAGGAAAGAAATCAAGGTGCAGAAACAACAAGGCACGAAGTGGACCATAAAGTGGGCAATCAAACGATAAATCCTTTGGCTCGGGGAGCCCTGATACCTGTGCGGAACTGAACAAATCTGGAGCTCAGGGAGCTCAACACAAAGTGCATCAAGGACAAATCAGGAGCTCAAAGGAGTTCCAAAGTCGAAAGTCAGAAGCGACAGGGGCGAACATTTCAAAGAAAGGCCTCTGTCACTAGTTAATAAGGTTTTTGGGTTTTACGAAAGCGATATCAAATCTACGCTTTTCCCAGACAAAGATATATTTTCAAGTTATGTAATCTTTCAGTACAAAGAGCTGAGCCTCCGACTTGTGGTGTGCCAGCTTCAATGTTAATAAAAAGTGGCCAGTAAATTGAGTACTGTGCCAAGTAGCTTAAATGTATAGTTATTTTAATTGGGAGACATCTTTACTTTAATCTGACATCTGATGAGGACATCAGATTTTATAAAGGTGGGGTGGAGTTGTAAAACTACCTTTACAAGCTTTACTTCCGGCGCCATCAGCGCCAACGGCGGCGGCGCCGCTCCCGGCGCCACTGTGACCAGAATCCAGCCGGCGCCAAGTTCCTATGGTTGAAAATCTTTGATCGGTTCTAGCGGAGTCCATAGAGCTCAGATCGATGTGCAATCATCTCACACGATCTAGGCATGATTAAAGGAAGCCTGGGGATCAATAAAATCTAGAAAGAGAAAATGTCTTTCTAGAAAGAAAATTCTAGAGAGAGAAAAACGTGCTTTACCAGCTTGGGTAGAGTGCTTGGTATGAGGGGGGGGGTGCCGAATCACACCAATATTATAGGGGAGTGCGGGTTGCGACTCAGGGCGAGCTCCAACCAAGTCTCAGCCTCCCTTGCTGGAATGTTGTCATGGCTCTCGCCTTGGCATGCTAGCGCCCCGGAGACTACAATCGGTCACACACTTGAAATGTAACCTTCTCAGATTTATCAATAAAATGGGATTTTTCTCAAACTGACTCTGATTACCTTCTGGGTTTCAGTGTTCGGTAAAAGCGCCAGTTGTAAGGCCGCTTCCAAATTTTTAAGTTGGCACATAGATGAGGGTCGTATCCCGGGACGCCAGCGGTATGCCGTCGGGACCATTCGGTCCGTGGCGCCAGCGGTATGCTGTCGGGACCATTTGGTCCAGGAACTAGTTGTTTCCATATCTGTCGCGACTTGTGGTTCTGAGTGTTCCTTCCATGAACGTGAATGGGTTAAGCTCTTGGGGAACGGGCTCTAACCTATCGGCTGAGTTGGATGGCTTGCTTGGGTGGAAGTTACCTGTTTATGGCTGTCCAGTCTGGCGTGGCGCCAGGTTGGCTTCCAGCGCTCGTGACGAAGCTTTCAGTTGGTTAAGTCTGATGTAAGTCAGACCGCTTGCTTGGAATGGATGTTACTCGTTTGTAACGAAGCTTCGAGTTGGTTAAGTTTGATGTATGTCGGGCGGCTTGCTTGGAGGGAAGTCACCCACATCGGGACCCCCGATCTGGCATGGCGCCAGGTTGGATCTCAATGTTGGTTTTCAGGAACTTCAAGTTGGTTAAGTCTGATCGTTGTTGGCGAGTTGGTTGCTTGTATGTCAAGTGGGTTTGGATGGCAAGAGTTGAAGGCTGGGAGGCTAAGTCGTGGTTTCCGGCTCCCTTTGGGATGCCTGCGCTACAGCTCTCCACAAGGTCAATGGTTACATTTGGATTGATTCAAAGACAACTACTTCAAGCTAAGTGAGAGGTGCGTTGCGGAGTACTCAATCTTTGCCTACCGTAAAGAGCCAAAAAGAAAAAGTATCAAGATCAGACTGGGACAAGGAGAGAAATCAAGGTGCAAAAAGCATCAAGGCATGGAGTGGACCATAAAGTGGACAATCAAACGATAAATCCTTTGGCTCAGGGAGCCCTGATACCTGTGCGGAATTGATCAAATCTGGAGCTCAGGGAGCTCAACACGAAGTGCATCAAGGACAAATCAAAGGAGTTCCAAAGTCAAAAGTCAGAAGCGACAGGGGCGAACATTTCACAAGAAAGGCCTCTGTCACCAGTTAATAAGGTTCTTGGGTTTTACGTAAGCGATATAAAATCTACGCTTTTCCCAGACAAAGTGATATTTTCAAGTTATGTACTTTTTTCAAAGAACGAGTTGAGACTCCGACTTGTGGTGTGCTAGCTTCGATGTTAATAAAAAGTGGCCAGTAAATTGAGTATTGTGCCCAGTAGCTTAAATGTATAATTAATTTTAATTGGGAGACACCTTTATTTTAATCTGACATATGATGAGGACATCAGATTTTATAAAGGAGGGGTGGATGTTGTAAAGTTACCTTTACAAGATTTACTTTTGACGCCACCGGCGCCAACAGCGCCCCTGCCGTTCCCGGCGCCACTGTGACCAGAATCCAGCCGGCGCCAAGTTCCTATGGCTGAAAATCTTTGATCGGTTCTAGCGAAGTCCAGAGAGTTCAGATCGATGTGCAATCACTTCACACGATCTAGACATGATTTAAGAAAGCCTGGAGATCAATAAATTCTAGAGAGAGAAAATGACTTTCTAGAGAGAGAAAATCCTAGAGAGAGAAAACGTGTTTTACCAGCCTGGGTAGAGTACTTGGTATGAGGAGAGGTGGCGAATCCCACTAATACTATAGGGGAGTGTGGGTTGAGACTCAGGACGACTTCCAACCAAGTCTCAGCCTCCCTGGCTGGAATGTTGTCCTGGCACTCGCCTTGGCATGCCAGCGCCCCGGAGACTAGGGTCGGTCACACACTTGAAATGTAACCTTCTCAGATTTATCAATAAAGTGGGATTTTTCTCAAACTGACTCTGATTACCTTCTAGGTTTCAGTGTTCGTTAAAAGCGCCAGTTGTAAGGCCGCTTCAAACTTTTTTATTTGGCACATAGTTGAGGGTCGTATCCCGGGACGCCAGCGGTATGTCGTCGGGACCATTCGGTCCGTGGCGCCAGCGGTATGCTGTTGGGACTATTTGGTCCAGGAACTGGTTGTCTCCATATCTGTGCGACTTGTGGTTCTGAGTGTTCCTTGCATGAACGTGAATGAGTTAAGCTCTTGGGGAACGGGCTCTAACCTGTCGGTTGAGTTGGATGGCTTGCTTGAGTGGAAGTTACTTGTTTATGGCTGTCCAGTCTGGCGTGGCGCCAGGTTGGCTTTCAGCGCTCGTGACGAAGCTTTCAGTTGGTTAAGTCTAATGTAAGTCAGACCACTTGCTTGGAATGAATGTTACTCGTTTGTAACAAAGCTTCGAGTTGGTTAAGTTTGATGTATGTCGGGCGGCTTGCTTGGAGAGAAGTCACCCACATCGGGACCCCGGATCTGGCATGGCGCCAGGTTGGATCTCAATGTTGGTTTCTGAACTTCCAGTTGGTTAAGTATGATCGTTGTTGGCGAGTTGGATGCTTGTATGTCAAGTGGGTTTAGACGACAAGAGTTGAAGGCTGGGAAGCTAAGTCGTGGTTCTCGGCCCCCTTTGGGATGCCTGCGTTACATTCGCGAAAGGCAAGACTAATATTAGTCGTCAATAGCTAGACTAATAATAACCCGCTAAGAACAGATTACCAGATTGAGCAACAAGAAAGTCAGACAGAATAAAGAATAAGCATAGCAATACTGACACAAATTTGAACGCAGAACATAAGAGCTGTTATCAGATTAAGCAAAATATACATGTCAATAATGCAGTAGAGCACAAGACAATAGCGGACGAAACCACGTGCTCTACAAAGCTAATTCAATCTGTAAGAGAAATGAACCTGTTACTGACAAATAAGAATCAATGCACAAGGCATCGACTTCGTCTATCTCTGATAAGCTTCTGATGCTATTATATTACACACACTTGATCTTCAATCTCTTAATCAAACTGAATACGCAAATGGTATTCAGTATATATACACAATGTTACAGGTGTGCAGATGAAGAAAGTACAAAGTGGATGTGTTGTCTGTAGGAGATTGTCGGTGGCTGCAGTCGTTGTCAAGTCTATTAGCGCAGTTGCATGGGGTGAGCGTGAAAAGGGTGCGACGTCAACCTTTGCTAAAGTGAACGTTGTTGAAGATACGAAAAATGCGTCACTCTGACGAAATGCCTTAGGATTTGATTTACAAGGTGCCTTCGCTTTTCCTAGGGCATCTTTGGCATTTTGTAAGGCAGTGTCGCGTTTTTCGCTTGTCACAAAACACGTGTAAAAACATAGTGTCGCGATTTTTTCGCCTTTTCTTCGCCTGTGAGAATTTACATATAAATATGCAGACTGTGCGACAACGTGAGTAAAAATGCAGCATGAATGGAGGCAGATTAAAATGGGATTTAGGAGAGTAGAGGAGATAAATCCAACACTCATGGAACTAAAGTGCATTAAAGATGAAGACCTATCTATTATCGAGAATGATAACATCTCGGCTCAAGCTCTTGCAAACAATCCTATATTTCATGCAAGAAACAAACATATTGAGGTAGCACACCACTTTGTAAAAGAGAAAGTGATTGGGAGAGAGATTTTGTTGGAGCATGTTGAATCGTCATCATGTATTGCAGATCTACTCACAAAACCATTGCTCAAGAACGTGTTTGTCAAGATGAGATCAAATCTTGGCTTAATCTCAAAGTCCATGGTGACTAGATAGATATATTTTAAGGAGTGTGAAAATTGTTAAATATTTCTTTCTATGTTGACTTTGGGGGCTATGCTCATGTTATTTCATTGTACATAACTAAGGTATGTGAATTGAGCACATGACTTTATAGAATAGGTCGAGTTTGTGTTAGATAGATTTAGTTTTGTTAGCATGCAAAATGTTAGGTAACATGCAAAGTTAGGTAGAATGCAACATGCAATTTAGCATACATGATCTACACACGTCTAGTTCATCTAGGAAAGTGACATGCAATCCATGCAACATCATGCATGTAGTTTGGCATGTGGATCTATGAAAGAAGAGTGAACTAAGACTTGTGGATCAACCATTGATCATATGCAAATCCACCTTAGAACTCGAGCCTCATCATGTAAGAGCTTGTCTAGTTTTCCATATTGTAACTTTTGATGAAAATTGAGGTTTTTCTCTCTACCCAAGAGCTATTGCTTGTACATTCTCTCTCTACCTGAGAGCAAGGAGTTTTCTTCATAGTAAACACTTAGAAACTATTTTGAACATGATGTCTCATAGTGAGTACTTAGTTTTTTGAGTCTAAGATATGCTTTTGAACTCTTGTCTTGAATTGTCAAGTAAGATAGTTGTTTGATCATTCATGTGCAATCACAACACCTCACAAGATCCTTCAAAGGTGTGTTGGAAAGTTCACACGTGTTAAAACTTTACAAGTTTCTATAGGTATATGTAGACCCATGGAGGCTAGAAATATTCTTCTGGAATCCTGATTCTTTACTAAATTTAAATTCAATTGCTTTTGATTTCCTTTGCACGCATAATGTCTCACGTCAATTACCATGACTGCTCGACATGTCCTAACGGGAGTGCTTGGCCCCTCAAAAGTTAAATTATATTTCATTTTTGGCCTAATTTAGAATGGCGCTCGGCGTAACTAATAAACTCGTACACTAGAGTGATAAATATACATGTCAAGGATTATTTTGAACCCTCTAAACCAAACATGGATGTAACAACAACACCCAAAAATAGCCTAGATTGGAAATTAGATGAACCTGCCCACCTTGTTGCTCTTCTAATATTGTTTGTAGTTGAAAATCCTCTAATAGGACATAGTTTAGGCTTTGGTAGAGGCAGTCTATGACAACTCTCTCTTCTCCTATCATAGTTATAAATATCGACCTTCATATCACCTTCCTCTGTTGAAATTGTCACTTCCAACTTGATGAAATTGATTAATCATGAGATCGATGTTCATGACAGGATCTCACACGTGTGGAGCCTATTCCCACATGTGAAAAGATGTACAAATTGTACTTGTAAATAGTTAGATTCATTTTGGTTCAATCTACACAAGTGTGAATTTGATTTGTGGCTAGAATCTAAGAAAAAATCACTTTGACCAATTTCCATGTAATTAGCTTGTACTTCCATGTGAATGAGTAAATGCTTCCACATGTCAAGGTGTTGTTCACATGTGTGGATCAGGTTGTAGAGGATAAGATTTAGATATTCCACCTTGTATGCCTATTTTTGTGGAGACTAGCTTTTGGTTTCTAGCTAGTGTGATAAGTCAACTTTGGATAATGGGCATATTTGGCTCCTACTAGTGGATCTAGATGACTAGACACTCTTCACATGTGTGAAGGCCTCCTGGACATGGCCTGCTGGATAGTACTCAGCTTGTGGATGTACTTGATCTATAAAGAGATCAACCAAATCAATAGAAAGTTGATGAGACATTGGCAATCTAGCAATTTGCTTGTAATTCACTCATTGGAATTGTGTTTTGATGATTGAAATGAACTTATATGCAATTGTACTTTGCTCTCACGTTGCAGTCCGTACAGAGACTGTCCTCCACACGTGTGAGGCAGCACTTTATTGCTTTTGATCATTAGATCCGTTGCTCTTGCTAAAATCATAGTGCATTGTTTCTAGATCAAGATCTGGTCTATAGAACTTGATAGATCTTTGGATTTAGCAATCAATAACTCTTGTAGATTGATTTGTACAATCAATCATTGTCCTTTTCTCATAAAATCAGCGTATCAGAGCCAAGTACAAGAGTGATTAATGATCCATAAAACTTGTGAAAAACATTGACATTGTGTTGTTTTTTAACTATACTTGAGTGGGCGAGCTCTAGGAAAGTGATAACTTCAATCTTTTTGGTCCAGATTGATTTGTGGGCTGCAGGTGTACTGTCGACACATGTGAAACCATACAACAATCTTCAAATCAAGTCTCTATAGTGTTTTTGGTCCAAAAATTTGCATACTAGTCCAAAATTCATGATTTTTGGTGCATTCCACTGAATGCTAATGATCAAATAGAGGTTTGAGTCATTGAAGCATTAGATCATATCTTTAAGGTTGGTTTGCTCATATCTTCACCTCACTTCAATCTTGCAAACTCGAGTTGTGTGAGTAATCTACTTGGGATTTTTTATGTATTTTTTATGATTTATGATCAATTAGAGTAAAGTAAAGTAAGGGTACAAGGTTAAAACCATGCTTTAAGTGTCTGATTCATATTTGATATGTCTTTTATGCTCTAGCATAGATAGGTCAAGATTGATGCATTTTAGCTTGACTAGTCTAGACCAAGATTGATGCATTTTAGCTTGACTAGTCTAGACGAAGGTTGATGCATTTTAGCTTGACTAGTCTAGACCAAGGTTGATTTGTGGGATTTGTGCTAGCATCTATGCTTGAGTATCAATTGTGATTGATTCACTTGGTCCTTTCATAAAAATAGAGCCAAAGTAGACATTAATCAATAAATCAATCATAAACCATGTTTGAAGCTACTTTATATTCTTGGAGGAACTCCATTTTAAGTTTCGGATCAAACGTCAACTTTTGGAGATGCCAAGATGATTCATAATCGAAATGGTTGCATTTTACAAAACTTGTGACCAAAAATGAAGAATGATCAAAAAATTTGGAGGCAATCCAAAATAAAAGATTTTTTTCTTCAAGGTTCTAGATGCCCTTTGAAATAGTTGACCTTGGAGAGTATATTCTAGATTTATCTTCACCATTAAATTTGGATCACTCAACCCAATTAAGAGTCTAGATATATTTGTTAGGCACATATCAAATACTCATAGATTCTAATTTTGGTTTTAAAAGTGTTCATTGATTTGATCCAAAATCGAATATCTAGATTGTTGTTTTTTCAATGTCGCTTTCAACAATATGAAAATTGGATATTTTCTTGAATAAACTTGATTAGTTTATTTTATATATCCTAAAGAGTGAGTGTGTGGGGGTCCTTTTTTAGTTATTAAAGAGTGATTAGGAGGAGAGAGTTTTTAAAAGAAGGTACATGTCATTGATCAAGATTTTTCAAGGAGTCCAAAGTCAATTTTTTTTTTGAAAAACATTGGAATTTTGTGGAGGATGCATGCTAGATCCAAAATCTATCTCATGGAAAAAGAGCTATTGAATGCAAATGGGTTTCATATTGAAGCTTAATCAATATGGATCAATCAACAAGCATAAGGCTGGCTAGTGGCAATATGCTCAAATATGAAATATTGATTTTGATGAAACTTTTGTTCATGTGGCCAAGATGGACAGATTAGGATATTGACTTTCCTTGCAACTCCCTTCATGTGGGAATCTTCACAAATGCAGATTACAAATGTCTTTTTAAATGGTTATTGTTGAAGCATAAATCTACATGGGCAATCTGAGGGATACAACGAGGCCAAGAAAAAAAAGTTTCTGTTTTGGAAAAGAGCCTTTATGGACTGAAGTAGTTCCCAAGAAGTTGGTATTTATAGTTGACCCTTTTTTTTAATATCAATGCTCATGCAACAATGATTAGAGATAGTATCTTGACTATCCAAGAAACAAGAAACAGTCTCATTTTCTTCTACAGAATTTGAGTATAAGGCTCTTACAACTACAACCAAAGAGATGCTTTTGATTAAGAGACTATCGGTTTAAAAATTTTATTGAATTCCCGCCGTATGTTGAAATAATCAATTCTCTCAATGTCTTGCAATCAACCTAATTTTTCATCCAATACGTAAACACATTGAGATTGCACACCACTTAGTGAGAAAAAAGGTCCAAGCTAAAGAAGTACAACATGTATCTACATCAGATTGTGCGGCTGACATCTTCACCAAACCTTTTAAAAATGATACTCTCATAAAGTTTAGATCAACTTTAGGAATTGTTAGTAAATCTATGTTTCTTCCACCAAGTTAGAATTGAGGAGTGACAAAATTTCTCAAATTCTAACCTAATTTTTCCATGTCATATCTTGGTATGGTTGATAGATCACAACATCTACTAATACTTAATGTATTTTGGTGACTTTTGGAAGTGTGTCAAATGTTATGTAAGCTAAAATATATTAATATCTATTGATAGGAATCGAGTCCCTTAAAAATAGGAAATCTAGGTAGTGACAGATGGCTAGTCAATATTGAGTCACCAAAAGTCAATAAATTACTCGAGAGCTAGATAAGTTAACATTAGACACTTTTGGAAGTGGAAAAACCTCTGATATTGAAATCTAATATGATCTTATATATATTCACATGATCTTTAATTAAGTGATTAGAAAACATTGGGTTTTGCAATTCAATCTTGAAAACTTGAGTCGTGTGAGGTATTTGCTTGTAATGTTTGATGTATTTCTTGTGATTTATGATTGATCATAGTGAGGTATAGTAGTTATATGGTTTACGCCATTCTTGAAGTGTTTTATCTATATTTGATATGTTTTTGATGCTCTAGCCAAGATAAATCAATGTCTGACTATTTTTTATCAAGTTTTGATTTGTTGGATCGTGCTATCAGATATGCTTGAGAATAAATTGTGATTGATTCATTTGCTCCTCCTTTCATAATTTTTTGTAACATTTCTAGCCATAAACTATGTGACACTTTTTCTAATAGTAAAAGATCATGTACAATTTATGAAGCCAACTGAGCACTTAAAGGGTGCACAAATAAAACAAAGACATTCTAAAGACTCAAAACTAGTAATGTAAGGAAATACCATGGAAGCTATGATCTTGGTCTGAACAACCATACTATTTACTAAGAATCATCCAAAAGGCTATTGTGATCAATGACTTTATTTGTCATTATATGCAAATGCTAAATAACATTGTCCACTTTTGAAACTACACTATTGAAGCTTAATTATCCATGTAATCTTATTTGATATAAATGACAACATACTATCCTTGACTATGCAAATATGAAATAGAGTGAAAGTACAAATTAAGATCGAGCAAATTTGAGCATGAATGTGAAGGCTTACATGAATATAACTTCACAAGTTTCAAAGTGCTCGTTTAACTTGTTGCATATCAAGATTGCCACACATCCTAAATTATACACATTTTGAACACCTTGGAAACAAATCGTGCCTATTATACTACCAAGTCTATTCATGATCCAAACATCGACCGTATTGTGCTCTTTGACTTTTCTTTGAAAATAGTGATTATGCTCAAGCATGGTCCAATTCAACCTACAAAGAAAAAAACGGGGAGAGAGAAATTGTGTTGTCCTCAACTAAGAGGTTAAATTGAATAATGGCATAAGCCAAAGACTAAGAATCAAGTGTAGCTATATTATGATAAAATTAACATGTGCATCATTAATTTGGCATATAATATGAAGGTGATTTCATATGGAGCTTTGTATCTTTCCTTTTTGAGAAGCAATATTGACAAGAGGAATGTTGACAAATGTTCTAATGATATCTGAGAAAGACATGTCTCTCTTACATAGAGCTCCTAGATATGTTTGTCATGTTTGTACAATGTGGTTGGATTTTCCTTCAACTCTAGCCTTGAAAACCTTGAATCGCCTTTGAGGATCTAGAAACATGCTCTTGAAATATCAATGATTATCTTCAAAGATCTGGCAGCTTGTTGTATCCTAAGATAAATTGTTCGTAGATACTTATAAAACTATTTTTCCATCTCAAATACTCTTCTTGATTTGATACTTAATTATCACTAAACTTTGAGTTTGTTATTTTTATGAAAATTTTTACAAAAATTGCATGCCAGCTAGTTTACGAGCACATTTAAAACAAAAATAGAAATCAAT
The DNA here is from genome assembly GCA_029204225.1 of Diphasiastrum complanatum. Classification (NCBI taxonomy): domain Eukaryota; kingdom Viridiplantae; phylum Streptophyta; class Lycopodiopsida; order Lycopodiales; family Lycopodiaceae; genus Diphasiastrum; species Diphasiastrum complanatum. The sequence goes on from CM055099.1 coordinate 34,828,303, forward strand.
GAAGCAGTAAATGTCAATAAAGTGGTAAAGGAATATAGGTCAGAGACAATAGATTATTTTGGAATAATCTCTACAGAGACGTTATTGCCATGAGTCTCGCAAAAAACATTGAAGACTTAGAAAGCCAATTTGACAAATGAGTCCATTGAAATTGTGTTGATAGGCTCTACAACATCCCATATTTGAAAAGGTCACACATATTTCTGAATAGATGGAGCCTTGCCCCAAACAATTTAGCAACAAATTTGCTCCTCTAGCATTAATCAGACAATTGACGATCAAATCAATTAGAGAAAGAAAATAATTATACGCTAACTTAGGGCTTTGATAAGTGCTAGCCCAACAGTCTAGTGCTCAAAAGACAAAAGGATTGTGAAAGAAATATCACTAGCCCAATCAACATCAACATAACCCTACAACTTAGGCAAATCATATTGTCTTGAATAAACTAGACCCCTCAAGATTCGTTTGGCTACTTTCCAATGATCCATCATGGTGCTACCATAAACTGATTGACCAAAATCATAGCATAGCAAATGTTTGTTTGTGTGGTAGTAAGATCAGAGAGGTTTCCAACCAATTGATGTGAAGCAAGGTGACATCAACTGGACCACTATCATCAATGTGTGATAACTTCTTACCAACCTCACAAGATGCAGTCAGATATCTGAAATCTCCTAAGAGTTTCATAAACATATTTACTTTGAGAAAGTCTAATATCATGAGCATTTTTCCATACTTCTACCCCTAGATAGTAATGCATTATGTCTACATATTCCATCTCAAACTATTTGCATAGATAAACTTTGATGACAATATGTACAAGCTCTTGATCATTTCTAGTGATAATGATGTCATCAACATAGAACACTACTTAAGCAACATTATCCCCATTTGTAAACGCATACAAATTGGGATTTGAACTAGTTCTCGTAAAGTTACAGAAAGAAGGTAACTATCAATGCATCCATAACATACCCATGGTGTCTGTTTGAGGCCATATAGTGCCATTTGTAGCTTGCACACTTTGTCCTCTTAACCTTCGATAACAAAGCTTTGTGGTTGGAGCATGTACACTTTCTCTTTCAAATTTTTATTCAAAAAGACACTTCACATCCACTTGATGGATCTTCCATCCAAAGTAGAATATCAATGCAATAACCAAGTGCATCGTTGTCTATTTTGCTATGAAAGCAAACATTTTTTCATATTTGATACTTTGCTTTTTTTATAGCTTTGACAACTAGGCGCCTTTTTCATAGCTTTGACAACTAGGAAAAATTCTTGATCAAGATCATCAAAGTCCTCAAAAACAATTACTAGACTTTTAATTTTTTTTTTGCATTCCCAAATCAAACTAACAATAAGCTATTAGCTATACTAGGTACATACTGCACATTACTTACCATCTTATCTTTCCACTAGATAATCTCACTGGTACAACTCCAACATCTTCAAAGGGTAGTAATTGTGTTAAAACTCCCATGATCTCTGATAGCTTTGAAGGTTGACACACACCCCATACACAGTGACGACACACCATATCAACCATTCGTAGGCTCATTACTGACCCACCCCCATGACCATGAACTGGAGTTATCGACATCATCATGCTTGGTCAATCCTCCAACAGTAATTGATGTCACGTACCACCAACCATTGCTCTCAGCTCTCTCTAGCACACATCTCCTAGTCTGGAGATACATCCTAGCTACCACACATGCTCCCCATCCCCCAACTCCAGAGTAGACTAAGTGAATAACCGTAGAGATACCCCACCTCTATATAAACATAGTGCAAGTGGGTCCCAATCAAGCATGGTTCCATCGATGACACATGACCTCCTAGGATGGTGACATGTGGCACCCAAACATGTCAATAACCTCACCTACCCCTCGTGAGGCTATCACTGAAGAGCGTACCATTATGGTACATAGCAAATTGTCCATCCACTTGTCCAACCTCATCGCAAGTATAGATCTCTATAAACTCTAAGAACCACTCTTTCCTTGAGAAAATATGCCTGGAATCTCCTTTTTCAATGTACAATCTATCATTGGCATTGCTCACCACCAAATTGTTGTTGGTTGGCATAATTGCTCACCTGCAATTTTCCTTTGGATTGTCCTATTTCCTTTTGCTCCTTAAGGCACTCATGCTCCCAATGACTAGGCGTATTGCTATAGTGACAGTTTTTTGGTTTCTTTAGTTTTAGATTGCCTTGACCTTGATGCCAATTGCTTGATTTGAATAATCATTCGATCATCCTTGAAACTGATTGAATGGTCCACAATTTGAATTGCCTCCTCTTGATTGATGTCTTCCACGACCAAATCTACCGCCTCTTCGTGCTCTTGCCGCAAGAGCTTGATCATACCATTTGTTGCAATGGCTTATATTCTCATGATATTGCTCTTTCTGCAAAAGCAAACTGCCCAATTCCTCATAGCTAGAAATTCTCTCCCATACTGCTGTGTTGGCCACAAAAGTTTGAAATGAATCACTTAAAACTATTCAACATTCTTGAACAATTTTACAATCTTCAATTTGCTTGCCAATAACAACTAATTGAATTTAAATTTCTTTCACTTTCAACAGCTAAGCAATGATCATTGCAATTTCAACAAGTGAGTAGTCAATCATCCATCCACATTGTGTGTGATCTTGTTCTAAACAATAGAACTCGAGAAATATTGGTCATCTCAAACAATGCTCTCAACATATTATAGGCTTCCTCTAGTTTTTTCAAATTTGAGATATAGGCAATTATGGCATCCTTGATCAATAAATTGATCACATTTGAAACTTTTTGACTCCACTTGTTGAATGCACGTTGTTTTTCTTTAATGACAATTTTGTCTCTTTGTTGGTTACAACTTTTCATAACTCTTTAATTCTTTGTTGTGGAGTTGAGCATGTGATTTTGATTTGCATATAATTTTAAAATAACTATTTTTCTAGATCCTGATTAAAATGGCTAGATTTCTCAAATGCGAAGTAACCATTATTTAAATAATCATAGATCATATAAAAGTGGCTACTCACCCATCCATGCTCGACAAATAATCAACATGATAGAAAATTGCATAAGGTTACAAAATATGAATTATAAAAAAGATAATAGGGATAAGGAGATGATGTTGACAATACTAGTGTTGGAGAGATGAGCTTGAGGAGAAAGCCTTGTAACACTAATGATCTAAAATACATCCACATGCATCCCAAAGAATGTAGTTATGTTGGTTTTAGAGAAAGAAAAATGGAGCAAGGATAAATCTAACCCAAAATATGATTTAATTCTCTCTAAAATTAAAATATATATTTGCATGAGGCAATTGAGAAAAAAACATAATTTTGAAATGGATTAGATTGTGCTAGTGTGAGAAAGTAATGAAACAATATGTAAATAAAGCTAAAAAAAGATCAAGATGTCATCAAATTTGCTCTATTTTGAAAATGATCAAGTAGACAATAGAAAAAGCAAGCACCATTATACATGACAACTAATTTAGCTACAAACTAGATGGAAGTCTTGATAAGGGTGGAAAAGATAAATATACAATTGAAAATAAATTAATCAAAAAATCCAAAGAAATGTTTCCTATTTGATTGAATGGCACTGATGGTGAAGATTCATATGTTAGGCCGCCACTTTACAATTGTTAGGAACTGCGTAACCACGTTGAAGGAAAAGCTAGTTTGATCTACCTAGCCAATGCCCCTCCTAGCCCAGTGTGAGTTTTCATGGGAGCGGTAGGTGGTAGTTACTGCCAACACCCACTGTTCATGCTACATGCATTCATTAGATTATTGTTGCATGTGGGGTCTCAGTCGATCATTGAAGGATTGCATGGCCCCTGACAGTCATGCATGCATCCTGCATGCGTATGCATGTGTCCGCATGGGCAATACTGGCCCTCATACCGACTGCACGGTATGCATGCATGCCTGTGACTCACACTGTCCTATGCCCTCATACCGACTGCACAATATGCATGCATGCCTCTGACTCACACTGTCCTCTGCCCTCTAGTGGGTAGCCCAGATGTCTGGTTGGGTTGGTACTGTTATGGTTTCGTAACACTCCCTCCCCCTTAAGAGCTGTCTTGGTCCTCTAAGACAAAATCTGGATATAATTGTCGAAGTATACTGCCTTTTTTCCAAGTCGCATTCTCAACTGGCTGATCCTTCTACTTGATTAAATACTCTTGATATAGGGTATGACGAGTTTGCGTCTCCCTAACACTGAGAATACTTTTTGGCTCATGTGGAAGTTGTTGAGAATCCTCGAAAGAACTAGAACATTGTCCCCGACTAGATTATCTGATCTAGTTAAAGCCCTTCGTAACCGACTAACATGGAAAACTGGATGGTGGACTTAGTACTGGTCGAGGGTTCTAGCTCATAGGAAACTTCACCTATCCTAATAATGGTAAACAGACCACAATACCTAGGAGACAACTTAGCACACACTCCTATTTTGAGAGTTTTAGAGTCATCTGAGACTCAAAGAAAGACTGTTTCACCACAGGAGAACTGCACATCCCGTCTGTGTGGATTTGCAAACCGCTTAGCTCGATCCTGGGCTTGCCTATTGCTGTGTTTAGCATGTTCTACCAACTGGTTTAGGTCTTCTATAAAGTTTTTTCGCTGCTTCAACTTTTTCTTGCTTAAACTACTGTTCTGGGTGAGCGTGGCTAAAACCCATACATCAGCATGAATGGGTTGTATCCCATAATTGAATGTTTGGCATTGTTATAAGCAAACTCTAATATGGAAGATGTTCCTCCCAATTACTCTACTTTTTACTGACGTATGCAGGAAGCATATCTTCTAACACCTGATTTACTCTTTCTGTTTGATCGCCTGTCTATGGATGGTCTATAGTACCCATCTTTAGTTTAATATGGAGATGATGGAACCCTCCAAAAATTTCCATTTAAATACTATCCCGGTCGCTGACTATGTCAGAAGGGAGACCGTATAATTTAAATAGCCCATCACCTTGCTAACTCTGGAGCTCTTACGGTTGTTTTGGTCAAAATAAAATGAGCCATTTTGGTCAAACGGTCAACTATGATCCATATAGTGTCATGATCCTTAGGCCTACTATTAATCCATGAAAATACTTTGCCATTTCCTAGCTAGTATTTCTAGGGGCTGTAACAACCCTCCTGTCTTAAGACGCTCTGCTTTATTAATTTGACACTTCTGGCAACTGATTACATACTATTGGACGTCCTTTTTCATACTAGGCCAGAAGAATTGACTACAAAGAAGCTCATAGGTCTTCTGAATTCTTGAGTGTCCCGCACTAAGGCTAGGGCTATCATGACACTCATACAAAATTTGGCGCCTAAAATCCTCAAAGTTGGGATTTGTGCCCGATCTTGCTAGTTTCTGATAAGAAATCTTGCAAATAATTATGGAGGATTTATGTACACAAAAATTGATTCGCTGGTCAAAAAACAAGCTGACTTATGCTCTTACAAGGTGTTGGAAATCCCATTAGAAGTGCACTAAAAAATCAGTGGAAGACGCAGAGGAGGATGCCATTACCACAATATTGATCTAACATCTATGCTTTGATACCAATGTTAGGAACATCGTAACCACATCAAAGACAAGCTAGTTTGATCCACCTAGCCAATGCACTCTTTTACAGAATGCCCCTCCTAGCCCAATGTGAGTTTGCATGAGAGCGGTAGGTGGTAGTCACTGCCAGCACCCATTGTTCGTGCTGCATGCATTAGATTACTATTGGATGTGGGGTCCTAGTCCATCACTGAAGGATTGCATGGCCCCTAACTGTCATGCATGCGTCTACATGTGTCTGCATGTGTTCACATGGGTATTACTGGCCCTCATACTGACTGCACGATATGCATGCATGCCTCTGACTCACACTGTCCTCTACCCTTTGGTGTTAGTTGTACCCATATGTATTGTTGGGTCAAAACTGTTACAGTCTCATAACAACAATGATAGATGTTGAGGCCATAAGATTTTTCTTGCCTTCAACACACAACAACCGTATTGAGTCAATATTGATCTCATCAAGATATTAGGACCAAAATGCGTACGATATGAAATTTAGGACTAGGAAGGCATATTACAAATATATATCTTAGACAAAACTAAGAGTTTGTCAAGAAATGAAGTATTCCATAGGTTAGTTTCCTCCAAAAGTAGACCATATTGAAATGTATTGTCTGAGGTAGACTTTCTAATATGGTCTACTTTTGGAGGAAACTAATCTTGGACATTTCAATATGGTCTACTATAGTACACCATATTGAAATGTCTCCAATTGATAGCTAATAAGGCCCCAAGAGACATTACAAATTGATGTTCATAATGTATTCCACATTAGTTGCAATTTTGCTCTTTTTGTTACAAAATTTGTTGCTTCTCTAAAAAGGTAGAATAAGTTACGTTTCATGAGAAGGCAAGGAGAAGATGTAGAACTACCTTGTAGAGAAACTTTGTTTGCTTGGTCCTTGGCTTTTCTCTTTGAATTGTCACGTGCTTTCAAAAATTGCCTTAATGTTTTTTCTTCCTTGAAACCCCTGAAATCAAAATGGGGTGCTTAGCTCTTTGCTTGATATTGCTTGTGATTGTTTGCCTTAGCTTATTATTTTGACTTTCACAAACTTACAATGATATGCTCATACTAGTTTGGAGTCTATGCGTGTGATTTGATTACAAGTCAACACCTAGTAACATACACAAGCTTTTTACCCATTTGTCATCTAGGTAGTGATGATATTTTTAGTTTGGTAACGTGAGTGATGCACGTGACCCATTTTAGTTTATAGAATTACTGGTATAAGATCTATGAGCTAAAACTTGAAAACTAGTGTTGTTTCACTATGCTTGATTATTAGTTTATAGCATACTTTTTGAATGATGTCTTAGTCCAAGGAAACTTCATGTGTGTTTTTGCATGCCTTCATCATTGAGTAGAATTTTAAGAAAAATCACACCTTTTGATCGGTGTTACATAGAAACAAATACAAATTTTTGATCAAATATTTTTCACATTGAATTGATATTTGCATTAGATTGGGAGCACTATATTTGATTGTAACAAACTTCTAGACCACTATCGGAAACCTCCACACACCTAATTTTGAATCCTACTAGATATTAGACATGCTAGGACATTTGAGAGTTTTAAATCTAATTTCCTAGCAATCCATGACTCATATTGTCAAATTTTGTGATCTTTTAGCATACTACAGCTCTAAGATGATGCAAAAAGTGGAAAAAAATAGATTTGGAGATTTTTTTAGCCTCTTTACATATCTAACATTGAGCACATCAAACTCTTGCATTTGCATGCAAAATTGATAGAAAGTTAAAACGTTCATTTTACTAATTTTGATTTTCAGTGTAGAACTCACCATCTAGGATATCAATGTTTTTTGCAACATTCATAGTTGTCTTTTCCTGACATGCTAGTATAATTTATGGCATTTAAGATCTTATTGCCAAATACTATGATATCTTGTACAAATGCATGCAAACAAAATTTAGCGACTATCTTAAGCATTTATCACAATCACACCTAGAATATATTTTACTTATTCACGCAACAATTTCCTCAAGGTTGAAATAAATCTATGCTCCTGTCATCAAATTATCGTTATCACACTAATACAATCATGCATAAGTTCTCATTAAATTATATGAATGATTTTATGCATATAGAAACTATCAACATTTCCATAAGACTCACCACAGAACTGTATATTATGATGAATAGCTTTTCTGGCAATTTGCTTGCAAAAAGCAGTCTATCAAAATCATCATGTGCTCCCTTGCTTGTGATGTGCACCAACCTTTGATCCGCAAGCATCCATTTCCATAGATCTTGGTGAAACACGTTCAATTACTCCAATCTCCTTAATGCAAGTAATAGGTGTTTTGTTGCCATTATACAAGCTTCTTTGACCCTAACATGACATATGTCAACCTAAGCAAAGCTAATGACTACAACATCAAATCAAACTCCCATTCATAGAGCTGTCAATCCAAGCTCACCCTTGAGCTATGAGAGTCTAGATGTTGTTCAAGCTTTGAACTTGCTGCAAAACCAAATCTTGGACATGCAAGCCAAGCATGTCGTAGCCGAGCAAGAGTGGCGTTCTTCGACGCATTCGCGGTCCGCTAGTTTTTATCCAATGTTCAATCCAGAATTTTTTTCGGGCAAAAAGAAGGACCGGCTTTCCGATGTGGTATTGTCATGGCTTGATCGGTGGAATAGTCATTTTTTCATGCACGATGTTCAAATTGTATGGTTTGCCAAATGATATTGTTAGTGATTGAGACTCCAAGTTCATTGGCAAGCCTGGCAAGCAGTTTTTGAAAAACTTGAAACAACTCTTAGTCTTAGTTCTTCAAATCACCCAAAATCTGATGGGCTGACAGTGTCAAAAATAGGATAGATAATGTAACAGCAGAAACTTCCTACTTCCAATGTATGACTACACCTATCAAAAAATTGAACAAAACAGTATTGATGCAAATCACATCCAATCTCTAACAACTAACTTTGAAATCGCTAGATACTAAGTGATTACGTAGCCAAACATAAAGCATTGAATTCTCAGACAATTTCTAAGTTACGAAAGGAATACAGAGATGCATGCATTCTGACATATACTGAACGCAATAAAAAATAGTATTGATTCAGAAAAACAAAATTACATGCTAATGAGCGCAAAACAATAGCAAATAGAAACCGCACACTCTAAGCTGTCTCTGAATAACTGAGAATAAGTCTGATAATAAGCAGTTCTATTGATAAGCAGTAGCGCAATAGCAACTCTAAAATAAATCTCTAAAAGACTGAGCTAAAATGCTCAAGAGAGTTCAAGCTTGAAAGCTTGATAGAGAGTTGACTATAATACTTTCTGATTGTGAACAATTTGCTTGATAAGAGCGCAGGAGGCGTCGTGTAATAATACTCAAATCCTTCACAATTCACAATATTGATTTGTTACTTGATGAGATGTATGAACAACTGATTTATACTAAGTTTTTAGGTCTTCAAATGTGACTGCCAGTTAGCTGGAGTCTGCTGGCATTCATCCAGTTCCTTCTCATAAATAATTGCTGATAAGCGGTGATAATTGTCATAAACAGTTTTCTGCATAAATAAACTAAACTGTCACTCTGCATAAATGACCTAAAATTGCCACAAACGACAATGTCGCAAAAAAGCGACAGTGTCGTTTTGTGGAGAAATGCGATAGTGTCGCAAAATCTCATGTCCATAATATTGGGGTAGTCTCACACTTTGCCAAAGTCATTTTCTTAACATTTGAGGCACTTTGAAAAATGTGAAAAATGCGACTCTGCATTTTTACTCGTAATTTTTGATAGGCGAAAAATAAGAAAAAGGTGACACTGCATTTTTACACATAATTTCTGACAGGCGACAGTGTCGCAAAAAGGTGAAAAAGATGACACTACAATTTTACTCCTAATTCCTGACGGACGACACTTTCGGGTTTCTAGAGAAAGAAAATGTGACACTGTTGTCAGACTCCGTGTATTTCTACAGACTGTGTAAAAACACTTGTAATTCTGCAGACTGTATAACGACATGGAAAAATCCGTAGAACTGGATAAACAATAGATGAAGATTAAAACCGATTAGTCGATTAGTAGAAAGGAGAATAATCCAACAGACAGAACGTGTCAACCAGACGTTGGAAGATATGCTGAGAGCATATGTTTCTCACCGACAGTCTAATTGGAAAAAGTATCTCCCAATAGTTGAGTTCGCGGACAATAGTGCCAAGCATTCTACCACCGGATTCAGTCCTTTTATACTGATGTATGTCTTTCAACCGCGTTCTCCAATTTCGGTCGGACTCAAAGGTCTCAAGGTGCAAGTTGTAGTAGATTTCCTGCAAGATATGCAATAAATGCTGCTAGTGGCCAAGGAAAGCATGAAAATCGCTTAGGATAGAGCTCAGTTTTATGCTAAACGCGGTTGCTCACCTCAAAAAATTGAGGTTGGAACCTGGGTGTATCTTAAAATTCCTAAAGATTCAAAGATACCTCGGACGGGAAAATGCCATAAGCTATCTCCTCGATATAGCGGACCTTATAAGGTTGTAAAGAAAATTAACCCGGTCACTTATTAGCTAAATCTTCCGATTGGGGTTGGGGTTCATCTTGTTTTCCATGTAAGTCGTGTAGAGGAACGACTTAATAGAAAGAATTCCCTAATTCCGGAAGGTGAACTGGTTGAGTTAAAGGATTTGCCTACCTTTGTTTCTAACGTACCTGAAAAAGTGGTTGACGTTCATCATCACCAATTGAGAACCCATTTGGTTTCTCAATTTCTTGTACGTTGGAAAGGCAAGTCAGATGACGAGAGAGAAGACTATTTAAGACTAAACTGCCATGGTTTGCTCCCATTAGGAGGAGACTCTTAAAGGGGGGGGGAATGTTATGTACCCATAAGGGCACACAATAGGAAACTTGAGGTGACGGTCTCTTTATGGGACTGAATGCTGATCTGGAGCATAGGTCTTTTGGGTGCCACATGTCAATATCTTATTGGCATTCGGTGACTCGTTGTATGGACCCACGTCAGTGTGTACAACTGCCGCGTGTTGTTGGTCATGCGTGACTCCTATGGACGGAGATGACCCACTTCGACTATGTATATAGAGGTGGATCTCCATGAGCTTGGCATTCATTCTCTCCAGGAGAATGAAGAGCTCTCCCACTGGTGGTTAGGTCAGGACGATTATGTAGGCCTCAGGATGTAGGTAGGCGAGGGTCGAGGATAAGGCATGGTGGTATGGGACACCATGGCTTACATGAGATCCGAGCTTGCTTGATGGTGGTCTATAGCTCCAGTGCATGGGGGTGAGGTGGCAATACCTCTATGGTTGGGTGGTAACGTAGCGTTCGTCACTTGTTTGTGCTTTAGCAATGACTGGCACGACGATGGGGATTCTAACACAACCCTAGCCTCTTTCCTGGAGTCATGCCAAGTAGGTGGCTAGTTGGTCAGATTTTCATCATAAATTTAGGTGTAGGTCCTATAATGTAGGAATCACTACCAAATAGACATGACCAACTCTTTAGACTCAATCTAACCCACACTAGGATAGATTTTCCATGTGGCATCTTGGTCTCACACGTGTGATACCCACTCATGTACATACTTTACAATATTCTACATGGCTAGATTTGCCAACATTGGCAATTTTTCACTCCTCCTCAAATCTAGCCTTGGAAATTATGATGCTTCTATCTATTACTCCAATTGAAGATCTTAGCTTAACAAATGAATCCTTAGGCAAGGATTTAGTGAATAGATCAGCTAAGCAATTTGATGATGGCACATGTTGGAGCTTGATTTCTTTGGCTCACATCTTCTCCCTCACAAAATGATGAGCAATCTCGATGTGCTTGCTCCTTGCATAGAATGTAGGATTGGTAGCAAGTGATTGGGCTGATTGGTTATTACAATAGATGATAGGAACCTCCTCTTTAATGACATGAAGCTCCAAAAATAGCCTCTTGAGCCATAAGACCTCCTTGCATGTCGATGTCAAGGCCTTATACTCGGATTCTGTGGAAGACAAAGAAATTGTATCTTGCTTTTTGGAAAGCCATGATACTATTCCGTCACATAAAAAGATGGCAAATGCACCTGTTGACTTTCGATCCATTTTGTCACCTGCAAAATCCGAGTCACTATAGGCTCTTAAGCCAAGGATTTTGCATGAATTGGCTTAATTTTCCAACACTATAACTAAGATCAGGTCTAGTTATAGTCAAATATATCAAGGAGCCTATAAGCCTTCTTTATAAAGTGATGTCCTCAAAGCATGCTTCATCACCATCAATAGATGCTTTTACATGTTGCTCCATTGGAGTCTCAATGCCTTTACAATTTTTCATTCCAAATCTATCTAGGATGGATGTGGCATTCTTAGATTGACAAATAAAACTAAAATCACATCCTCTTATGACTTCTATTCCTAGAATGAAGCTCAATAGGCCGAGATCTACCATTTTAAACTCTTTAGATATTGCAATTTTTACATCCCTTATTCCATCTAGATCATTTCCACTTAAAATAATGTCATCAACATACAATACAAGGATAATGATCTTTCCATCATAAAATCTTATGTACAATGATGGATCATAAGCACTTAAAACAAAGTTGATGGAGATAAGGAAAGAGTTTAGCCTAGAGTACCATGCTCTAGGTGCTTGCTTGAGTCCATAGAGACTCTTTTTCAGGAAACACACCTTTCCTTCATGCTTTGCCTTGATGAAGCCCTCGGTTGCCTCATGTAGATCTCTTCATCCAAATAACCATTGAGGAAAGCATTTGTGAAATCAAGTTGGAATAGCTCCCAATTGAAGGTTGTAGCAAGACTAATGATCAACCTGATAGTAACAAGCTTGGCCACAGGAGCAAAAGTCTCATCATAATCAATGCCTTTGGTTTGCAAAAACCCCTTTGCTAGAAGCCTAGCTTTATGCTTACTTATTGATCCATCTTGATTATATTTCAATCTATACACCCACCTGCAATCAAGTGGTTTCTTCCCTTGAGGAAGATCAACAAGATCCCAAGTATGATTCTCCATGAGAGCATCATACTCCACTTGCATAACATCCATCCAACTCTTTGATTTACAACCATCTTCATAGCAAGTTGGTTCATCAAGCATTGAAGTAAGAAAAGTGTCAGAGATAAAAGATGAAATGCCTTCCCTTTGATCACCTTTGCCATCATAAGTGAGCCTCAATGGCTCGGCCCTTGCTCTTGTGGATCTTCTTGTTGTCCTTGTATCTTGAGGTGGATCCTCAAGCTCTTGATCACTTTGAAGCTCCTCATCCATCCTAGCATGATCTTTGGCATCAAGATGATTAGTAGCATTGTCATTCATTTCACAAGCATGTCCTTCATAAAAAATAACATCCCTGCTCACTATGAATTTCTTAGTGATGAGATTGAAGACTCTATAGCCTTTGCTATTCTGACCATATCCCACAAAGATGCCTTTGATGGAGGTTGCATCATCCTTCTTCCTTGTATCCCAGGACTGGTGTACATAGCAAGTGGATCCAAATATCTTAAGATCCTTGAGGTTTGGCTTCTCTCCAAATAGAGCTTTATATGGTGTGATTCCTCCAATGGTTTGGTTGAGCAATCTATTGTACAAAATATTAGCACAAGTGATTGCTTCACCCCAAAATGGTTTTGGTAGAGAAGCATCTAGCCTTAAGGCTTTAGCACACTCACAAAGAGATCTATTTCTTCTCTTGGCCACTCCATTTTGTAAAGGGGTATATGGACATGATAACTCCCTCTAAATGCCATTCGAACTACGAAACTCTATCATCTTATTGGAGATATATTCATCTCCATTATCACTTCTTAATACCTTGATCTTGTTGGCACTAAGTTGATTTTCTAGTAGAGTTTTCAACTTTACAAATGAATCAAACACCAAAGATTTACAAGACAAGAGGTAAATCCAACCATATCTACAATGATCATCAAATATAGGTGGCTCTGCTATAAACTTAGCCAAGAAAGAACTTGAGAGCTTAGCACGTGCAAGCACCTTGTTGGTATTGTTGATGAATGTTTCATTCTTTTGCTCTTGCTATCAAATTAGCCAAGAAAGAATTCGTGAGCTTAGCACGTGCAAGCATTTTATTTTTACTATTGATTGATGTTTAATTATTTTGCTCAACTACACCATTTTGTTGAAGTGAATATCGAATTGCTTACTAGCAAGAAATACCTTAATCCTTGCACCATTGATTCATTTATGCTCCCATCACTTTTTAGAACTTGGAAGTTTCTTGAGAGGTTGCTGCTTTGTATTTCTTGAAGCATTGAAATGTTTGGGATCTTTTTTATGAACACAATAAATGACATTTTTTAGCAGTCATCAATGAAAGATATTAAGTGCTTAGCTCCCCCTAATGACTAGGCCTTTATAAATCCACAAATGTAGGAAGAACCAACTCTATAGCATATCTTTGGCCCTATGTGCCAAGCTTGTCAAACTTTGTTCTTGCATGCTTGCCAAGAATACATGATTCACAAATTTTTTAGTGTGTAGATATGTTGAATTCGAGACCTTTGACTAGACTATTGTTGAACATATAGTAAACATTTTGCATATTGAGGTGACCAAGACTTTTATGCCCTAAGATGTTCTTGTCGACTTGAATAGTCTCAAAATTCACCGCTTCTAATTTCAAAGAATATTGATGGCTTTGTTTGTATAATAGCCATCACTAATTCCCTTCATTAAAAAAATTTATGTCTTTGTCTATGAAAGTACATTTGTTGACATTGAATCCTATGTTTAATCCAAAATATGTAATAATTTTACTGACAAGAATTTATTGTCAATTCAAAAATATAAAGAACATTGTCAATGCTTCTATTCGAATCATTTCTAAACCCAATTTAAATATATCATTCACCCTTAATAGGATGAAAGTCGTTGTCCCCAAGTTGAACATTTTTGTTGGTGTCGTATTTTCAAAAGTTCTTGAAACACTTGAATCTGCTAGCCATTTGTTGAGTGGGACTAGCAATCTTGATCATTCAGCTCTTCTATTTTTTGTTTGAGATAATTTCAAGTCTTGGTATTCTGAATTGTTGATAGTAGCAGGTGCCTGTTGATTTATTTTGCTTTTGTTGGAATTTAATTTTCTGCTCTCCTTAATTTTGTGACTTGAATTCTTCTAATATTTGTAGATATTTTCCTTGGGACTTGAAACTTGATATTTTTTGTTTTTTCCTCTCAATTTGAGAGCCAACAACTAGACTAATCACTTTTAGGATGATGAGGTTTTATCTTGGAGTAAAGCACCATGAATCTACCAAATCTTTGTTGTTCTTTCTCATAACCTCCTCTTGGAGCAACATAAAGGTAATGTTTTAAATGGTCAAGACTTGTTGAGCAAAAATCATTATGACAAGATGTTCATATGAATAAAAATGACGACTAGCAAGGAAATGGCATTGTCAACCTCATAAATGGGAGAACCCACTGGAGCAAGTTGGTTAGAGTCCTAATTCAAATTATGTGATCTTTAATCAAGCATCCTTTGAATATTTTTAGTTGAAATAATTTCTTCTCATAATTAGCCTTGTGGTGACAACTTGGTTTTTGAATAGGCTAACCGAAATATCCCAAGCTTCTCTCATTGTAGCAACATTATAATGTTCAACTTTATAATGTATGTCAAAATAGAAAAAAAAATGTGAAATTTTAATCAATTCTTGCTTCAAACTTGATGTGATGAGAGCAAGTGCCTTGCCATCTTGTTCTTTCCACTTTGTACAAGCAAATGAATATGTTTCTATTCTGATTTCTTATCCATCAACGAAGTACCAAAGGTCTCTCCAATAGCACCATCTTCACTCAGATTTTCCACATGCGAAAATCTTTCCCATGGAATCTATCAGTGAGTTTGATATCAAAAGTTGAGGCTCTCATTAATAATGTACAATGTAAAACAGAAAGTACTTTGATTTATTGATCTTTTACTGTTAGATCCTACTTTGATACTATGAAGATTTTTTATTTTTGAAATAGAGTCTTTGCCTATACTTTGAATTTGATAGTAAAGAACAAAGGTCAAAAGTAGTTGCAATTGTATTAAGGTTCAGAATGTATCACATTATGTTGTGCTTATAGAAGAGGTTCAGGATTAATATTCTAGCAAATAGTCAAGATTAGGATATATGTTATAGGCCACTTGTATATGCGGATGAGATACAAGTTCACAGAAATTAGGACCCAAGGTCAAGTAGAGTAGACTCAACCTACATAGGGGATATCAACCAATGAGGCATTAGCATCTACATCCTAAGTGTTGGATCACAACATGATGCAGATCTATAAAGGTTTGAATTGGTCATAGGAGGATATTAAGTACGAGGTTCGTTTTCTGTTATGAGCTTCCTACAATCCATATTTATACAATCCTAGGGCACATGTACAGTTAGCCTACTTTGACTAAGTTTTTATCCTCTTTGTTTGCTACACACATAAAAATTGCTAATATGTTTAGAGACAATGTTGGTGCCTTTTTTTTTATCAAGTATATCACCATTGTTGTTCCTATATACATGAGTCACTACTTTCCATGATTAGGGACAAATTTTGGGCTCTTTTCATCAGGTAAATGTTGTATTTGGGTTTTTGTCACAATTTTACTCTTAAGACAACTATTACCACTCAATCTACTATTCAGGTGCATGCATTCCTTTTGAACTTATTGAGGAAATGGATCAGTTAGAGGCAAATACGACATAGAAGCTTAAATTTCATGTAGGGATATGTTGTTGAGACATTACAAGAGTTCTAGAAATGACTTTAGATATCCATTTGTGTGGCCTTCAATGTGGCAATTATAAGTTGTGACATCGGTTAACAATCTTGTTGACCATCAAGTACAATGTCTTTAGCAATGGAAGAGAGTTACAAAAATGAATTTAGGATGTAGATTGTTATTTGGGGCGTTGGGGTCTTTTTAGCCACTAAAGGTTGAACACTGTAAAACCAGTTTGCTCCTAGCATGGACTAAACATTTTGCATAAATTCTTTTCTGATTTTTATCTGATTAGTTGCTATCTTCATCTACCTTTGGAGAAAATGCTGACACTGAGCCCAAAGAGAGAGAGAGAGAGAGAGAGAGAGAGAGAGAGAGAGAGAGAGACCAGTCCTTAGCTATTTCTGCGATAAAAGCTTTTCTTTTGTCCTTCGGTTCCTCAGAAGCTCTCACTTGTTTGGTTTCCTCAAACTGGCACTGCATGATATCAAGCGGCTAAAGTTTAACAGTTAGCATTTTCTGGCAATCAGTTATGCATTTCACTAGATGCAGATAAGTTTACTGTATATAACGAAGTCCAGATATTTCCCAAAGCAAGGGAAGCCATGACATAGATTCTTTCAGATGGCATATTTGAGATCAGTCACTGTTTTGCTTATGTTAAGTAGACTGAACGTCAAAAAAATTGTCTGGCCTCAAGAACTAACTTATCCACACTGCCTACCCTGCTTTACTCTAATTTGCTTGAAGGTTTTTTTCTTTAGAGGAACCACTTATTGTTTATGGATAATCCCAGGACTACCAAACTGTAAGTCAACTCTGAGAGCTCCAAAAGAAAATCCAGTTCGACTGACCTGAAAGAGCAGTTCGGCTAGTCCTTCGGGCCCAAATTAACTACCATTCTTACACAAAGCAGAAGAGCCTGTTTGATTGAATCAAACACGAAAGAGCCCCAAAAATGTTGATATAGTTATCTTCCCAGGTTTCGAAATTATTGTCGAACAAATGGTTGTAGCAAGAAGATGACGTTCTTTCTTTTATCAAAGTGGTGCTCAAAACGTATTCTTATAAGACCTAGCGTTTCCCTGATATAAAAACGAGTCAAAATTTTATGTGCAGTTGGAGTGACAGGTAGACATATCTGCAATACGGAAACGTTATGGGTTCAGATATCATTATAAAGACAGGCTGGGGCTTAGGACTATTGGTTTTCATTGAGGCTAGGTGTTCCATGTCCTTGACTTGTCAATTGGTCCTAATGCCTTGGTTTTTTACTCAGTAGGCTAGTATAGGCGCATCAACTTGACTAGCTAGCTAGCTAGCTATTCAAGTGTTTCAGCGACTAGTGACAATGTGCTTGTAGAAGGCCATTTACCGCTTTCAACTTCATAGGTGTCCAAAGCAAAGTTGTCAGTCATTCCTTAAAATACACAATCAATTCCATGAATCAACCAATAAAAAATTGAAACCATAGTGTCCCTTGGTACCGTTGGTATGGTACCGCCGGTACCCATGCAGCTGGAGACCAAGATGTTGAGGATCGGCCTCCTCCTGACATCAGTCCAGCCATCGGACATGATGCTGCATCCATATGTGGCCCAGTGGCGGCATAGAGGCTCCATCTCTCTGGACAAGGACTCGACCCTATCTCTCAACATGTGTGTATGGACAACCTCTGAACCAGGGACTCTCCAGCTCGGGCTGACAGACTGTGCAAGGCTGAATGCCCTTCTGAAGGGCTCAGAATCGGTGATGGCAAAAGGTAGGTTCAGCTCGTAAATCAAACTAGCCACGGACTGTGTGGCCTCTCTGTCCATGTGCGGCTGATGCGCGCCGCGAATGGTCAGCTGCACAAGGGCTCTACCTGGTGGGCGACGGGTGGTGGACCTCCAGCACGGTGCACCAACCGTGACAGGAATGGACGATGACGCGACGGGCTGGGCACTAGTGGATGCATCGGCTGTAGACGTGGAATGAGGAGAGTGGGATGCACTGGCAGGGATGGGTGCAGTAGCATAAGTGGGGTGCACTGGTGGAGGGGCAAGATCTAGCATGGGATACGAAAATTGCTGGCTAGGGAGATCATCCGGATGGGAAGGGAAAGAAGAAGGGATCTCATCCACATCCTCGAAGGCCTTGTCAGTAGCATCCTGGGCCTGCTCGGATGGCGGAGAATCCATGAGAAAATCGTAAACTGGGGGCGTGCGAGCAACAGGACGTGGTGGTGGAACCGCAGTGGCAACTAGCGGACGTGATGGGATGGGATCCACCGGAATGGGTGCAGATGGGAGTGAGTGTGGTGGAACTGTTTGAGGGGGATGAGGGGCAATGGGACGAGACGAGGATGCACTCCCTCTCCTCGTGCGTGCCAGCCAAGCAAGCAACAACTCTGGGTCAGCCACATAAGGAGCGGTGCAAACCCGGAGAACGCCCTTCGAAATGGTGTTCTCCCCTGCCACAAGACATGGCCCGTAGGTGTCTAGTAGTCGCTGCCTGTCGGGGACGGACATGCTGCCACAAAGGGCAGCATTTAAGGTGCCACCATTTTTGGCGCGTGCACCGAGCAGGTGGCCTTTAAGGCGAGTGAGGGATGCAACAAATTCGACGAGGCAGTATCGGCAATGCACGATCTTCTGACCGGTCTTGTTGGACTTGTCGGCAACCCACCTGACAATGTCTACCTCGTCCCACAGACCGGAAAGGTCGGAATGCACCATTGCGATGGAGAAAACTAGGGAAAAAATGCAGATGAAGCTGGAGCTGGAAGGATGGATTGTTGGAAAGAAAACAGCAGGGTTCACTATTGGAGAGACGCTAAAAATGGGCGAAGGCAGGGTGAAGCAAATCAGATGCAGGGCAGGGTGTTGCGTGGGTGAAGGGCGACGCAAGGGATCGAAGGCAGACAGGCAAAACAGCAGCGATGGCAGGGCGGAGGAGGACGCAAAAAAATTTCAGAGAAGATGCGAGGGGGGCGAGTAGATTTAGGTCAAAAAATAATTTAAAAAAATATTAAATATTAAAAATATTATTATATTGTGGTACCGCGGTACCATGATGGTACCGCGGTACCTAGTACCGCGGGAGCTATGATTGAAACCAAGTAATATCCAATATGAAGCCAGAGTTATCCTAAAAAGACTTCAATATCATTATTTCTTCATGTTTAGGAAATGCTCCCGGTAATAATGAATTATGCTGTCATGTTCAAGAAATTTGAGCTTTCAACATGATCACCTATATCAATGGAGGATATAAAAAATGTCAAGGTACTGCATATCTTTGTAGGAGTATGGGGAGTTTGTGCAACGAGCATTGTAACATTTGCAACTGGCTGAGCAGCATCAATTTTGATTGCAAGGTCAGCCAAACGTCATTAAATATAAGTTTGAAACAATGCTAAGGAAAACCGGCAAAGTGTAGACTGGCCTTATTTCTCAAAAACGAGTCTCTGATACCTTTGATGGGTTTTTATATATAGGCATATGAACCCTTTTATGGGTAACACTCAACAAAAAACTGAGAAGCTTAAAAAAAAGCAGGTTTTATTGGAAAATTTTCCCTTTGCTACTTGGGAACGTGCTTGGGAATGTGTTCCAACTGCAACGGGAACGTTCCCACCCGGGAACGCGTTCCCAGGAACGCCTGGTAGGTGGGAACGTGGGGAATGCGTTCCAGGGGGTGGGAACACGTTCCCTGGTAACCATGATTCATTTGGTAGCTTGTAATTTTGGAGATTTTCCTTCCTATTACTCAGTTAAAGCTTGGTTATCCATCAATTTTCAGGTAGAGAACCTTCATGAGCTCTTGCATCATTTGATGTGAATGCTTATGTGCAATTCGAGTCCTTAACTTGGTCTCAGAGCACATTCCGAGATGGCTTTTGCTTCACTTTTTGCTTACAGGATCATCATGTGTAGATGAGATCTTACCATTTTTGCCTCTTTATGCTCCATCACTGGCTTATCACTAATACTCCTACTCCTTGTGTTTACACTTCTTCTCTGCCTGCATTTTTCACCCGGCTGAGCTTGCTGAGTTGCGGATAACCACCTCTGTTTTTATTGTAGGAGTCCTAATAATCACTTTGCTCAAGGTCCACAACCCCCTCCTACTGCTACTGCTATCCATTTTTACGATGTTGATGTTCTTGAGGATCCCTACTCCTATATTCATATTTTAGGGGATTCTCCGTGTTTGCATTTTTGGAGATGAGTTGATTGCATTAGTGGATACTAGTAGCACACATTCTTTTCAGCTCTCACATCCTTCCTCATCTCCGTGTTTTGCTTATTGCTGCCCGTTAGTTGTTATGCATGGAGGTAGCCAGCTCACATACCTTTTCGAGCACTTAGCTTGTTCCTTATTAGACTGACGGTTTTACTAGTTAGGCCGATTTTTATCACACCCATTGAGCGATATGACATTATTCTTTGTGTGCAGATTGGTTTGTTTCTTTGGGCACGATCGCTTTGGATCTTTAGCGAGTTCATTCATAGCCTACCCACATGTCATTGTGCACAGCTCAGCTATGCTTTTAGGAGCTTCAATCTGATCCACCTGCTGCAGCTGCCCCCATGCCTCAGGTGATATCTGACCTTTGCATGAGTTTTCATCTATGTGAGTTTTGACACATCAACTTCATTACCATCATTACAACACGTGACTCAGCCATATTGATTTACTTCTTGGTTCATCCCCTCCATCTCGTGCTCCTTATCGTATGTCCATCTATGAGCGTATTGAAGTTAAACGTCTAGTCCAAGCCCTTTTGCAACAAGGCCTCGTTCTTCCTAGTCATAGTCCATTTGATGCCCCTATTCTCCTTGTTGATAAAAAAGATGGTACTAAATGACTTTGCATTGGTTATCGTGCCCTCAATAAACTCACCATCTGTAATTAGTTTCCTATCCCTCATATGGATGACTTGTTTGATCAGCTAGGTAAAGCCACACTATTTTCTAAGATCGATCTTCGCTTTGGCTACCATCAGATTTACATGCATCCCACTCTTAAGTATACTCTCCATACCGACTCTGGCTTGTACGAGTTTAGAATTCTTCCTTCAGAGGTTAACAATGGTCCCCCTACTTGTTAACATGCCATGACTCATATTTTTTGTTCGTTAATAGGTGTTTGTGTGATTAATTATTTTGATGACATTCTTATTTTTACTGTTTTCATGAGAAAGAGCAACTGGCTATTGCACATGCTCTTAAGAAATGTTCTCATGATCTTTAGCTCACCCATTTTGATATTCATTCTAATCACCGGTCTCTTCGTTATTTGTTTACTCAAAAAGATCTTAGTGACCACCAATATCGTTGGCTCCAACTTTTACAAACTTTTACTTTTGATATTCATTCTTCAATCATTGTTGTTGATACTTTATCTCATGTCCTTACATTCCATTTTCTTGTCATGGTTACTCCTCCTTGGTTTGATGTCCTTCCTATGCCTTATTCTCAGTGTTCTGATTTTCATGACCTTTATGCTTTTGCTTCAGTCATGTCATCATGTCCTCACCAAGTTTTTCCATTCACAATTGTCACCTTTAACAGTATGGGGCTTTCATTCCTAGCACTCTTGACCTTTGTTTCAAGCATAGTTGTGTCGTTCATTCAAAGAACTGTGGTTCAAACTAGAAAAAAAAAAAAGGCATATTCAAACCATTTTTTTGGGCATTTTGCAGAGGACTGTTGCGGGGCACGCACATTTTCCAGATGTGTGTGTGTGTGTGTGTGTGTGTGTGTGTGTGTGTGTGTGTGTGTGTGTGTGTGTGTGTGAGAGAGAGAGAGAGAGAGAGAGAGAGAGAGAGAGAGAGAGAGAGAGAAGAAGAAGAAGAAGAAGAAGAAAGCAGGAGTTTATTAATGTCTATCAAGAGCTTGTGGGCACAAAAGAGAATATACGTAGGAGCAATGTCCATATGAGGAATTATTTCTTAAAAACTATCTCGCTATCGAAAGTCAACTAAGTACGAATAAAACAGCAATCTCACGTCATGCAAGAAGGAGATGCGAGAGCTTAACCTCCTGCTCTGCTGAGGTACAAAGGCAAGAGCTTAACTACCCGCTCTGCTGAGGCAAACATCTAAAGAAATACCAAAAACACTGAGTCACTGAGTGTCTGATCTGAAGAAGCGAGTGATAGGCTATGAAGTGCGCACTGACGATCGACTCGGTAAGGCCGTCGTGAGGCTCTAGCTGACTATGATGAACGGACTGCAAGTCTCGGTCTGGATGGTCGTTGAGTCTTCACAGCCTTCTGTTGTGTCGGGATATCAAGCTCATCCTCTGATACCTCCTTTCTGTCCCTCTCTTATAGGAAATGTGTGATGAGAGTCTGTTGACTATAAACATCATCTGCCTCCAAAGGTAAAAGAGATGCTTGTACGGCGTAATGAGCGCGGAACCCTGCCTGGCCCAATGCATGCAATCTCCTGGACTCTGCCTCTGAACTAACTGCAGATTGAAGGATGGTGCCATATAACTTCGCGAGAACATGCCCACAATCATGATAGTGTGATAATTACCAAGTAACATGGGGTCACCATTTTTATGGATAGGATGTATGATGTTGGTGCACCAGGAAGATGGGAAGCCTTCAACAACAACATGGTTGAGGAGAGTGGATAGTGTGGGGGCAAGAGTGTCTGAGGCGTGAATCACTTCAATGTCTCTAGTTCGATGGGTTTTCAATTTTTTGACTGCTACCTAGACCAACTCAGGGGTGAAGAGGGTGAAGTCTGAAAGTCGAGGAGAGATGGAAATGGGAGTATCAGTGGGTATAGCGTAAAGCTGGGTAGCATAGTTGGTCCATGTATGTAGGTCGTCCAGGAGAGGGGGTGGAGCACGGGGGATAAATTCACGCCAAAAGGCACCAAAAGAGGAGCTAAAAAGGAGGTTCACAAGGCGGCTTCCTTCGGAGTCATCATAGGCACGTTTTTTGCGACGAAGTGTGCGGTTGTACACTTGCCATGAGGAGCAAAGGAGATGTGGGGCATGGAAATGAGCATGTGTGACAGTGTGGTGAAGGGAGCAGCATTCCACGTCAGACCATGGTGGATGGAAAGGTCGAGGTGATCACAGATGAGTTGGTCTGTTTTTGTGAGGTTTAGATGAAAAGGCTAAAGTTGTAGCGGTATGGAGAGAAGTGTTGAGGAAGGCAACATGAGACTCCAATGGTCTGTTGTGCGGAAAAGAGTGAAGTAAGGAGGCAAGGGATTCTTGGTAGAGCGATATGCAGAGGGGGTGGAAAGCTTATTTGGGTGGACAGGGTAGTGTGGATTGTGGTGGAGGTGCCAGTGATGGAAGGTGGCCAATTGCGAAGGAAAGGAACGAATGATCAAAGAGAGTGGTGGAAGAGATATAGAAATTGTGAATGAGGAGAATGGATGAAGGTGACCCCATGAGGTAATCAACAATGCTATGACCGCCACTATGAGAATGACAAGTATAGCTGCCAGAATTAGGGCAGTGAGGTAGGCCATTATGAATGGCCAACTCATGTGCCTCACCAAACTGTAACATATACTTACCATATGTTGTAATAGGTCCCGGTCCATCCTCAGAAATACTGGTGATCCCCAAGCTGTCACTATCAAGGGCGTGAGCTCGAAGCTGGTCTGTAGAATCATGGAACTCTGTTTGTCGTGAAGCAATCCGGGCATTAAAATCCCTAGTGAGGAAAATATGCCCCCACTCATCAAATCTGATGATATCCACTGAAAGGTCCAAATAAGGTGAGCCAGCACCCTCAACAAAAGAAGAGGACTACGGAGGAAAATAGCAAGCAGCAATGAAAATGTCCCTATCCAAACCAATCTCCCGTCCTGTAATATGAATCCAGATATATCGTGCATGCTCATCGTGTCTGACGAACTCAATAATCTGATGAAGGGACTCCCTATAGAGACAAGCCACCCCTCCAGAACCACGGCAGCTAGCTGATCTAGTCTCAAGTCTGTATACTAAATCCCATCTGTATCTCGGTAAAGTGGGTAGTCCCCGCTCCTGTCTCTCGTGTGTCTCCATGAAAAACAGTAGGTCTCGTCCAGTAATAAAGTTAGTCAGAGCACCTGCTGTAGAAGATGAGCGAATGCCATCACAGTTCCATATCCCAATCTGAAGATGGTATGGATGGGGCCCCGAGATGCTCCCAATCCCGGGGGCCCCAAGTCCCTAGCTCTGGGAGCTACTAGGGGTGCCAGCAACAAATCGTATCTGACCATCACCATATATGACCCGTCTACCAGTCTCTCGGGCATCTTGGAAGGCTTTACGCCTCTCCTCAACTGTTACGAGCTCGTAACCAGTGCCGAACCCTAGAGAACACAGATAGGTCAGATACCACAGTCAGGGTCGTGTCCAGCGTACATGACCAACATGGCAAGACAGTGTGAGTAGTGTGCCCCAGCACGGTCCATAGCCATGGCGGGCCTAACATAGCCTAGGGACCCTGTCAGCAGGATAGGGCCCCCAGTTGGGTCCCGACGTGCAGTCGGCCACGTCAGTGCCACGAGGCCGACACTTGGCAGTAGCATGCTACCAATCCTCACACTGGGCTAGGAGGGGCTTACTCTATATCAGGGAGTAGGCAAGGTTGGGTGGATCAGTTAGTGTTTGCCCTATTGTGGTGTTAGGATCTATTACACTGGTATCAGAGCCATCTCCATCCTAGGGAGTTCAGGAGCAGCAGTAGAGAAAGCTATCAGAAGATAGGAAAGATCTCTGAGTTTCTCAGAAAAGATTAGAGGAGAGAATCGTTGTAGGAACAGCCTTCAAACTTCTGATTTTCACTGAGAAATCGCAGTAGCAAGGAGTCAGATTCCAAGTGTAGGTAGCTTGCTAGAAAAACAGCTGTTTCTCACTGAGTTCAGAGGATTCTCTATAGTTTTCCCAGCAAAATTAGGGTAGAAGAAGCCAGCACCTCCATCGTTGTACAGTTAGAGACCTGCATCTGATTTCCAGAAAAAAATTTACTGGTTCTCAACGAGTTTGAAGCCAAAAAGGAGGAGCAGGGCCAACGCTGCCAGTGCTTCTGAAAATCTGGTTTTTGGACAAGTTTTTGGGCCCCAACGTCAGAGATTTGGAGCAAGAGGATTCCTACCAGATCAGCGAGCAGGAGACTTCTGAAATTTCAGAATTCAGAAGGGTTTTTGGACTTCAGATTTGCCATTTTGTGGACAAATTGAGATGCTGTCAGACCAGCGAGGGGGGATAGCAAAAGTTTCAAATCTTGTTGCACATTTTCCAACCTCAAATCAAATTGAGGAAGAAGCTGAGATGGGCTTTCCTTGATTCTCTCTGTGGAAGTACAGTTCTCAGAAAGAGCTAAGTTTCCTTTCCCTTGTACAGTTGTAAATTAGTCTTTTAGACTTTTTTTCCTTCAGAAGTTAAGGTAGCTCTCTTTTAGTTCCGAAGATGACCACTCTTCAAGGACCTGATCAACCCCCGGAGAGAGGCTTCGACGAACTTGAAACAAAAGCCTTGGCTTACAGAAAAGGGAAGGAACCCATGGAAGTAGAAGAACAGGAACAGTTCGTCGAAGAACTCGACGAACTGGTTACCAAGGAGTAGTTCCTCCAATTGGTAACAGAAGTGGATGAACTGAAGTTGACATTAGCCAATTTCAAGTCCAGTGTGGACGACTCGTTCGCTGAACTCAAAAACTTGATTTTGAGTTTCGCGAAAGGAAGCCTTCCCTCCACTTCTCAGTTATCCCCTTCTCCACTTCCATCAGTTTCGGGTGGGACATTACGGTCTCACCCCAGTGTTTTTAAAGACTTAAAACCTCCTACTTTTAATGGGGAAGAGAAGGATAGAAATGTAGATATTCTACAAACCTTCTTCAGCAAATGGAAGAACATTCATGCTCTTAAATAGACCCCTAACCATTTGCAAGCTATTGAGGCCAGTCTTTCCTTAGGGCCTATGGCCTATAAGTGGTGGTTGAATCTCCAGGAGACTGGGCAGACTCCCCGGTCATGGAAAGCTTTTGAAGAAGCTTTCCTAAGAGAATTTCTACCAAAGAATGAACTTGATAGAACCTGGGAAAGAACAGTAATAGACAAGTCCCTCATCCAATGTATCTCGCAGTATCGAGAAGCAATTTTAAAGATTAAAAATATGGATGACAATCAGGAAATCAGGGGATTTGTTCGTGGCCTCAAAGATGAATATAAAGTAGAGGTCCAGAGAAACTCGCCTACTACCCTTGAGCAAGCTCTCAGATATGCTCAAATCTATGATGATTCAGTGGGTAGGAAGAGGGCGAGACAACAGCCACTTTCTGAGCAGCCTTCTCAGAAAGACTTTCAATTTAAAAAGAAAGAAAGAAGATAAATTTAAAGGTGAAGCTCCTCAGTAACGCCCTTCACTCATATAGCCCTTAAAACCAGATGATTTTGAGAAAGCCAAACAAGAACGTTTGTGCTTCGTGTGTATGGGCAAGGGACACACAATCAGACAATGTCCCAAGGGGCCTTTCACTAAAAAAGATAAGAAAGATAAAAAACAAGTTCATCTTGTTCAGACTGTATGTTTCCCCAGTGACTCGGCAGCTTCCGAGATCAAAGTGTATCATGAAGATCATGAACACTGTTGCTGTTAAAAATTCACAATTCTAGCTTGACTAGTTTTGGTCATATGACTTGTAAATAGTTAGATGGTCATGATGTGGCTTGTCACACGTGCCAAATAGCATAGGATTCCATTTATAAGGATGTTCTCAAGTAGACCTAAGTGTTAGAACCTTTGGAATGAGTCCAAATTATGCTTAGATACAAGGGAGAAAAAATAGGAGCTATTTTTGGTAATTTTTGCATTGTTGAGGGATCTCCAAGATTCCAACCCTAACTTGGTAGGGATGAAAGATCCACCAAAATTAGCATTAGGGATAGGTTTAGGGCTACTCATACCTGCCCAAAACCGTGATGGATCATGTATATATAGGTGATGATATCTCACCAAAATCAATCAAGCAATTTCATGTTTTGTCTCTCATAATAGTGCAATTGCTCTCTATGTTCATAATTGTTTGAGTACTTGTGATTACTAATGATTATAGGATTGAATGTAGGTCTGGTGTACAGTACTCAGACTGTGGGAGGCCATACTTTCACACGTGTGAAGCCTTCTTCAAGGATTTGGGCCATTTAGTGAGGTTCAAGCATAGATTTTTGATGGATTTTGATGGTTCAACTTGTGCTAATCTTATGAAATCACAATCTATTGTTTCCCTCATCATTTCAAGTGTTTTAGGATCCTTATTTGCTGTAATTTTTACATAGTATCAGAGCCTAAAGGCTGAAATGAGCTAAATCCTTGGTTTTCATTCAATTTGATCACAATTTTTTATCTAAATCTTTGTGTAAATTGGATCTTAGCATCTAGTATTGATTCTAGAACTCAAAGTGAGTCAAATACATTGGAGATTGGTGTTGTGTGACTTCATTTGCAGGTGTTTAGGTGTCTAAAACCAGAGGCAAAGTTGAATTCAATTCACATTACCAAGATGGCAAGTTTTGCTTGCTCCAAGCATTGATTTCTAAGCGAGTTTTGGAGGTGATTTCATAGAGGAGGCTTTCTAGCATTCAAGGAGAGGGAAGATCAGAGTTTTGGGGACTCTTCAAGGCTGTTCTAAGGTGTAGTAGACACCTCCTAAAGTGATTTAGGTTCAGTCCAACCATTGCTTGACTTATGCACCAAATTAGATCAATTTTTCATCAATTTTGATCATTTTTTGCTTGTGATTGGATAGTAGATTGTGTTGCATCCTCATTAAGTTCCATTTAGATATTTTACAAGTGATTTTGGAAGTATATTAGGTTGCTGAAATTCACTCTTGATCAGATCATTTGGAAGCTTTAATGTTCTTTATAGAAAGAGGGGCAATTCTACTAGTATTGTCTACTTCAATCAAGCAAGTGCATTGTTTCTAGTATTCTATGATTTGATTTAGATCATTCTTAGATCTTTATAGGAAGTCTATTACTGATCTTTTCAGGTCCCTAAGAAATGGGATAAGGTAGACCTTCAATCAAATCAATAGAAGTAACCTTCATTTGTGTCAAGTCCTTGATTAGAAGACTAGATGGCATCTATAAATGCATATCTTTTGGATACTAATGAAAGGCTCAACAAAACTAACTATTCCATATGGAAAGTTAGAATGGAATCCATCATGATCATGCAAGATCTGATGGAAATTGTAAATGGTAAGGAGAGTGAACCTATTCATCCTCAAGAAAAAGCCAAATACATCAAAAGGTGCAATGTTGCACTACATTGCATAAAAATGAATGTTGCAAATGAACTCTTAAGAGAGGTAGGAGATTGCACTTCAGCTCAAGATGCTTGGGAGACTTTGCAAAAGGTCTATGAATCCAAGAACCAAACTAGAATGTTAGCTTTGAAGAATCAAATCTATAGAAGCTATCAAAAGAAAGGAGAGAGTGCACATACTTTTGTCCTAAGAGTAAAGGAATTGAACAAAGAGCTAGCCTTTATAGGTGATCCTATCAAGGATGAAGAGCTTGTTCAACTCATATTGAATGGACTAAGCTTTGAATTTGACAATTTGGTTCAGGGATATGCAATTATGGGTAAGCTACCCATACTTGAAGAACTCCAAGGCACACTCATGGCCGAGGAATCAAGAAGGAGCCAAATGCAAGAGAGGATGGATAGGCATTCAAGGTGGAGATGACCAAGCTCTCTTCACCAAAGGCAAAGGCAAGTCCAAAGGCAAAGGATCAACATTCAAGAAGTCTACAAAGCTTGAGGATCAAGAAGGACCCTCAAAGACATCTCCATCAACCACCAAATTCAAGAAGGACAAATCAAAGGTGAAGTGCTACTATTGTAGCAAGATGGGGCATTATGCCTCGGAATGCTTCAAGAGGAAGCAAGATCAAAGCCAAGCCAACATGAGCAAAGAGGAGGAGGAGGAGAGTTCACATGAGGACTCTCTCATGATGTCCATATTTTCTTCAACAAGCTTCAAAGGAGAAGATCCTTGGTGGATTGACTCGGGTGCTAGTTCACACATGACTAGTAAAAGGGAGTTTTTCTCTTCTCTCTTATCTTATGATGGACCTATAAAGTCTATCTATACAGCAAATGATGAAGCTTGTAAGATTGAAGGAGTTGGTAGCATTCCCCTTTGCTTAGGATCTTCCAAAAAGATCAACATAGAAGGTGTTTTGTACATTCCTACAATAACAAAGAATCTACTAAGTGTTGGCCAAATGGTAGACAATGGTTTCAATGTTGACTTTGCTTCAAATGAATGTTTCATCAAGAAGAAGGGTAAGATAATGGCTAAGGGCACTAGACTTGGCAAACTTTATAAGTTGGATGCATTTGTGGATACTAATGTTGTCATGTTGGCCGAGAAGAGCAAGATATCTACCTTTACTTTATGGCACAAAAGACTTGGACATGTCAACTCGGGTTCCATGGAGGCTATGATCAAGGAGGAGTATGCTTTAGGCCTACCAAGGTCTATTGGGAAGGAAGACAAGGTTTGTGAAGCTTGTGTCTTATCCAAGGCACATAAGAAGGTGTTTCCTAACTCCATCACAAAGTCATCTCATCCTCTTGAACTCATACACTCGGATGTGCACATTGCTAGCACCAAATCTAATGGAGGTTCATCCATGTTTTTAACCTTCATTGATGACTACTCAAGATATTGTTGGGTGTTCTTACTTTCCTTCAAGTCTCAAGTATTTGATACTTTTGTAAAGTTCAAGTTGTTTGTGGAAAAGTATCATAATCATAGCATCAAGATTCTTAGAAGTGACAATGGTGGAGAATTCATCTCCAATGAGTTCAAGGCCTTTTGTGAGGAGGAAGGGATCAAGAAAGAGACTTCTTGTCCTTACACTCCTCAACAAAATGGAGTTGCTGAAAGAAGGAATAGAACATTATGTGAATGTTCTAAGGCTTTAATATTAGATGCTTGTTTGCCCAAATCCTTTTGGGGTGAGTCTCTTGTATGTGCAAACTACTTGATGAATAGGGTGTCTTGCAAAGCAATTGAAGGCAAAACTCCTTATGAGATGTTGTATGGAAAGAAACCCAATCTTAATCACTTGAAAGTTTTTGGGTGTATATGTTATGTGCATGTGCCATTGGAAACAAGAACCAAGGAGGATCCATCTTTCACAAGAGGGATCATGCTTGGATACGCAAGCTCAAGCAAGGGCTACAAAGTCTATCTCCCATCCTTGAACAAATTTGTTGTTTCAAGGGATGTCATCTTTGATGAACATCATATGCATATGCTTGAAGAAGGCTCAAGTGCTCCAACAATCAAGAAGAAGATGGCCGAGGAGCAAGATCTTGGTTTTGAGGAGGAGCTCATGGAGGAGCAAGCACCAAACCCACCTATCACACCAAGGAGATCTTCAAGGGCAAAAGTGGAGCCATCAAGGCTCACATATCAAGGCAAAGGACAGCAAGTTGAGGGTATCTCATCCACTTCTTATGCTTTATCTAGTTTTGAAGAACCATCTAATGTTGAAGATGCATTGAACTCCAAAGAATGGTATAAAGCTATGTTGGATGAGTATGATGCCTTGATTGAGAATGAAACTTGGTTGCTTGTTGAGAGACCTCAAAGGAATGTAATAGGATGCAAGTGGGTCTTCAAGCTTAAGTTGAATGCAAATGGGAGTGTTAACAAACATAAAGCAAGATTAGTTGCAAAAGGTTATGCTCAAGAGAGAGGGATAGACTATGAGAAAACTTTTGCACCCGTGGCCAAGATGGTCACAATAAGGCTAATCATTGCACTTGCATCACATTTTGGATGGATTCTATGTCAAATGGATGTCTCTAATGCTTTCTTGAATGGTTTTTTTGGAAGAGGATATCTATATGGAGCAGCCACAAGGGTTCATCAAGCATGGAATGGAGAACAAAGTATGCCATCTCCAAAGAAGCATCTATGGCTTGAAGCAAGCCTCGAGATCTTGGAATTCAAGACTACATTGCTATCTTATTTCACTTTCTTTTGTTCAAAGTGAATATGATCCCACTCTTTACATTAAGTTTGATGATGTTGGTATTGTACTTTTACTCATTAATGTAGATGACATCATCATTAGTGAAAATAGTGTTGATGGTATTGAAAAAATCAAGATAGATCTATCCTTAGAGTTCAAGATGGTAGATCTAGGGTGTCTTCACTTCATCTTAGGCATAGA
Source organism: Diphasiastrum complanatum (assembly GCA_029204225.1). Lineage (NCBI taxonomy): Eukaryota > Viridiplantae > Streptophyta > Lycopodiopsida > Lycopodiales > Lycopodiaceae > Diphasiastrum > Diphasiastrum complanatum. The sequence continues at coordinate 34,859,873 of CM055099.1, forward strand.
AGTACTTAGAGGGTCTGATTTTATCTTTATAAGTCAAGTAAACTATGCTCAAAGTCTTTTGAAGAAGTTTAAGATGGAAGTATGCAAAAGTGTTGACACACCAATGGAGCAAGATGTAAAAGTGCTAAATGAAGATGATGAAAGATCCTTCATGGACATCACTTTGTTTAGGCAACTTATAGGTTCCTTAATGTGGATCACTATAACTAGACTAGATCTTAGCTTTAGTGTATGTAGGTTGAGCCAATCCATGCAAAAGCCATTGAATATCCATTGGAAAAAGGCTAAGAGAATTCTAAGATACATCTCGGGTACATTGGATTTTGGGATTCTATATAGAGGAGATGTGATTAACCTTCATGCATTTAGTGATTCAGATTTTGCAGGGGACAAGAGGGATAGGAAATCAACAAGTGGCTATTCAACTTTCATAGGAGAAGGTGTGGTTTCATGGCTTTCAAAAAAGCAAGAAACTATATCTCTATCTTCAACCGAGGCCGAGTACAAAGCTTTGACAACCACTACAAAGGAGGTACTTTGGATCAAGAGATTATTGGTGGAGCTAAAGATCATGGATTCAGAGGAGGCACCAATCATCTACAATGACAATATATCAGCCCAACACCTTGCATCTAACCCAATCTTCCATGCAAGATCTAAGCACATTGAGATATGCCATCACTTTGTGAGAGAAATGGTGCAAGCCAAGGAGATTGCTTTGGAGCATGTTCCAAGCAATGAATGTGTAGCTGATCTACTTACTTAACCACTTCAAAAGACACCTTTTATGAAGTTCAGATCATCACTTGGAGTGATTAGTAAAGCAATGCTTGAACCAAGCTAAATAGTGAGGAGGAGTGTTAAAAATTCACAATTCTAGCTTGACTAGTTTTGGTCATATGACTTGTAAATAGTTAGATGGTCATGATGTGGCTTGTCACACGTGCCAAATAGCATAGGATTCCATTTATAAGGATGTTCTCAAGTAGACCTAAGTGTTAGAACCTTTGGAATGAGTCCAGATTATGCTTAGATACAAGGGAGAAAAAATAGGAGCTATTTTTGATAATTTTTGCATTGTTGAGGGATCTCCAAGATTCCAACCCTAACTTGGTAGGGATGAAGGATCCACCAAAATTAGCATTAGGGATAGGTTTAGGGCTACTCATACCTGCCCAAAACCGTGATGGATCATGTATATATAGGTGATGATATCTCACCAAAATCAATCAAGCAATTTCATGTTTTGTCTCTCATAATCTGGAACTCAGTCCAGAGCAGACAGTTACAGACTCCCGAACCAGTTCCCGGGGCTGGTGCCAGTTCATCCAAGAATACGGCAGCTTCCGTTGAGGATGATGATGAGTCCGAGTATACATCGTCAGATGACATTGAGGATTCTGAGCCTGTATTACCCAAGCAAACCCCAGTGGTTGAGGGTCAGTTGACTCAAGGATTCAAATGGAAACAGTATTCCATTCAGGATGAGTACTTGCTCTATAGAGATAGAGTATGTGTCCCCAATTCAGAGGATTATAGGCAGCAGTCCTATATGAATGTCATGACAATCCTAGTGCGGGACACCCAGGCATACAGAAGACCTATGAGCTTCTTCGTAGGCAATTTTTCTGGCCTAGTATGAAAAAGGACGTCCACCAGTATGTAACCAGTTGTCAAAAATGTCAAGTAAATAAAGTAGAGTGTTTAAAGGCAAGAGGGTTGTTGCATCCCTTAGAAATACCAGCTGGTAAATGGGAGAGTATCTCCATGGATTTTATAGTAGGCCTGCCTAAAACCCAAAAGGGTAATGACACTATATGGGTCACAGTTGACCGTCTGACCAAAATGGCTCATTTTATTCCGACCAAAACAACTGTTAGAGCTCCAAAGTTAGCGAGGTTGTTTGTAGACGGGCTATTTAAATTGTACGGTCTACCTTCCGGCATAGTCAGCGACCGGGACAGTAAGTTTACTGGAAATTTTTGGAGGGCAGTATTCCATCATCTCCATACTAAACTTAATATGAGTACCACCGACCATCCACAGACGGACGGTCAAACAGAAAGGGTAAATCAAGTGCTGGAGGATATGCTTCATGCATACGTCAGCAAGAAGCAGACTAATTGGGAGGAGTATCTCTCGATATAAGAGTTTGCTTACAACAGTACCAAACATTCAGCTACGAGATACAACCCATTTATGTTGATGTATGGTTTTCAGCCACGCTCACCCACAGCTGTAGGGTTTAAACAAGAAAAGGTTGAAGCAGCCAGAAACTTTTTAGAGGACCTAAACCAGATGATAGAACATGCTAAGCGTAGCATTAGACAGTCCCAGGATCGAGCCAGGCATTATGCAGATCCACACAGACGGGATGTGCAGTTCTCCACTGGTGAGAAAGTCTACTTGAGAGTCCCAGTTGACTCTAAAACCCTCAAATCAGGAGTGTGTGCTAAGTTGTCTCCAAGGTATTGTGGTCCCTTTACCATCAGTAGGAGACTAGGCGAGGTCACCTATGAACTAGAACTCCCACACAACAGTAAGGTTTTTCCAATCTTTCATGTAAGTCAGTTACGAAAAGCCTTAACCAGATCAGACAATCTGGTAGGGGACAGTGTTCTAGTTCTCCCATTGGATCCTCAACAACCTCCACATGAACCAGAGGAGATTCTTGATAGTAGAGAGACGCAGACTCGTCATACTCTATACCGAGAATATCTAGTTAAGTGGAATGATCAGCCTGTTGAGAATGCCACTTGGGAAAGAGGCAGCGTCCTTCGCAAGATTTTTCCAGACTTTGAATTAGAGGACCAAGACGGTTCTTAAGGGGGAGGGAGTGTTACGAGCTCGTAACCAGTGCCGAACCCTAGAGAACATAGATAGGTCAAATACCACAGTCAGGGTCTTGTCCAGCGTACATGACCAACAGGGCAAGACAGTGTGAGTAGTCTGCCCCAGCACGGTCCATAGCCATGGCGGGCCTAACACAGCCTAGGGACCCTGTCAGCAGGATAGGGCCCCCAGTTGGGTCCCGACGTGCAGTCGGCCACGTCAGTGCCATGAGGTCGACACTTGGCAGTAGCATGCTATCAGTCCTCACACTGGGCTAGGAGGGGCTTACTCTATATCAGGGAGTAGACAAGGTTGGGTGGATCAGTTAGTGTTTGCCCTACTATGGTGTTAGGATCTATTACATCAACCTCCTGTGTATCTGGTATCCCACGAACCCTGATGTTATGGGTCTTTTGTTCCCTTGACCGCTCTTCCGAAATGGTGGCTGAGATGACTGAGGAAATGGGAGCACTGGGCTTGGTGCCTTTCTTCAATACTGCTGCCCATGAGAGGGTTTCTTCTTCGTGTTGTTCAATCTTATTTTCGAGCTCCCATATCATGGTGGTAGCCGATTCTGAGGCTACAACCTACTTAGTACTGATCACTTGTTCCAATGAGGCAACTTTGGACTGCAACACGTTCTTTTCTTTAAGTAGAGAGATATTCCCTTCAACTGTGAAAGTTCTTGTTTCAAGAGCTAGAAATCTGCTTTCATTTGGTCAGCTTCCCAAGAGGAGAAAATCTCGGTTGATTTGGAGGGAGTGTTTGGGATGTGTGTTGTAGACAAAGGAGCTGTAGCTTCTTGGGAGATGGGAATAGGAAGGAGGCCGTTAGGAATGGCCAGATCAGTCGGATTGGAGTTCAAAGAAGAAGAGATAGAGGACGAGGGGATAGAAGAAGAAACATCAAAGGGGTGGGATGAGGCAGTAGCGAGGGGGGGGGGGGGGGGGGGGGGGGGGTCTTGTGAATCAACAGCAATAGCAAGGGAGGGGGGTGGGTCAGAATCAACAACTATGAGGTCATCACCAACAACTGAGGTGGCAGCAACAGAAGTAGCAGCAGCGAGGGGTAGGTCAGCAGCAGAGGAGGTAGAAGTAACAGCAGCGAGGGGGGGGGGGGGGTAGATCAGTAGATAATGCATCAGCGAGGGTTGAGGAGGTATCAGCGAGGGCTAAGGGGGCATCAGCGAGGGCTGATGAGGCAATAGCGAGGGAGGGGGCAATAGCAAGGGTGGAGGCACCATCAACTAGGGGTAGGGCAGTAGCGAGGGGATGGGGGTCAGCAGCGAGGGGGGGGTGAGGTGGCAGCAAGGGGGGGTGGGCGACTTCTTACGTGGAGGCATGGTTGAGAGAGAGAGAGAGAGAGAGAGAGAGAGAGAGAGAGAGAGAGAGAGAGAGAGAGAGAGAGAGAGAGAGAGAAAGAAAGAAATTGTATTAATGTCTGTTGGGTGCCCAAGGGCACATAAGACAGAATAAATAAGTACATGTCTCGTAGGATCAAAGTCCATGTCGGACAACATAAAAATCACTAGTCTAAGTGGAAAATACAATATAGAACTCTCTCTAGCTAGTTAAAGACACATCCAACATAGAGTCATAAAAAACGTATAAGAGCAAATATACAAGAGCTTAACCTCCAGCTTTGAAGAGGGTACAGGTGCAAGAGCTTAACCGCTTGCTCTGCTGAGGAAAGGAAAAGGAAGAGTAAAATATCAATCTCGAAAAAAATGTCTGATACTCATAGAAGCTGTGATCTGTGGTCGAGGAGCTCTGGTAGCTCTAGAGGCGTGTGTAGATCTGGCAAGAGGTGGTGGCTGGGAACGCTGGGCCCTCGCCCTCACCGGTATGACTGCCTCATCATCTGATAGGTCATCGCGCTCCCGCTTCTGAAAGAAGCTAGTAATGAGATGCTGGCCATAATCAGTAATACTCTTCGAAGGTAGCAAAGAGGCTCTCAACATAAAGCATCTCTCATAGTAAAAGGCCGACACATCTGGGATCCTGATATTCCAAAAAGGTACTGAGGATAATAGGGGTGTCCCGATATAAACAATGATATCGGCCACGTATATTCATTTGGTAGCTTGTAATTTTGGACTCTAGAGATTGCCCTTGCTATTACCCACTTTGGGCTTTTGGCTTGGTTATCCATCAGTTCTCAATTAGAGAACCTTCATGAACTCTTTTATTGTTTGATGTGAATGTGTCTGTATGATTCGAGTCCTCTCATATCTTGAGAAACCATAGCTAGAGGTTAGAGTTTCTAGAAAAAAATGATTCCTCAAGCTTTTAGGACTTTGTGTATGACTATGCCCAAAAATTAAAACTTCAGAATTTTCAGATTCATTCTAGCAATCTTCCAACGTAGTATGCAGCTTGATCCTTAAGTAGGGTTGACAAATTCTTTGATTTTTGACGAGTTGCTGCTTCATACTTCACCCACGTGGGATTGAGGCTGTTGTTTGTTAAATAGGCTTATATGCACATTTAGCCCATTGTTGCAGAATAATTTTTGAACAGAATATGATTCATGTAAAACCTCCACTATCACACTTTTTATCGATATAGGATATATATGATAAAAATTCACCTGAATGTTCCCAGATCTCTTCTAGCAACCACTGTGCAAAAGTTTTACTGATTTTGCACTTTTACAATGACCACGTATTGCTTTTTAGTTAAACACAATTGCACAATAATGTCCAGTATTCTCATGCTGTGTCATTCTTTAGCTCACAGAACTTATGTTCTCCCCGTTGACTGCTCCATGAAAATCAAGGTAATTTGTGCAAGCCTATTAACATATTACAAATAGCTGAGAGAGAGATTTTATGGAAAGTACATATAAATTGTGGGTCCCAGGAATGCACCTTGTGAGAATCGTTTTCAGAATCCTCCAAGCTTTTAACTGAACCAGATTTTTCTGAGTTAATTATGTCGAATTCCCCAGTGGATGGAAGTGCATCTTTGTTTGGTAGGCATGGTGCACTTCTTTGGACCTCACTGACAGATTGTTTCGCCAAAGAACCGACCATGCGCAAGTGATGCGAGCCATCAAATGCAGGGTATATACGCTGCTGAGAAAGGGCATACAGAATGTGTTGGGGGATAATTATACAAGACGGAGTTTGTAAGTAGCACACCATCACAAGTCCTTTCTTTACTGTAGGCTTTTTCAGATCTCGACATACTATTATTACTACAATACTAGCATAAAATGAAAAGTAAATCCTGTTAGTACCTCAAATTGCTCGTTGAATGTAGACTCATCAATTGCAAACTCTTTCTCATCAATGACAGTATACTCAAAGTCATCATCATCGATGTATCTAGAAAATTCTTTTGCTTTTCTCAGATGTTGCCGCACCACGTAACCCCTCCAAAGAGCCTGAAACTTCTCAATAGATTTGACGGAGGAATTCTTTATTTGTACATCATGAAGTGGAGGGCTGAATGAAGGACTTCTTCTGACATTTTTCCCTCGCCAGATGGCTTGAACTTTGGAGATGATAGTTTCTCTCGATTTTTCTTGTTCGTGAAGGAATTTTCTGTTTTCTTCTGCTTGGAGTTGCTTGAGCATAAGAAAACGACATCTACACAGATGCCCTCTAATCAGAGCTTGTACTTTGATGAAATTTCTTGAAATGTTTTCAAACTCTTGTGAGTTATAAGAATTCAACTCCTGCATCTCCAAAAATCCTCTTGGATCAAAATTAAGATGTTCAAAGAAACAAGACTCCATGTTCCTAGTTTCTTCTGTCAGTTGTGAACTAGCAACACGGGCTGCACTTCCACTGGCAAGTGATTCTTGAACAAAAACTTGCTCTGGCCGAGAAGAATTCTCATTATCAGAATCTTCTCTATAGGATCGTTCATCCTTGTTTGCTGAGAAAAGTCTGTCTTTCTGTTGTAGGCACATTTTCTCATGTGCAAAAACACTCCACCTGGCTTCAAAATTGGAAGACAACAGGAGTCCCCTCTGTTCAATTTCTTCGTAGTTCACATATGGGAAAAGGTGTCTCCTTAATGCTAAACTTGTATTTCCAAGGTGCGATGCTTCGATCAATGCAGACCATAAAATTGCTCGGTCTACAATGCCACTCATAAGCTTCTTTAAGGGAACTAGCTCCTTTCTGAAGCAATCAGGCTCTTGGGAAGGACCAGCTAGTGCAATGAATTTATGATCACTAAGAGTGTAAAATGGTGATAGCTTCTCATCAATACACAAAGTTATAATGACCTCTTGGGTGTCACAAGGATGTATAGGGTCAGTGATTATTATGTCCCCTCTTGCTATCTTTTCTTGAATATATTGCATACCAACTTTGTTCATCACCTTAATGAAAAGAGTTTTTATTGCCTGCTCTTTAGCACTTTCTGATATTCCTTCATTATCAAGTTCTAGGATCCATGGCACAGCTTCCAGTATTTTGTCAACATAATCACTCTGCTCTGCAACTGGATTGTCATTCAACTGTAATGACCTTAAACGTGGAAAGCATGCAAGTTGCCGTAGTTGAGAAATATCTGTTATTGCATTGAAAGATAAATCAAGGACCTGTAAAGATCCTAAGACAATTACTTCATAGCCTTTTCAAAGTGAAAAGCAGAATGTTTTAGGAGATCCTCCAAGAAAGAAAATATGTTGCCAGCAAGGGTAGAAAGGAAAACAATTTCAAGTGAAACCAAAACAAAATAGCTAGTATCAATGAAATGCAACAACTAGGAAGTGTCTACGAGTGTGATCCATAAAACACTGAGAGAAAGGTGCATGTATGATGCTTCTTTTAAACATTACGTTACCAACTTCAATTGCATAACGACAACATGCTATATTACTGTACTTAATGTGTAATTTAATAAATAGGCCAATGTCAATAGAATATGGTCCTTCGCATATGAAAAACGACTTGTAATAAGTGGAGTACATGTGAGGAGACACTAACAACCTCACTATCTCTCCTCGTTGTTCACTATCATTTTTCTCATTGTATTGTAATGTGTCAGAGAAGCTAATGGAGACACAGTGTTTTGTGGTTCTCTATCTTTGTGATGAGCTTCCATATTCTTCTTTCTACAATGTCATGATAATCATAATGCTCCCGCTGATCTTATTGGTTTTAGAGGAATTACACCCTGAACTTTATATGGTATCAGAGCAAGAAAATCTCATTTGCTGAATTGTGTGTAGAATTTAGGCTGAGAACTTGCCTGGACGAGAGCTAGATTTTCAGTTCTGCAGTTTTGCTGGTTAGCATCGTGATGATTTTCACATGGAGGGTGATTTGCTAGTACATTTCGATTAATAATTTTCAGAATACTGTGGAACAAAGCATGTGCAAGTTTCGTCCCATCAAAAGAGCAAAACAAAATGAAGAAAGCCCACTAATTGCCATCTTCTAGCTCCAAAAATCAAGGCTTTGAAATTGGTGAAGGAAATTGCAAAGGTTCCCCATGCAGCTACATTGAAACACGTGAAGCAAAAACATCGTCATAGTCTGTGTAAACGTTACAAAGTGTCCCTTCAACTAATGAAAGATGATTGTTATATTAAGACATAAAGCATCAACATACCAAGAGCAATCATTGGTATCAAAGAAATCTGGATGTAGGTCGCTAGTGCCTTACTATCAACTTATCAACCATGGCCAGAAATTGTGTATAAAACGTGGATCACTGCTAACAAGTGGATCTTGAGGACAATCACTCATGAAAAATATCTCTAGCAAATGGATCAATGCAGTCAAATAGATCCAGAGCCTGGGGGCAATCACTGAGGATGGAAATGGCCTTTGGTAAATTGATGATGGAGACAATGAGACAGAAACTAATTGAAACTCAATTGTTGGTCTAGAAAGTGAGCAGGTTTTATGAATTTAGGGTGGGTGCTACAGCCCACCATTTGAGTTAACAACTGGCACCAGCAAATTTTGAGGAGATGATGAATGATGTCTTGGCCCTACCTTGGGAAGTTTGTGGTCATATATCTGGATGATATACTCATTATTAGTAAGAAGCTAAGTGAAGATGCCTTGCATTTGAGGACCACAATGCAGGTCGTAGGGGATGTCAAACCATATACTAAGAATTCAAAGTGTGATCTCCCTCATGTATGAGGTGGAGTCCCTCACGTAGGAGGTGGAGTACCTCATGTATTTGATCTCTTAGAGTCAAGTGTAGATGGATCCATAGAAGGTGGAGGTTTTCCTCAATTGAGACATCTCTTATTACTAGAAATGTGAAATTGTTCCTTGGGATGGCTGGTCAGTCAGTTCATCAAGGGACATTCAAATGTAGTTAACAACTTTGACTGATGTCACAAAAGGGAAGTCTAACAATGGACAGGTCAGGGATGAAGAGGGGGCCATGAGCTAGAGGCCTTTGATAAGCTCAAGCGTGAAATGACTACTACACTTGTGTCACAATTAGTGTGCACGATTTATAGATGCAAGTAGCATGGTTCTAGGTGTTGTGTTTGAAATTATGGACACTACTGGTCTATGTTTCTCGCAACTACTTTTGGGATTTGCAACTACTTTTTTGGTTTAATTTGGTTATAAGCCTTCGTTAAATATGCTTTATACTTTTGGGATGCGCAACTATTTTAATAGTTATATCTCAATATCTCTAATTGTGTTAATAACATGGTACTAGAAAACTTTTTGCCTTCTTTCGTTGTTGATATTTTTCTTTCTCTAGATTTTTTCTCTAGCCATTTTACCTCTCTAGATGTTCTTTTCTTTCCCAAATTAAAGGTTTTTTGTCATAGCTTTTTCGTTTGTAATCAAAATTGAATTTTCTCAATTGCATTGGTTTCCTACTAAGTTGCATTGGAACGGCGTTCTGGAACGCAACATTCCAGAACAATGGAATCGGGGAAAAAAAATAACTTCCTACAATGTTTAAATGCATAGTATTCTTATGCTTGATTCCCGCTTACAAGTATGGTGATGCTCTATGAACCATGTCCATAAAAACCAGATTAATTACTAAAATTTAGACCATAGATTCTAAATATGTTGGCAATGTCATCATTCACTAATTTTATCCTAGAAGAGATGGATGCTCGAGCATAGTCACAAAGAATGACATTTCAAAGCTCTTTGAATTGATCCCAATCAGTTCTATTGAAAAAATTTGGAAATTTAGCTCATAAATGTCACTAGTTTGCTAAAATTTGTGCACAGTGAATACGATTGCTGAAATTTTGTGTAATTATATGTTACAAGTGATTAGGATAGTAGTCACTGTATCACCTATCTTACGTCTGCACATCTATATAGTGTTGTCAGTAAAATTAAAGTTTTTAACGTGTTCTTACATCTTGATTCTGGAAAGCCTTAAAAAACATGCTCCAACAATTGTTAGCAACTACTTTTTTGGGAGAAAACTACTCAATTTGAATCGTTTCAATCTTGTTCAAATCAAATGGAGTCTCAATTCAAATTTTCTTGTGAATATTTCGAAGATAAGTGCTTAGAATATGACACCTAATACAAGGTGTTTAAATGTGTTTTAGATGCCTATTTATGACCTCTTTTCTTTTCGAAGACACCTAAATTTTTTTACAAAAAAACCCAAAAAAAAGAGCGTTCGGGAACGTGATCGGAACTCTACGTTCTGGACGCAATGCAAGTATGGTTCCTAGCAGTTGGATTCTCTTGGCAAAGTGATTTTCTTTGTTTGCCAATTTTTGTACACTCATATTTTTTACTTACGAACAAAGTCATCTATTTCATACTTGTTGACAAAAAGTTGGAAACAGATACATGTTTGAAAGGGCAGGATCAAGGTGCACCTAAAGACACAAACGACATCAATTGGAAGTTTCTCTCAATTTTCAAAACTTGTTGCAAAATCAAAAAAATTTTCAACGTGACACGTTTAGATTTTATGGACAACACTTTTGTTTAACATTTGAAAAACACATGTTGTCCCACAAGTTATTGGAAAGTCAAACTTTGGTCAAAATGAAAAATTTGTTTTTTATTCTGAATTTTTTTTTTCATATTCCTTGTGGATCTTTAGATTCCATACTTGAAGATGAGCTCATTGCACTTACAAGTTTTTCAACTAGAGTTTTTTACCAAAAGATCTTGAAGGTCAAAGTTTGGTCAAAATAGGGGAATGTTATGTTTTAGGGAGATAGATAATGTTTCAATGTTGAGTGCATCTTTACATTCTTTGCTAACCAAAAAGTGCAACAAACTTTACAGCTCATCAATCTGATATTTCTATTTCAAAGTATTCCACTTTAGATCTTTTCCTTCAAAGCAAGCTTACATGACAAAGGATAGCCATCTCTAGTCATTGATGCCAAGCTTCGAGGTGATTTTGGGGATTTTTACCACCTATATTGTTTGCTGATTTTTACAGCTGTAGTGAAAAACCTATGTTGACATCAACTGCCTACCTTTTGAAGGTATTCTCACACATTTATAGCTCTTTTTGCATGCTAATTCCTGTTTTTTTGGCTTTAAGCATCTGTGTTTTTGTGCCAAGAAATGGAAATTAGAAAAACTTCAGAAAGATTCCTTTGTTAGAAAACCGACTTGATCATACAACTAACGCAAGACAAGATTTCTATTGTGATGAAACAAACACATGAGAGAGAACACAAGTGATGGAAACTCCAACTCTGTCCCATTGCAAATGGACTAGGGCGGCACTACATACTTATGGACTTTGGTCTATGCCAAAAGCAAAAGCAATCTAAACGCAATTGCCTAATTAATGTCTCTATATATGGTAAAAGCACCAACACCTATCTGTAGCAAAACTTGTGCTCCAGATCAAGCACAAGAATCTCAAACTTGAGTCTAACAAAATTCTAACTTGACTTTACTAAATATAGATAAAGGCCACTAGAATTAGCACACAAGCATGGCCCAATAATCTTAATTAACCCTAGATGATAACATTAGGAGTAACAATGTGACCATTAATTCTAACACTCCCCCTTACTGTTGACATTGTTGATAACAAGAACTATGCATAACATAAGTATGCATGTGTATCCTCTATGCTAAATCGCATATGCAACAACCTTGTATGCATCTCCTGCTATTCCCATTACCATCGCACCCAGACCCACAATGTTTTCTTTGTTCACCTCCTCTATGGCAGGTAAGTCTATTGAGAAGCTGAAAATTAACTATTCCTATGTTGAGAATGCATCAATAGATTTAGCGGAAAGATAGCAAATATCATTCATAAAAGCGGCAAGACAATCATAGCATTCTCCAACAAAGAAGACTAATGAATTAGTGGCTATCGACAACTCGCTCGGCAACAACGATCTCCAATACAAAGATGGAACTTCAAGCTCAAGACTCCAAACTCATAACTAACTAATGAATAACCTTAGTAAGCAAAAGCTCCCTTCAATTGACTTGGAGGGAAATATGAAAATTCAAACATCATGGCCCAAATCAAGAACCATGTAAATCATGCTGTACATATAACGCTAATGTAATGATATTCATGATAGTAATCTAAATCAATAATAAGTCGTCGTAGATGCAAGACAGAATCAAAACAACGTTGTAAGTCGCTCAAGGCACCCTAATAGCCCAAGGATGCCATAAAAAAGTGTCGTCATGTAGGATCCCAACAAGGGAGATATCCAAAGCCAAGCGAATGGCCTAAGAATTCCACAAAAACATGTAAATGCAGCAAGCATAACAAGAATTCGACAACATCATCAGAGACCAAGTGATGGGTAGCAACAAAGAATGCAAAGGAACTTGAAGTATAAATAGATCAACCCTGACAAACAGCTGGAATGATCACAACCTAGGGTATATGTAATGCCCAAGAATGTATAGTAGATAAATAGGATTGACACTCTAAGGAATCCATAAAGCCCAAGAGCTTATAACATTAGCATCGACTAGTTGAAACACGTATATGAAAGGACAAAGATATGGAAGAATACATGGATATATAAGCATCGCATCGAGACAAGCAACAATGATCATTTGTGGAATGTGATCTAACCAAGGCCCAAATACAATTTGTATCTAGCCACCAATGAACATGCAACCACTTGTAAGTGATTAAAAAATAATATCTAGAACTGGAACATGTACATCAACCAGAGTAAGGATCGAAGGTAAGTTAAGAAACCAAGAATATTAATCAGTAGCATAAGGATACTAGCACCAAGGAATAAGCATGCATTTCGAACTGTGAGCCTGGGTATGCGCAACAACCATGAAGTCCCATGGACAACTAGCAGACTAGAAGCAAAACCTCATCGAGAAGAGTCTCAAAAGTACATAAAAAATGGACAAGCTCAACCATCGGAACCATCAATAACAACTGCAAGTACTACAATGGCAACTGAAGCAACTAGCATAAGGGAAGTAGCAACATCAATAGAACCAGGAAGAAGATCAAAGTATCTTCATTGCACCAAATGAAGGTAATCATGCCAAACTATGTGAAGTGGCCATATAGGTCATAGGAACCCAAGCATGTGGTATATCAATAAGTAGCAATGGAGCAAAATATGCACATATGCCCCAAAATTTCCGCAAGGACAAAAAATGTCTAGCTCAAGCAATCTAGAGAAACCAGACATGGTGGTGATCAGCAATCCAAGGAATAGATGAAGAACAATAGGCAGGAACACCAACTGTGCAATACCACTAGAGACCAAGCTATAATTAATACCCAAGAATGCCAAGAAACACGAAGCATAGGGAGATTATACTGACAAACAACAGCTAGAATGGACATATGTGTCGTAACAAGGTTGAGAGTCCAAGGTATCCTTAAGGCCCATGAATCTATAATGTCATCATGCCAAGAATCAGATAACCCTTCTAAACTATCTACTAATGCAATCCCAGAGGAATCGTCGCGAACATCAGCAATAATCAAAGCATCAGGAAAAGTGTAAGCTCATAACAATGTCAAGGATACCTTAACAACCATGGAACCAATATCGAGAATAATAGCAGCAATGGAGACCACTGGAAGAAGCGAGATCGAATAAATATGAAAACTTTGTCTTTTTCCTTGAAATCCACATGTCTCCACATGGAGGTTATGTGATTGAGAGAAAAAGGAAGAGAAAAAGCTTTAATAATGTATGTGAAGTAGAATAGGTACATAGGACCAAAAGAGTACATTCCAAGTATGGTCTAATTAAGGGGGCATAGAATGTCTACAAGAAAAAATTCTATAACATCTAACGATAAACTAAGAATGCAAGATAAGAAGATGAATAAGGACCTATAAAAGAGCTCCTAGTATGGTACCAAAGCACTTTTTGAGCAATTGGGAAGGTGCTGATTTCTTTCTCTCTAGACACTCTCTTTGGCTGTTTTTACTATATCTTTATTCGTTTTCTCTCTCTAGATAGTATATCTCTTGCCATTTTCTCTCTCTAGAACATTTTTTCAAATTTTGTCATGACTTTTTTTATTTGTGAATTGAATTGAGTTCTATTAGTTTCATTGGTGTTGTAGCAAGTCGATGCCCATGATGATGTGATTTTATTTGTTGGCTGTTTTCTGGAAACCCTAATTTTCAGTTTTCGAAGGAACTCATCTTTGTGTCCTTTTTTGGGACAAAAGTTGAAATTACATGGATGAGAGCGCAAGATGAGGCAAGACAATTGATCCAAGTTTTGTGTCAAACAAAGCTCTACCTCAAGAGATCTTGCAAAGTTTTCAAGATGGGTGATAAATTTTTTTCACTTTTAATTATTTTTTAATTGTTCTTTTTGCATGTGTGATTGGATCTTGTTATTTCCTATCGATTTTGTGACTAACTAACACAAACTTAAGTATAGCTAAAATTCAAAACCTTTTGCTCGAGCCTTAACATCCATTTTCTATCCATTTTGACCTTTAAAAGTGAAGTTTTTGAAAATTCAAAACTCCGTCAAATTCAAATATTCTTTTTTTTGATCGGAAAGAATCTTTACTTAATTTGTTTTTGGATATTGACATTCTTTGTTTCTCAGCAAGTTCATTGCATTTTATGATTCGCCAATGGAATATCTTTTTCTCAAGGTGTTACACTTTCAAGTGGCCCCTTACTTCACTTAATTTTTGGCAGACTTTTCATAGCCTATTGTTTCATGAATTTTCTATTATCAGCAGGTTCTTCCTACTTGGCACACTATTTGTACATTTTGGCAGCTTCTTCACCACCTATCGTTTTCACTTGTTTCATTCTTTATTGTTTGGCTTACCTTCTATTTCCATCTTTTATTATGCTCCATTGTTTGTTTTGTCAAGATTTTGGTTTGAATCTTGTGTTTTTTGTTTTACATATTTTTTCTTCCATACAGCTTTTTATGCATTTTTATTCTCTTGGGCAACAATTTCGATTTCTTCCCATTCCAACGTAGTGTAGGCACTATGGGGACTGAATTGTCGAATTGGTTAAATGCACTAGCTTCTTAGTTTGAGATCTATCCACATTCTAATACCAATATGATTGCGCTAGCTACATCCAAATTTTTATGGCAAGCTAACTCTTGGTGGCAGATATATCATTGAGATGATTACCCTGACGATTATGATGCCTTTGTACATGATCTTATTATTACTATGGCTCCACTACTACATGATTTTCAGGATGTTCCAAGATATAGTGGTTGATCACGAGATATAGGTTGATGTGGATACGAACTTGATGATGATGCTAAGTGTTTTGATGTTGATGTTGCATGCCTTAGTGCTACTGCTGGGTGTCGTGGTGCTGATTTTGAGGACTTTGCTCATTTTTCTCCTACTATATCTGCTTGAGCATTGTTCAGATGTTTCGATGGTCTATCTATATGATTAGGGAATTATCGTCAAATGGTTACCCTTCTGTCTTTGATTCTCTTACAAGGATCAAACATGTGTTGCCTTAACAATATGAGATCTTCCACCTCAAACAAGTGACCATGCATAATGACACATCCACAAGGACCCTATCCAATCACATGCTATATCATTCTTTTCCAAGTAATTTCCTATACAAGAACCAATTTCTCACTTACATTCAAAGGATGACGCAAATTGTTATGTAATATGGACATTGATGTCCATATATCAACCAACACATGCTGTATTGATAATTTGATAGATTATTAAAGTGGCGGCACCTTGTTTGATATTGTTAGCATTTGATGCACACTTTTTATTATGTTAGACAGCCCCAAGACCTTTATTTCACATGGTTCCTAATCAGGGCCCTAATAGTTGAATATTGAAATCTTCCCTTCAGCTTTAGTACAAATATCCAGTGAGGGTCATCATTTGATAGTTTGATGTTTGGAGATTTCTCTCCCTCACTATTGCTTGTAGGGATTTAGCCTCAGACGTTTTATGCTATTCATGCATTTTATTCCGTAGAGGACTTCATTTGTTGCCATATCTTTTGTACTGCTTATAATTTGATGCCATATCTGTAGAGATCATGCTAGTCGTCTTAAATTTCAATGCTGGAAATTCATTGGCTTGTGAGTCAAAATATTCTAAAGATAGATCAGACCGATTGAAGATAAGTTGGTTTTGTGCATCGTTTATGATTCGTACAAATTCAGCTATGGGAGTGGAGATACAAGTGAATTGGTGATAAGAAATTGCAAGACACAAAAACTGAACAGGTAGGAATGGGCCTCAGATTTTAAATTAGAAGACTCACTACGCCCAAAGTATGCTGGTTTTCATGAACTACTCATAGTGATAAAGAAAGAGTTACATAGAAAACTTTCCAAAAATATACATGTCAGAAACCTGTTACAAGTGTGATAAAAGCCCCTGTGACCTTTTAACATATACTAATAATAGGAGATAGATTAGAAAAGAAAAGCCTGATTTCACTTGCGAGTGTGAGCTTAATATAAGTGTATCACAAAAGCATGTGGACGCCAAGATTCTACCCTACTATAAGTACCATGAATTTGAATGCATACCTCTAGAGAAGGGCATCCCCAGCATGGTTCCATGGAATCAATGCAATTGTCTTGGAGGTACAATCTTCGTAAGTTTGGCATCCATGCAAAGAAGGTCAATCTTGTTATTGCATTACCATTCAGCCATAACTCTCGGAGCAGAACATTCCCAAAGTGACAAGGAAGCTTACAAAGTTGATTTCTAGATGCCACAAGAGATTCAACAAATGGACAACGTTGCAAAGCTAACCATAAGCTCTTTCCCTTCAATCTGTTTTGCCCCACGTCCAATACTTTCAGATGCCTCATTCCAGACAAAGCAAGGCCTTGGGGTCCTCCAAGAGTACTAAGCTGGTTCGACCCTAAATTCAACACTTGCAAATTTGGACAGGAATGCCCCAACCCCATAATGTTAGTAAGCCTATTACCGGCAATACTCAGATGCTTCAATTTGGGCCAGCAGTTGGAAGGTAACAAACTTTTAACGTCACCGGAATGCAGAGTAGAAGGGTTTTTGCAATTCAGAGTATGACACTCTAAAGTGCAGTGCGCCTCAGATTGGCTAGGTTGCCGGTTAGTGGCCATGACATTGTCATGGGAGAGCAGACTTCCTTCAGATGGAGGACAGTAGGCAGTGATATTAGTCAATGCATTGCTTTCCAAATGAAGTACCTCAAGGTTGTGAAGGGACTCAAGTCCAGATAAATCAAACAGAAAATTATCCTGGACAGAGATCCACTCTATTGTTTTTTTGCAGCCATTGAATGCTCCTCTCAAGGTAGTTAATCTGTTCATATCAGCTGTGATAGTCTTTAGATTTGGGCAACATTGAAATATCACTCCTTCTCCAAAGGATGAAAGACCGCTACAACTTAAATCCAACCTGGTTAGTTGCTTCAATTCATGTTCTTCACAATTCATCTTTTGTTGCAAAAATATCCTGGTAAGATTAAACGGTACAAATACAACTGCCTCCAGCTCACTCATATTGTCATTCCTCACTTGCATCCATGCAGTCATCTCCAATCGTTCTTGTTGATTACCTTCATCTTCCTCCCCAACAGTAGATGGGCCAATTATAATACTCCTATCACCCTTGTGTTTGTCTCTGATAGGTACTCCTTTAATCACGTCTGTTGTACCTTTATTGGATAAATATTGCCAATCATCACAGCTATTCAAGCAAGGTGAAATCATATCATTGCAGAATCCAACATGCACTTGACTATTGCCTTTGTCGCTAAAATGAGCTTTGTTTTTAGGCATAGAAGTTTCTGTCTCCTTTATATTATGTAATGAGCCCCAGGTTTGTGAGACTACTTGCTTCTGGTTTAGCATGTTGACCATAAAAAACTGCCAGTTTTTTCTGATGAGTTCTATTTGCTGCCAATTTTGCATCACCGGCCATAATGGTAGATCCTGTAAACCTCTAATAAGCTGAACCTCCTCGGTATCGACTCTATTGGAGTGTCTAGCCCAACTTGCCTCTGAAGATAAGCATAGTTGCCTGCTATCTCTGACATCATTTTGGATTATCAAAGATTTGGACTCTACTGTCATTAAATTGTTCTGGTTAGTGGAATCAATCAATTTTATGTAGCTTGCACTAACAACTCTTTCATCCATTCCAAGTTCATGTGTAATGTCAGTCATTTGACTAGCAGCGCCAGACATCTCTTTCCTTAAATGCTCCAAAAACTCTAAGCCAATTCCAAGTTTTGATGCCTCTAACTCCAAAAGTTTCCAGTCAGCTTCAAGAGGTTTGGAACCTGCACTATTCTTGAACATTTCCATGGATTTTTCCAGGATATTAGAAAATCTCTTTCGTACAGCATTCACTGCAACACTTACATCAGATTCTAAGCTTAAAGAATGTCCTTTGGCAATCATGGCACAATATTCATCCCTTGTACCCATGCTTGCCGCATCTGACATATTGTTCTTGAAAAGTTGAACCATTTTGTCAAATTTAGAAACATTTCTAGCAATATTTTCCTCCATACCCATCTTTTCAGCCTTTCTAACCCAGTACCAGAAAGTGTTGCTTGAAGATTTTGCAATGGAGTTTTCCAACCCATCATCGATCTCTATTTCTTTCGCAAGAATAGCAGCTTCAGCAGTTGCAACAATGTCCTCTAGCCCAAGTCTTCGTGCTTCTCTCAAGTTAAACTCAACATCCTCCCTAGTTATATCCCATCCTTGGATCACCTCAGACAGTATAGCAGCAACAGCTTCTTTCTTTCTCATTAGATCATTCTGGACCTTAGATATCTCATGATCCAAGCCTAACCTCTTTGACCTTCCTAGACACCAAATAAAATCCTCCATGTCCCCATCTTCAACTATCTGTTTCATCTCGGTAATTAGAGCAACATCTCTTTCCTGTGCCTCCTTAACCAGTTGAGTCAGTTTATCCTCATCAGCTCCCATGGCCATAGCCTTTTCGGCAAGCATCTTAACTTTGCTTAGCTTCTTATTTTGAACTGCATTTTCCACCTCTAAAAGCATATGCTTCAACTTTTTATCGGCATTTGAAGGATATTCTGGTCCCTCTATAGTCTCTTGGTTTTGCGAAGGGTGTATGTCAGCATTTTCTTTACAAGCTTCGGCATTTGCTTTAGAAGTAGACAAACTAGCCTGCTCCTTTTCAGAGGATTTTGTGTCCTGAAAGCACAAAAAGCTTGAGTATCAACTATGAATACAAAGACAGTAGTTTATATTGAAAATTGCTCAAAGCCATCATGTACCCATAAAAAAGACAGAGATAAAAATAGCAGTTCATTAAAATGATGTGCTTTGGTGGGGCTATCAATATTGCGGAAATGCTAAAATCTCTAGAGCACTAAGAGCTACATGACACGACATAAGAAATTGTTATATTCCTTAACTTAGACACTCTAGTAGCATAAGAAATGGCAAACAAGAGAGAACAAGTTTCACTTTTTGGAGTCAACGCTTCAAGAGTGCAGTTTTATATATCTCTCTTCATGGTCAAGTATTGATGGCTTTGTCTACAATAAGATATGGAACATCAACCAATAGGTAAAAGTATTGATGGCTTTGTCTATAACAAGATATGGAACATCAACCAATAGGTAAAAGTAATCTTGGGCAATGACCTGTTGAAAGCATAAATGGTTTAAGTATTCAGATGCTTGGACTCAGATTATACCAAGGAGCATCGTTCAGAGAAAATAAGAACTAGACTCTAGAAAAACAGCTTCCATTCCAATTACACAGCTTGAGGAACTCCATGCCAACATGCTTGAGGGGTAAACCTATGATGTGAAGTATAAGAGCATAAATAGCTCATGAGAGACTTAGATCTTGATGTTCTTACCGACCAGATCCCACATGCTCCATAAGTTTCAAGATAGATATTCACAATGTATACCACTTGAAGGACTCCTGAAAATTTGACATTGGTTATTGAATGTGGAGTTCCAATACATGAATAAGCAACTTTGCTGCTCCACTCAATTTTTTCACGTTTTTGTAGATCATTAGTGTTCCATGTGCACTTTGTTCCAGAATGCTGATCAACTATGGAAGAGATGCATTTGGACAACAACTGGTGAGACCAGTGGAGAATAAGGGACACCAAGATGAGAGGATCTTATAAGACATAAAATCAAACAGCTAGTCGGAAATCCTCCATTCTATATAAGTTTCACAAGTTCACAAACAGATGTGGTTTGATGAGAATTTGTGTGCCAATCCATGTTGGAACATAAAAAACATTTAAATACAGAAAGCTACTTCACTTTTTAATATTTTATGTCCCTATATCCAACACTAAAGGGCGTGTTGGTTGACAGCTCATTTGCTCACCTTCAGTTCCAACGTTCAACTCACAAAAGCTCTGCTTATTGGGTAGTGAAACATAAACAAGATCTGATTCTTGATCGGGCAAAGTGTGAACATAAATTGGGAGATCTTCATCTCTGGTGGAAGAACTAAAGAAAAGGACATATAGGTCGAATGTATCGTGTGAGCCACTTGACTGTCAGGATTTAATTAAGGCCAAACTTGAAGTCCACAGCTTTTGGTAAACCTGATTGGAGTACTTAACAACTTGTGTGAAAAAACAGCATTTGCATCAAAAGCTGGAGCGGGTCCAGCAGTGCTACAGGTAACAGCATTATTATGAGATATCCCTTCAGTTACGCGTCAAATTTGAATAAGAGATTATAAAAGCACTGATGGAAATCTTTTCAATACTAAGAAGCATTGATATGGCTGTAGTTACCATTCTTTCTTTTATCTGCTTGCACGTGTTGGATAATTTTTCAACAGCCTTGTGCTTTCTTTCTACCATGTCATTCTCATACTGTAGTTTCATCGCCTCTTCCTTCCATTGATCTTTAAACAACCTGAATTTCTTTAAAGCACAGGACAAGTGAAAGCTACTTAATAAGATCTAACTCCCGTTACTCCTCATTAAAGTCCATGTGCTGCCCAAGAGCTACTACTAGGGACATCGACTTCATGTAGGTAAATAGATGCAATAACTATTTTTCATGGTATTAATTTTGTTCATTTTTCTGCAAACGATTGGAGGTGAAAGAAACTAGAGTACTAGAAAGTACAAGCAAATCTGTCCATTTTTGGCTTTTGTTACTTGAATTTGTCATCTTTGCAGTTCTAGTATCTACAGATGGGGAAAGCAGAGAATTTATAAAGAGTGAGATGATAGATACAGACATACAGTGTTAAAGACTTTCATTCCAAAAGTTGTGCATTGAGTGAATGAAATCTGTTCAATCAAATGAGTGAAATGTGTACATTGACAGAAATGTGTTCAAATCTAAGAACTTCAACCTTTCAAAACATAAACAAAAACGTTATGAAATAAGGTCACATTAGAATGTCATAGAATGCTACCTCTATGTATTAGGATATATAATTGTAAGGGACCTGGCAGCACGACTTAACATTCAAGCTAATGGATACAAATTCTTAATCAAGATACACATGTGGATTCATGCAGAATCGCCTGTGCCTTTTTTATCTCAGCCTAAGGGTATCAGCATGTTAAATGAAATGATCAACATCAGCAACAGCTACAGGCATCTAGCATTGAATCACGTTTCTAATCATCCAATCTCCTCACGTGTGCAATACCTACAGAACATAGTAATATATTATTTGATAGGTGCCCTCAAACTTGAGACCCAAGATCATCTCAGGGTGTGCAAAATAAGAGAGGGAGAGATTGTGCATGTTTTTTATGGGATGTTGCTGCTGAGTTTTTGATCCTGGAATCATTTGTCATTCCATTCATCAACATCAGTAGTGGGTGGAATTACCAAGGCTGATTTTCATGTTCGGATTTTGTTTTCAACTCTAGTTTGAAATACTTCTACAATTCAGGGTAGATTAGACTGTTCTAGTTTGCACCCATTTTCACATTTTCCATTCCAATGTTGACTCTAAACCTAGTACCTAGCAAAACAGATACTTATCTCATTAGAATAGAATATTCTGATGCAGTTTTTATAACCTCTCATGGTTTAGGCCTCTTGCATGTCCACTGACACGTGTCACTCATGCATTGGACCAAGTGTCCCAATGAGCATATGACACATGTCCTTTTGACTCGTCCGCAACAAGTGTCACTCATGCATTGGATCAAGTGTCCCAGTGAGCATATGACATGTGTGACGTTCACCAGTCAACCCTTTGTTACGTCCATGTCCAGTATGTGGGATTCGGAATAATTCCTGACATGGATAGCCGGTACTCTAGTGTATAAGGTTGTTAATTACGACACGCCATTCCGAGCTTACCCGGTAATGTAATTAATAATCTTATGAGGTCCCAGACCTATAATTGGACTTATGGAGCACTTGCATGGTGTTTGAGTGCTATTATGCAAGAATAGGAGATCAATTGCTTTTGATAGAATTGGAGGGATCCTAGAGGGAATATTCTCTATCTTTTGGAGATTATATAACCTAGTGGAACTTGCCCTATTCCTCATTCCAAATTCTTGTTTTCAAGAGCTAGGATCCTCTCCTCTCTTGCATTCAATCACCATGGCTTGGAGGTGAAGCGATTAGGGATTTAACGACCGGTTTCTTGATGGTTGGGTGGTTTGGCTCCACAGGTGTCCTTTTGGTTGCATGCAACAGGATCTAGGTAGATCTTCATGTGACAATCCTTATAGTGTTATTAGAACAAGGCTTTGCATCGATCAGAAAGTGGAGTTGCTTTTTGTTTTTTCTCGGCTTTTTGGTATTTCCTCCTTGTTTTTCACTTCCGGGTGGTGGAATTGACCTCCAAGTAAGTGGCTTCTCTGATTTTGGTTTGCTTTCAGCCTAGTGATAATTATTATGGAGATTTTTCATAGAAAATGATGGAAATTTAAGAATTGTTTTATGATTTTTGCAGTTTTGGAGCTAGTATTCCATATTTTGGCTTGAAATTCATCAAAGCTACTGTTTATGAACGTTTTTCAGAATTGTACTTGCTGTTTTCCCGTCCTTATGATTGATTATAATGATTGCATGCCATGGTTATGGTCAAAGATAGTGATTTTGGGCTAGAAATGGGCTATATGAACCATGATTGACTGAAATCAAAACTTTAGTGCTTGCATGTAATTGAATTACAATAGATATGGCCTGATTGCACTTGCATGTGGGTTGGATCCACAAGAATTTGCAAAAATGGTTGAAATATGGTCAAAAAACATTGTTTTTTGGTGGTTTTTTCAATGTTTTTTGGTGATATTCATAAAATCCATGGCTAATATTTTGCATGCACGTTTTCAGAGGTGTAATGATGCTGTCATAAGACTTTCATGAAGTTTGGTTAGGATTGGACACCATTAAAGGTCTCAAAAAGTCAAAAAATAATGTATTTTTGAGGTTTTTGAGCTTGAATAACTCTCAATAGGTGGTCTGAACCTGTTGGAATTCTTTACAAGCTGAAAGATATGATGGATTGCCTCTAATTTGAGCCATCATGCACCCAATTTGGATTTGGGGTCTTAGGCACCAATATCTTGAAGTTTTGCTTGTTGAAGGACTCCATAAATGCAATTTTTGCATGATCTGAGCTTACGATTGCTTGTTCTTTCCAGTGTTGAAAATGTTTGGATGAACCTGTATGCATGTTTGGGGCATGATACAAGGTGGTACAGTAAGTTGATCAGAGTAATTTCATGCTTGAATACAGTTTTATAGACAGCTAGTCGAAAAGCAAATTTCCCAGTTACTAGGTATTTTACGTAAAAAGAAATTATTTTTTAGAAATCACTTGGCTCGGGCGTTATCTTCTTGGTTCAAAGCATAGTTGCACTGCGTTTCTGAAACGTGTTTCAGAATCGCGTTCGAAAATGCGTTTCTGAAATTTTTGAAAAAATTCCGGAAACGTTTTTTTTTAATTTTTTTTTTTTTGGGCAATATGGGTATCAGATGAAAGCTCTAATTAAGAGCATAATTACTGTGTAATTTGCCGACTGTTTTGGGTGCAGGATGGTCCAGTTCAGGTGCATTAATCCATGTTGGGTTCTGTCAAGGATAAAAATTCAAAACTAACCTCTAGCTTGTCTGTTACGATCACAGATGGTCCCAGTAAGTGTGTTTTCGCTCAGGGAGTTGGAAGGCCAAGTCATGAAGAGGCCTTACCATCGGGGGGCGTTGCCCCCCAAACCCCCCACCGGGGGGCTACCGCCCCGCGAACCCCCTGAGCATTTATTGAAAACCAGAGCAAATAACAACCAAATAGCTATTGAAAATAAGATCTGTTTGTGCCCCATCTACTGCACTTCTGAGAGGCAAAACGCTCGTTTGACCATTGATCCCCTAAAAAAAATTCAGCCATAAGCTATTTTTTTTGAAAAAAAAAAAATTATTTATTTTTTTGCGATTCTGGGAGGAGAAACGCGGTTTCCGAAATTTCTCCTCCCAAAAACACAATTCTGTGCAACTATGGTTCAAAGCCAGATCAGACATAAAGATTATTATTCATTATAGTGTGTTTCCCAGCCTGTCAGTGGGATGCTCATGTAATTGTTCACTCCAATACATGCACACAATTACACATGCAACTGAAAACCATTCATCTACAGATCTGCAAGCAATGAGGATGAATTTCCAATCGGTTCTTGCTACTAACTATCTCTAAAACGTTAGAAAACAACAATATGCTCAGATTAATCTACAAATTTACAGAACTGAAAACAAGAAACAAGAAACTAAATAACTACCAGCATAATGACAATCCAAAGATCAAGAAACACCCATCTCTTGATTCTTGGATAGCCCAAGAACATCAAGAACTGGAATGTCTAGATTATGCAAGATCTACTCCACATTTCCAGCCTGTTTAGTTTACTTGTATGCTGAAACTACTTTAAAACAAGAACAAGAAATCTATTCCACTCTAATCCACATTACAAAGGAAAGAAAGCAGGAAATTAAATCTATTCCACTCTAATCCACATTACAAAGGAAAGAAAGCAGGAATTAAATCTATTCCACAACTAATCCACAACCACATTCAAGAAATGGAAGTGCATGTTCATAAAAGAATCACTCAAGAAAGTTGTCATGAACAAGGAGCTTCAAGAATGCCAAGAACTCGTGGAGGATCTTCTTATTCAATCAAGAGCAAATGACATTACATGTAAAAGCTCCCTCACAAAAGAGGGGGGCTCTTAAATAGACTATGAGGCTGCCCATGTGGAGCCTAAGTGGCAATTCCACTAATTTACAAATTCCAAGTGGAATTAACTCTTCCACTAGAGGTCACCATCAAAAGGTGACTCGCTCCAATTTCTTTAAGAGGGGTCTACATTTATTGCCTTGCCTAGAAATACTACTAGCTCCTACATGGTCATTCCTTCTCTTGGGATTCACCATGAGGCTCACATGAATTAAAACTGTATTCCTAGCTAGTATTTCTCGGCTCTCATGCTTGGCTCTCATCTTCATCCTTCTCTCTTCCTTCTGAGACTTCCTCGTTCTAGGGTGAGAGGTGCTCTTTATAACAGCTCAGCTCGGCATCTTGGGGATTCTTCGGAATTTGCCAACATCATCCCCCCCTAATCTGTTGCAGGACCCACTACAACACATGTAGAATGACATTGTTCCGCTTGGCACCTAGAAAGACGTGGATCTTCAGTCGCTTCTATAAAATCAAGTGCTTATTTGCCGCAAAATTGTTTCGCAAAATTTGAGATCTCTCAATGGCCTGTACATTCCATCCCGCTTGAGAACCTCCTGCGAGTCCTGCTTGCCTTGTAGCCTTGCGGTCTATTTCCGCGCCCTCATCTTTCTTCCCAGGGCTTCAAATACTTGGAAGCGCAGCTTGCTTCCGAAGGAAAGTGGCCCCAAGTAATCACGTACTTTCTCAATGAAGCCGAACTCCTTCCAGTCTTCTATCATTGTGACATACTGGGAACACATGAAGGTCGCTCTGTAATAAAGTCGAGCCATCATTTGGTGATCATCTTCAGACTGGAGGGCCACGTTGGGATTGATTCGAATTGGATCTAAGCCATGATCCCAAAAACATTCTTGATTCATAAGAAAGGCCGTCGATCTGCAGTACTCGGCGCTTTCTCGTACACATAGATCAGCGTTAGATTTATATTTATGCCCAAAATCTAACAATTGCAGCCTCAGGTCATCCATTGACAAACTTTCGGAAATTCTCGGAATTATTGGCCAGTTCACCACTTCAACCGACGGTCAAACCGTTGGCAGGGATTTCTTCGCTTGATTGGTATATGAAAGAGGTTGACCCTTTTCCAAGCTGGCGCCCTCAGGTACTCTTGCAACCGCCTGCTGTCCTTTAGGACTTTATTGCGCCATTTGGGCTGTGGTTGCAGTGCGGCAATGATCTCAGCCCTCGTGGAATACCGGCTTTGATCGATTTGATCTCTTCCACCGCTCATGTTGCGGGGGTATTTTCTTTCGAATTTCTCTGATTCTCTGGTGTCCGCCATAGATGGTCTTTGTTTGGATGGTGAGGTTGCCCTGCATTGCTGAGGTGGCTTTGCTAGGTAATCATCCAGTGCTTTGGCGCCTGTGTCGCTCTTTTTGGCTCGCTCGCTTGTGGAGGGCTCAGCTTCGCCCGCATCAACAGGCCTGGGTGAGAATCTTTTTGTTTCTGGCAGATCATCCTGGGGGTCATCATCACCACCAACGTCGGTGTTAGTCTCTAGGAGGTCAGAAATGGTGTGATCTGGCGAGAGTGGCATGGGAATGATAGGTTTAGGAGGAGCCGGATTCAGAAGATTGTACGCCGCACCGGGGGAACTAAGTTGTTTTAAGAACTCGTCCCGTCGGGCCTTGTATGTCTCGGCAGGCCCTTGATGGGGTCTCAAAATTCGGCTAGGAGGAGGTTGAGAGGAGGAAGGTGAAGGGGCGGGGTAAGCTGGAACAAAAGTCTTGGAGAAATTGACAGCAGAATATGAAGGAGGTTTGAAGGTAGGAGGGGGAAGAGAAAAAGCTCCAGATGCAACTTTGGTTCTCTTGTTGTCCAAACCCGAGCTACCATCATATTTGCTGGGTTTTCCCGTCGTTATCATTTTCCCCATCATCTCCGTCATCGTCCCTTGGTTTCTGGTTGGAGATTCCTGCTTGGGCCTTGCACGCCGTGTTCCAAAGCTGGTTCACTTTGTCCAAGACCTACTACAAGGCCTTCGTCACTTCTTCTAATTGCTTCTAGGATTCAAGAATGACCCTCGCCTGTTTTGCCGCAACATTTTCGAAGTTTCTTTTGTCAGCCTCTCTTTCCTGAATCAACCTTATATATTTTTCCATTCGGATGGTTGTGGGTTGTGGAGCTTGGAATTAAATGTCTTCGAGCTTTACAAGAGGGGCATCAACTGTCATCACGCTAGATGATCCATCTCGTGATATCTATCTTCGTACCATCTCCATGTTTTGCAGATTGCAGATATAGTCAATGATCTTCTTTTCATGGCCTATCAATACCAACACCAACATAAAACAATAGATGAGTTTAGTAGTGTTTCAGCTGCTGGATCTTGTTGGGAACCAGTTGGTGTTGGCTGCTTCTTGACCGTCAACTTCATTATATTCATGTTCGGTCTCTTAGGTGGTGGCCCCTGCGGTGACGATGTTTGTTGTCTGGAACGCTTGGACAATAGGTATGGAATCTGGTAACTAGTTAGAAGAGGGATTTGAAACTCAATTTGAGTCAGGAGTTGACTTGCCTGCTGGTACCAAATTGTCATCTCTATAATATCAAGCTGACCCATATGGATATCAATCTTGTTGGTCTCGGGGTCATTAGAGCTAGAGGACTGGTGTGAAGACATGAATGGAAACGGCTGGAAATGATCTCTAGAAAATAGGATTCGGTTGAGATTTATAGCAGAGTTTTGTGAGGCGGTGATGGGGTGGCTTAGTCGAGATGGTAATGGGAAGAGTCGCTGGAGATGGTGATGAAAATACTCAATCAAGATGGTGATGGAAACACTCGGTCGAGATGGTGATGGGAACCATCGGTCGAGATGGTGATGAAAATACTCGGTCAAGAAGGTGATGAAAATACTCGGTTGATAAGGTAACTGGAAGGCTCGGTTCAAAGCTGAGGAAATGACTCAGAGGAGACGGAAACGATGGCGCTCGGTCGAAAACGGAAGTGAAAGGACTCGGCGGAGAACTGAGCACAAGATTCGGCTGAGAATGGAACAGGTGACTTGGTTGAGGACTGAGTGGAAAACAATGATTATGAATAAGAAAGTGTGAAAATATGGTTGTGGTATGGAGACGATGGTAGTGGAATGGTGAATGTCTTCCACGATAGTGGAACTAGAGCTTTAATTTGCGCTCTAGCTGCACTACCCCTCAGCGTGTCTTTGTGCAAGAAAGTTTGAACAGATTTCTGATTTCTGGCGGTTTTCGGTTTTCTCGAAGATGATGTTTGATGGCACTCTTTGCAGTTTCGTGATGGTAAAGGCTGACTCTGGAGGAACAGAGTGTGTGTGTGAGCATGGATCGATCAAATGCAAGAGCGCCAAAAGCGGTGATGGGAGCATGAAGATTGCCAAAAATCATTCGCCAGAAGACTCGAAAGCTTGCACGTCGCTGACGTGAAAATGAGCTCGGTTTGTAGCGCTTTATAGTCGTTCGTCGTGTGTGCTCGGTTGAGATTTTTGAAGTGCCCGATTCAGTCGAGATTGTAACAAGATGATTCGATCGAGATTTTAAAAATTTTGTGGAACTGTCAGGACTCGGTCCAGTCGAGATCTTATGTAGGAGACTCGGTCGAGACGTTAACCAGGTGACTCGGTCGAGATGTTGCTGACTCGGTCGAGATGCCAACCAATTGACTCGGTCGAGATGCCAACCAACTGACTTGGTCGAGATGCCAACCAACTGACTCGATCGAGATGCCCACCAGAGGACTCGGTCGAGATGCTAACCAGTCGCGATGCCAATCAAGTGTCTATTGAGTAGTCTATCTCAATGATGGTGTTGTAGAACTTCATAAAGTAAAATATGACAGTGTCTCAAAATAGAAGTTCTCAGAGTAATGAATTATCTCATTTACCATATTTGTGCTATGGGTGGAAAATCTAAGATATTATAATTGCAGAAGTGAACTGGATCTAAAATGTTATAAAATCTATCTATGTGAACTAGACCATCAGTTGTGACCTATAACACTCCCTGTGAATCTAAATAGATAATCATGAGAAAAAAACTTATGGAGAATAAGAACATAGTAAGTACAAACATAGGCAGTCAAAAAACATAAAAATAAGTTGACATCAAAAATAAAAAATAAAAATTAAATTAGAAAATAAAATTAAAACAATCATTAAAATTGAACCTAAATATATACAATAGTGATGGAGTTATATTGGGTCAACAAAAAACAACTCTTCGTAGTAGCGTTGTAGACGACCGCCATTGACGACAGTGTCTAGGAGTACTCCGTCAAGTGTTTTCAGTTGGACTGCTCCATTAAGGAAGATTTTATATATGACATAAGGCCCTTCACTTCTAGATTTTAATTTTCTTGGGTGCTTCTTAGATGTGTAGAGAAGCACCTGATCGCCTATATGAATTCTGGAATTAGTAATGTGAACTTTACATCAAATTACTGCCATCGACAATTTTTAAAATATAATTCTCTTAGTTTGTACCCAATGAATTTGGCTTGTTATGAAAACATTACATTGAACCATTCATACTCTAAACTTATATTAACCTTATCAAGGTTCAAAATTCTATTTATTCCGAATGGCCTTGCACCTAAAGCTCTAGACTTGGAATCCTCTTATCTCATATATTGACATATGTTTTTGTAGTTAAATGAACTATATCCTCATGATCACTAGCTTTAGTGGAATTCCTTAGCTTATGCATGAAACTTATTATATCATTGGGTGTAAACTAAGATAATTGTATTTCAAATATTGTCGATGGTAACTTATGTCAACAAGGCATCAAAAATCACTCAAATCAAATCTAAAAATTCCAAACAAAGCTAAAACAAAATTGTAAATAGTGATAGCTTATAAGAAAACTGCAATAACTTTTGCTTCTCTTACCCACATGGCTTGAAAATTGGTGCAATTGAAAGCTAAAACAAAGCTCTAGAAGGCTATAAAAGCACAGAATGAAATAATACTCCAAAAATTGACCCAAAAAGGTCTAAAAATTTCAAAACTTCTAGATAATAGGAAATGTAGTTTTTTTTTCTAGTATGCCTTTGTGGATGACTAGATGGGACAAGCTTCATCAACCAACTCACGCAAATGCACACATTCTCCACCTAATTTAATGTTCTTGTCTGTACAATAGCAATACAACAACAATACTCACACATGTGGATCCATACACATAAGAAAAATAGCATTCTACACAAAATTTCACTATATCACCACCAAGATGCAAAAATGGATGTAGAAACCCAAAGAGATATCTTCCATAAGAATGAATGAGACAAGAATGAGAGAGATGGGTTCCTCCCACGCTTGTAGCCTATTTATAACAGCCTCTTGACCTATTTGGATATTCTTGCACAAGCTTATCAACTTATGGAAGTTTCTAGATCTTTACCAAAACCTAGTTCTAACATGACTAGATTCAATGCATGTATTTGAACCAATATCAAGAGGCCCATATGTGACCTTATCAACTTGCCTAAGTTTTCAAAAATGGTAAATCTACTATTCTTAGGCCTTATTAGCTTTATAAAGTCTATCTCTAAGATAAAAATGCATATTGGCCTCAAAAAATGAACTCAGCATAACTAGTTGACATTTTCACATGGGATACGAATTGTAGCTAGATTAGTTCCATGATGGAAGTGGAGATATTCGTGTCTTGAACAAGAGTGAGAGTGCTTGAAGACTCTTGTAACAATTTGACTGAGGATTACACATACATTCAGGAATTTTGGTTTGGCAAAAATGCAATGAATTACTCATGATGATAACGCTCCACCCAACCATGGATGCAAGCAAGATATAGAAGCTATTAGCATCACATTCATATCCAATACTGGCAAATGCACACCCATGCACACATGCACCCCCAAGCTACATCATATCCAGATAAGGGTGGAGACATATTTGTGCAGTATTGATCAAACTAGAAGACCATTAAGAAGAAGATCAACCATCAATAAGAAGGATGGTCATCAAGCATGTCAAATGGCCTCTAACTCACTTTCCAACATAGTAATTCTATAAATTGGAAAGCTATTGTCTAACATGTGATAAATCTCCATCACAATAGATTTATGATAGGAAATCCCTTGAAAGAATTCTTTTCCAAAAGCTCTCCCATCACATTAACTTTGTGAGCTGAAAATCTTTTACTCTAGGCCTCAACTTGCATCCCATGGGAGATGCTTAGCAATGCTCCGTCATAGGAGGACCTACACACCAGTATCTTATTTGCCAATTGTTTGGTGTTCTTTGTAGCAGATTACAATTTTACTAGCAATGTATTGTATATCTTCAATGTGATGCCTATTTGTGATGCGTTTTATAACATATTTATTGGACATTGGAGAGGCCACTCCATTATCAAATGCACAATGAAAACTCAAGATATAAAATCCCATAAATGTATACACTTTTGAAGATTACTACCTAGCTGGTGAACATGAGTGAGGTATTACTTTGAAATTTCATATACTTTGCATACGCATCATTACTAGTAATGATTATGATGAATAAGATTGGGATTAACCTTAAAACACCTACTATGTGATGAAGGACAACCAAGATGGAACGTTTATACACCTACAACAACAATACCAAGACAACGAATGACCTATGGAAGGCTTCAAAATTGGGATTTCCCTTGAGAAGGTTAAGGAGTTATGATTAGGGAAATTTGTGAATTTTTTTTTTAAATTTTTGCTTTTCTTGCCAAAGAGCCCCTCCTTGAATTTTAGGGCCCATAAGGTTTTTTGAAAATTACCAGACTTTCAACTCGAAGGGTCAAAATTAAAATACATTTCTATAAAGAGAAAATCAGCTGTGAACGGCTGGAAGGCTTCAAAATGCAGGCCTACTAGTCATTGTCATGATCCTAAGGGCCTCTTCACATGTAAACCCATACCCATTCTTGATGTCATGTCTTCCTTGGAACACATCACTCCTTGCAAATTAACTTGAGATGTCACCACCCATTCTCCATGCATTTCACCCATTCTTACTAGTTGAACCAATCCACCAACTACCATTAACCAGTGTACTGACCAAAGATCTGTTTTTCACATACTGTACTGTCTATTGAACACGTCAGGACAGGTTGGAGGCTGTCCCGTTCTCTCCCAACTCAGGATAGCAGGCAAGAGGTTGGAGAGGCCGACCCGTGCTGACCCGTTGCACGGGTCCACGTGAGGTTCACAAAATGACCCGCTGCCCGTTCTTGACATCAAGGACAGGTCGGGTTCTCTCTCATGTAAAGACACTCTAACTAGATTAACTGACTAATGTCTGCTACTACAGTAGTTCACACTTCCTCCACCGTCACTTTTATCCAAATCTCTCTCCTCTCTCCTTTGTCTGTTCAGAATTTTTTTGCAGGTGAAGGTTTTTGGGTGTGCTGAAAGCAATTGGAACATCAGGAGGCTGTTTAATGGACACTATTGACTGCTGCAAGCAGGTCGGCAAAAATTTTGCATGTTGGAGGCCTCTTTGAATGATTCAAGAGAACTTTCTTGCTATTTCTTAGATTGATGCAAGATTTTGAGGCAATCTTCTAGTCGGTAGGTTGCCCAGATCAACCTATTGGCATACCCAATCAAGTGCTTAGATTTGGTTAGTGGACAGGTGCAAAAAACAGCCATAATTTGCAATTTTCAGACCTCAATTTCATGTTATAAGCTCATTCAACAACTTTTGTTATGTATTTGACCTCCCAACCCCTAAATATACGTGTGTTGGTCAAAACCTAAAAAAACACCTAAAAAAGGCTAGCAATGTCTAAATGCTTCAAACAAAGTTTTAAACAATTTAAACACATTTCAGATGTTTGAGTTTAAAGGCTTTGATGGTGGCATTGCCTCCATGAGCTGTTGTACATCATTTATTACATGCATAATATTCTATCATCTTGTCATTGACTATGTATTGCAATAAGTTATTTGCATGTGAATTTGTAAGTTACTACCTAAAATTTTAGTTTCCTTTGCCAGGACTCATTTTTCGCTAGCAAATTAGGGTTACTGGGTCCCGAGAGGATCTTCACCCTACCACTTGATCTTTGGCCCTGTTAGTTTCAGCTATCTACTTACAAATGAAAATAGGAACCCTAGATCTAACTCATATACCCATAACAGCCCATGTCGTTATAGACGGCTTAGTTACATTTTACAAAAATATACTTTCTTGCAAAAAAGTAAGTCATATAGAAGATCATCAGCTAAGATCTACAAGACAAGAATTTGTTCTCTTTACGAACTGTATTATAGAAACATAGAAACAAACTACACAGATATAGTTTCTTGATACACAAAGGTGATCTACGATCATGTTGACGTTGAAAGAGCTTACACAAATTATTAGATAGATAAAAGACAAGACGTTATAAAATTCCTCTTTGCAGTGTGTTTGGTTCAATACTAGGTAGCAATAGCCATGTGAATTTGGATGACAAATCACTACAGATTGCTTTAAGTAACCATTTGAAAACATTTGAATAGTAGAACCAACCATGTATAGCAAGTTATTTTATTATAACAACACCGTTTTCTCTTATCGTCATCCTTCAACATAGAAAGTGAAACATATTGTGAAAACAAAAAATTCTTGAGTTTGACAATCTTTTTGGCATATGGTACTAGGAAATCCTATCCTCAAAAAGAAAAGTGCAGACCATTATAGAAACTTACTGTGATTGGAAACTTTGATCTCCATCAAAGGCTACACGGTAATTCATTTCGTCATTTTGAACTGCTTCCTAAGACAAAAACAAGTTTCAATAAGTCCTAGCTTGTGATTATTGGTTATCGTCTCCTCAATAATCATTGTGATCTATGTATAATACTTACAACACTACCAAAAAGTAAACCTTGTCAAGAATAAATTGAATAAAAGTACAACAATAATACTTGTAAAAGCTATATAGGCAAAACAAATGAATAGAAAAAATCAGAAAGTAAAAGATTGAAAAACTCACTTTCTGATCGCCACTGTTACCCACTTCAAGAAAGGGCTCTTAGATTGAAAATGATATTTCTACTAATTATTATGCTACTCTCTCGAGCATCGTTCTTTCATCGTTGGTGCTCAAATGTGCTTTTTCCTAGTATCTACATGTTTGGAGCAATATTCATGTATAGGCCATCAAGCCCTTTTTATGCATTTATACTTTGAGCAAGCCAATTGACTTGCAAGCCTTAAGGTAGTTTTTATGCATATTGGCCAACTATTTTAGTTAAGTAGCTAGAGTGAGTGTCCTATTGGAGGGCACAAGCCCTATTGGAGGGTGCACTATTTCCCCTCCAAAACCCTAACTTGTGGATAAGGTTGGCTGATTCTCAAGAAGCTTCCATTTTAGAGCATCTGTTGGGTATAAATAGGCACTAGAGACACTCTTTATTTACCTTTGGATATTGGTCTTGCTTGAGTTCTTCGTGAGAGAATTCATTATTATAATTAGTAAGGCTATAGCTATTGATCAAATGCATTGTACTTCAATCTTTTTTGTAGGGGAGTGCTATTGTTGCCTCATTCATGATCATCTATTCTTCATTGATATCAAAGTCTATGGAAAAGATTTATAACTATATTATCTGTTTAAAGACCAAAGTTTTTAAGCAATTTCTTGGGTTCTTGTAAATTTCATTTCAACATCATTTCTCTCCTTGCAAAGTATATCATGGTCCACTCAATATCTCCCACCTTTCCACATGCATGATTTGATTACCTTGCATTAGTTTGCTTTTGTGATGACATGGCAATTCTACGTTTCTTGTATCTCATTTCTCAATTATCATTTCCCATGTTTTCCGAAATTATGTTGCATTTCTAGCCTATCTACTCATCAACTAGTTAGCATATCCTACGTTGATTGCTTCTAGGACAACATTCTACATGTGTCATGCATTAGGTTTGGAGTTACCATCCACTTGACATGCAACTGGTACACCAAAGGTTACTTTGTCAAAAACTGCTTACACCATTGACTAATTTTGCTAGTTTATCTATCTCTAGCACTACATTTCTATCTAGTTTAATTTGCAACATGTATTATTAATCTCACACAACTCAAGTATTTGAAGGCTATAGTCCACACCTACAACTTTTCATCTTTATCAAATATTCATCCTTTCCAATGACCGAGTTTTGGTTTGTTATTGTTTTATTTTCTCCTTCAGCAACTACTATCTAAGGTATTATTGCATTTCATCAACTTGGGGGGACAATGTCTTGTAGACTAGCACTGAGTATTACTATCCCTTACGCAACCAGCTCTTCATTGAGGTAGAAATATGTCATCATGCCAGCTACACATGCTATAGCCAGTTCATGCTCAATGGAGAACTTAGTGCCAGGATGGATATTAGCAAGAAGAGACTGACTATGCATGCATCTACTAAGGAGATGTTGATGTCATTTCAAACAGCGATGCATTCTATGCACACATTGATGTTGATGATTCATGCTAAGTTGAAGGCTCTCCCTTGTCCTTCAAGTAGTTAGTGCACCAAACTGGGTTAGATGAGTAACAATAAACTATGGAAAATTTTAAAAGCATCTTAATATTGGTCCAAAGAGAAGTGTGCTTATAGACCAAGCATTTGTTGTACATGGAGGTGCTTGTACAGCATGCAGAGTCAATGAATGTTATGGCGGATCGCTTGCTTTCACTAATTCCACTCACAATCTTTAGTAAGCAAGGAGGGTGAGGGTTGAAGTACTTATAACATTTAGTGAACAAAGATTGCATCTTCATTAGTCTTGTGGAAATTGCTACTTGGTGGTGGCCGAAAATCAATATCAATCATATATTGATCATCTCTTGATTGTGGAGTAGATAAAAAGCAATTAGACACATGTGTGCCTCCGTCATTTCATTTCACCAGAACAAAAACACTTGTGAATTGTTCTATTTACTGAAATTGATTTAACCAATCTAAATAAAGCAAAGTGCCCTCTTTTTTAACAAATTTTTGTAGGCCTCTAAAGTTCTGGCCAAATGCGCTTCTTTTGAAATGCAACATAAAGATGACCACTCATTGTCAAGTAGGGACTAAATAATTTTTAGCATGGCTCCAAGCCCAAAAAGACGCTCATGGAATTTGCAAAAAGCTGTGCATATTTAAACCAACTGTTTCAATGTACCTTCCTGCTATTCATGCTGTTTCATCAGAGCAAGTTGAATGAATCCAAAATATTTCGAAATATTTCCTTAAATGTTAAGCTAGGTGCATTTAAGAAAGATTTTATGAACAACAGACAGGTCAAAACACGACTGTAAGGATGGCCCAGCTCACCTGAGCAAGTTGAGAGATTGGGCTGAGCACACTTGGTGTTCCAAATGTGTTTGAAACTAATTCTATATGCCCCATCAGGCAAACTGATTCTTTGTCCAACCCCTGTAGCAGAAGGTTATTTAGAAACAAGGACTTTACACTGCACCATTCTTCTTCTACAAGAGATAATAGGGGAGATTGTCACCTCAAAGTCTTCAAGGCTCCTCAATGCAGGTACTGCTTCCTTCAAAAATTCCAATGAATACAATGGATTTTGAAGAACATTCCTTGCCATGAATATTGCTACTCTCTGTAAAATGGAAAAATTGGATGAGTCTCAATGTGATTGAATAGTTCAGGGAAATTTAACCATTTCAAAAAGCTAAGCAAACAGGAAAACTTGAAAAGTTCAGCATACTTACTTGAACACCTTTCGAGAAGTAGTTTATATTTTTGAAAACAGCATCAAGGGCTCCTGCTTGAAGACAGGCAGTTGCATGCTGGTGGGATATCTTTTCCAACACTTGCAAAGACTAAAAGCAATGACAAATACCCAGATAAATTACCAAAAATGTCTAATTCCTGCATTGTCCAACAATGCTAGCTCCTCAGTCAGTTTTTTGGCAAGTGTACAGCTTTTAGTTGCCATAAGAAACACAAGAAAAAAAACAAAATAGACAGTAACTTCTCTGATAACAGGCTTCAACATTAAAGCAGTATCACAACACTTAAAAAATAAATACATTACAGAAATTTACATATTCTGACCAACCAACACAAATAATTAAGACTTCAGGTGCTAATAATTCCCAAATTTAAATACATGGTGCTTTTCCTGAAAATGGCTTCTCTAGGAAGATTGAGTTGCACTCAAGATTTTTCTGTGAACACTAAAGACTGGGAGCCTAACACAAGAAGGATCTGAGTGATGTATCTCAAGCTCTTCTATGCAAAAAGTCTTCTTTTATTAGCTGACTTTAGAATTAGTATAGTGTACAATCTCCATGTAAACATTGAGTATTGATAGTTGAAATAAGTAATAGGGCTGCAAGCCTCATAAAAAATCCAACAAAATCTATGTTCTTGTTGTTTGTAAACTCGTATCTATGTTTTAGGACTAAGGAGAACCGCAGAATGGCAACAAAATTACAGGGGGATTCCAGACAAAAACGTACCAGCTCAACAAGCTCTAGGATTTCAAGCACTAGGTATTAGCTCCCCTTAAGTGAAGCAGTATGCCCAACTTATGGCGGTGGCCTCAAAGGCCAATCAGTCCATATTGTTGGTTCAGGCAACCACTCTACCTTTGGAATCTATGAAATGACTTGCCTTTACGTTGTTACCTTATGGATGGATTTTTAGTTGGCTTTTAGTTTAGCTCGGACTCCTTTTTATAATATAATGTTGGCCGTTTTGATAAACTTGTCTCAGATGGAATGAATGGACTTAAGCGAGTATTGGGAAACGATTCAAGTACAGCACCCTTTGAGGTGTCGACACAACAATTAGTCATGACAATATGTTACAATCCACATGGGAGGGCTCTCAAGCTGAATTGGCCTGTTAGAATTTTTTATAGATTTCTTTCTTATTTGAAGCTTGGTAGAGCCAATTATAATACTGAATCGTGATTCAAGAAAACTATGCCTCTAGCTAGTTGCCAGTCTCCCTGTTGTTCTCCCAAAAATAGTGCAAATACAAAGGTAGACCTTATTAATAGATATTGGAGAACAAAGAGAGTGCTCCTCTCTTCCAATGCCCTTCTACATGTCATAGCCCTACGTGAACAGAACAGTAACACAATGAATAGAATGTAAACATGACTCCTCCAAGCACTCCTAATTATTAAAAAGTGGGAGAATGTATTTTAGGGAAAGGTTCTAACTTGGATGACCTGGGGCCCAACTAATCATTGCCTATGACCCAATTTAGCCTAGTTGATTGTACACCCAAGACACAGGTCCTAACAAAACTACAAGCCCATAATATAGTTTGTCATTTTAGCATATAGAACTTAAACGGCACTAAACCCTTAGTATTTAGGCTCCTATGCTTTCTAAGTGCCAACTTTTGTCCATTACTTCCATAGAAGTCGATAGGACACTATGTACTAATGTCATTGAGAAAGCCATCATTTGTTTACGTTGGGCAAATAATCCTTTGTTTAGTTTAAGCCAACAAAAAACAACTCCTAAGTTTAGTCCTAAGTTGGCTAGCTAAATGTATAGCCCTCCTTGGATTTCAATGCAGACTACTTCAAACATACATGCATGTAATTGATGATGCTATCAACCAAATGTGAACACATTGTCATCATCAAAGTAGTATAAAGTAGTTATTTATTAAAGCAAAGTGGCAATAAAAAAACAAAATAGATTGGAATGTAAAGTTCTCTCTCTAAATGCTTGGATGCTACTAAAGAAGGATGCAAGATTTTTGGGTGAGTTATCAATTGTATTATAAGATCTTTCCTATAGCTAGGGGAAAGAGCACAAGGAAGAACTGCCTCCTTCGTTGGCAGTACATCTGCCTCCATCACTGACTTTAAAGCCTCTAACGTGGGCAACACATCTGCCTCTATCACTCCTGAAACAGTCATCCCTGCTACTGATGCCTGTAGTAATACTTCCAATGCTGATGGAAAATCCATTTTGCAGCCAGTTGCCAATGAAGGTGTAGTTATACCTGCTATCTCCTCATCTGAAATACAGGCCAAGATTAATGAAGTTGACATCTACACACCAAGAAAGGCATCTGAAGGGTATCTAAAAGCAAAGGTGGATGCGCTAAGACTCGAAGTACAGCAACTTAAATTGTCAATGTCGACACTACTTCAGGATAACAGGGTTCTCAAGCAGAAAATTCAGGCTTTGGAGGGAACGCCATCCCCAGTGATAAACAAAATTAAGGACTTGGAGCGACACTTGAGCGAACACAAGGAGGCCACGAAATCCTGGGCTTACCTATTTAAAAAAGAAGAAGGTAATGCCGCTCATATGTCTACTGTTATCTCAGCTACAATCTTTGAGGAAAAATTATGTGATTTCAAAGCTCTTAATGTCCAAGTTCGTGGTGTTCTCGACACTCGAGATGCTATGAAAGAGGCAAAATCCTTTTTATGTGTGAACAAAAAAAAGAAGGCATACTTGCAAAAAAATGGTCAAAAGCTGATGAACGCTCTTGTATCATCATCTTCATCGTATTTTTGGAAGGTCTTTTCTAAGAAGTTTTTCACAACTGCTCCTATTGCTATCGAGTCTTGGTTGGAGTATGCTACACATGTCTACACTGTCAATTCCTCCCCTATCACTCTCCTCATCGAGACCTAATGATTTCACATTGTTTACCCCTTATTTTATTGAAGATGCTATCAAACGAGCCCAAAGTCACAAAGTTGAAGATATTGACTCACTTAGTGTTGATTTTCTTAAACCTGTGGCTCATATTGTTTCCCCATACATCTCTCATATCTTCAATCAGTCTGTCATGTTTGGTTTTGCTACTGCCTCGTGCACTAACCTACTACATCCAATACTCAAAGCTAGTGATCCAATGAATGTGGAAAATTATCGCACCATTATGATTAGTCATACCATGGCTAATCTTTTCTGCTCGATCCTGCAGTCTATTGTTAGCTCAAAAGCGAAAGTGGATGGACTACACGCTCTTGGACAGGCAGGTTTCAGGACTGAGTATTCTGCTACAGATTAGATATTTATATTGAGATGTATCATTGAGGAGGCTAAGCATAGGAAGCAGCGGGTTCATTGTTACTTTGTGGATTTTTGCAAGGCTTTTGACTCTGTACCTAGACATCTTATGCTCCAACGCTTGGTCTCACTTGGTTTTTCACAGGAGGTTATTACTTCTCCTTATATGAGGGGGTCCTAGCTAGATTCAGAGATGGAACAGGATGGTCACCTCAGATTCACAGTACAATTGGTGTGAAGCAAGGTTGCCCCTTTGCTCCTACTCTTTTTGCTCTCTACATTGATGATCTCGAGCGGATTATCAAAGAAGAGGGTGGAGATGGCTGTCCTCTTGCAGATATTGTTATACCTATTCTCTTATATGCTGATGATATTGTCCTACTATCTACCTCAGCTAGAGGGCTTCATAGACACCTTCCTTTGATGTTGAAAATGGAGTACTATAAAGAATGTTTCAACCTGTAATAGGAGCTCCTAGTCAACCTGACATTGTTGCCAATATATCTATGTCATTCATGCTTAAGGACAATTTCGCATGAATTATATTTGGAAACATGAAGATGGAATATTCCAAAGATACCTTGGAGGAGCGTGCTCTCTTTGCAATAACGAGAGCATTGAGACAAGTTTACATCACCTATTGGACTGCGGCAGCCTTGAAGCTTTTTGTGAAGACCTTTCCTAAGCTTTTTGAGGAACCTATAGTAGCATTGCTTACTTTATTTGATAAAGATCGATATAAATAATTTTTGCATTATTTTATTGTATTTTATAATGATCGTACTTCATTTGGGTCCCAGAAGTGTTCTTAGCATCGGTGGATGTTAATAGCATAATATTATCTAATCTAATCTAATAATCTCTCTCTCTCTCTCTCTCTCTCTCTCTCTCTCTCTCTCTCCCCTTTTACCTCACCGAGCTATTACTATTACTAGAGGCTAATTTTCTCTACCAAGTCATGGACTGAATAATGACAGTAAGCAAGCCAAGAAAGTGGAGAAACAACAAACTTAGCTCTTCTCTTGGATCTTGTGCACGGAAAGAGAAAGGTTCAGGAAGCACAATGCCAGAAACAAAGGCATAGCTGCTTCAAGGTATACAATACACAGACACTAGAAAATGATGGTGCAACCTGCTCTGCTGGATTGATATCCTCCACTGTCTACAGATGAGCACACAAGGAGGAAATGGCTCCCGAGAAACAAAAGGTATAGCTACCTCAAGCTATGTTTACGTATGATATAAAAAGAGACTAGAAAAATGATGGCATGCCTGCTCTGCTAGATCTATATCCTCCACAGCTTGCAGATGAGCACACAAGTAGGGAATCGCTCCCAAATCCACCATGGCGGCACAGGAGCCTGGTAGCTGATCACATACATGATCTAATGCCCTTGTTGCTAAAAGCACAAGGTCAGGATTTTCCCCGCACCTGAGGAAACCAACCAGCAGATGAATTAATATGTCCACTGAAAATCTGTCAAAAGATTCGGATAATCCCAAGCCCAACAATTCACACAATTCGCAAAGACACAACTCTTGTTGCCCTGGATCCTCCGTGTTTTGCAGTTTAAAGATAAGTTGTGGTAGCTGATCACTGTGATAAGAAGGCTGGCTGCTGGGAAGCGAGAAGTCGTCCAACCTGTCATCCAGATCTTTAAGAAGACCATGCAAAGCACTGCTGGCAGATGACAAATCCTGCACAAAAAAGTCTTCCCCATTATCACAATCTTCTTCTTCCCCATTATCACAATCTTCTTCTTCTATCTGTGAAATTTGATTACATTGGAAGCGATCATGCCACCAACTGTTCTTCTGGATCATCGGCTGTGCTAGCATCTCTTCAGTATCCAATGCTCCTCTTGTTTTCCTTGCTGAATCCACAATAAACCTTCCTCGCTAATAAATTGCTTGTCATTACAAAGTTGCAAATTGGCAAACCAGCATCACCTTCGTCATGCTTTTGTGGAGAAGGAATGAGAATGGGCAGAGTAAAAATTATAGGAATTTCGAGCGGTTATGTACTTTTGGTTGGGAAGGAAGGCCATCAATGAGTGGCCTTATCCACCACTTTTGGGCCTTGGCCTTATTAGGCTCTTGCTTGCCTAGGATAAAATTATATGCGATAATGGCCCGACGAATGATACAGCACGTAATTGCCTTTTGTTAAATTTTAAGGTCACTTTACAGTTTTTTAAACCTTTGTCACGATAGTGATAAGCCACTGTGATAGTTTGTCAAAAGTTGAGGTGTCACTCTTGTTGAACGTTTAAGCTCATTTGACAGTTTTTTTTAGCTGCTTTGATGTGATAGTGATAAGCTATTGTGAAATTTATTAGAACCTAAGGTGTCACTTACAGGTGAGTTGAGCATCTAAATGAGTTTTTTTCATTATTTTAATGCTTTTGAAATGCATTTTGGTTTTTATAATTTTTCAATACCCATGCAAGTGCTCCTATGTCCAATTATTGGTCTGGGCCCTCATAAGATTACTAATTACATTACTGGCTAAGCCCGAAATGACGAGGCATAACTAATAACCTTATACACTGGAGTAATTGGCTATCCATGTCAAGAATTTGAATCTCACAGACTCGACATGGACGTAACATTTTCCCCCCCTTAAACAAGTTATGTCTTCAGAACGAGCAAACTAGGGAGGATCCACTTTGTATGCTTTTAACTC
This sequence comes from Diphasiastrum complanatum, assembly GCA_029204225.1. Lineage (NCBI taxonomy): Eukaryota > Viridiplantae > Streptophyta > Lycopodiopsida > Lycopodiales > Lycopodiaceae > Diphasiastrum > Diphasiastrum complanatum. Next base: position 34,902,935 of record CM055099.1, read on the forward strand.
TTCCCCACAAATCATTATCCTTAGTCTGACCAACCTACCTAATCAAGCATGATTCTAAGTACTCTATCAAGTTCCAAAGGTACATCGAGCGATAAGTCCTCCAAATGGGTAAAATCTTCAATATATCCAACTGTCATCGTCATATAAACTAAGATTACATGATACACTGGATGAGCAATCGACTAATCCTGAAGATCAAGTTCAAAAGCTAATAAATCAGTCTTTTAACTTTCACATTTATCCTGAAAATCATTATCCTTAGTCTGACTTCAATAATCAAATAAGTACTTAGAAATGGAACAATTCTCCAATTATCTATCTATGCACTGAAGTCTATATTTGCCTTTAGAAGTACACTGAGCGATAATTTTTCTATTGGGCCTGAGTCTCCCCAATCTAGTAACATCACCTTCATGTAACCTCAATTTACATGAATCACTGAGTGCAATGTCACCTTACATTGGAAATCAATGTTCAAAAGTTAAAGAAACAAACAATTATAGTCCAAGACTATCCACAATTCCTTGTAGACCAGTCATAAATGCTTCTTGGTACAAATACACTTAGATTTATAAAAAATTACGGTATTACAATTCATCTTACCAAAATCTCTTAGGAGATCCATCGAGATAAAAATGACTTTAACTCAATTCTGAGTACCCTAGATACTCTCTTGAGTTAAGTGCTCTATTCCTAGCATCACATGCAAGAAATTAGCAACCATACCATCTTGATAGATTTAACTATCTCCTAATTGACTAGAGATTTAGGCCGAAAACAGTACACAAGCATTCATTGAATACAATCTGTAGTAGAACTTTATCTACTAAAGTAAGTAAATTCCTCATAAACAACCAAATTACCTTTATGAAAATTACTGGATAGAGAATTTTCTTCCAACCAAATTCTAAGCCAGATTACGAGCTATCAAAATTCTACAATCAACCAAGTAATTAAAAACCATTTTAACACACGTCTTTAACAACATAAACGTTATACAATCACCTAGAACAACATCTAGAGATTACAAAGTTCTGCTGAATTCTAATTGAATTCAGTGGTTATCCTTGATATTAGTTAACCTCTGTCATCCAATATGGGCTCACTAGGATACAGTCAATAACACAGAATATATTTCTCATTCAAGAAATATTCTATATCAAGAATTTCCTATATTCTATGCACACAACTTTTACGGATCTTGGTGAGTCACAAATCATGTGTCTTATAAGCAATATAGATCAAAATAAACAGTTCCTGGTGAATTCTCTTCACACTCCTTGTTCAGCCAATTAACTTTTAATCAGGAGTAATCCAATTACTCAATTGCAATGATTCAGAAATCTCAAGGGTCTAGGTGCAAATCTTGATTATACTAGTATAATACCACATTTAGATTCTCTTCTAAACCATCACTTAGTTAATGAATTACCCTTTCTATATAAAGAGACATTAACCTACAAGTAATTGTTCCACACATTACTTGTTCATATGTCTATGCACACTGACTAGTTTAAGTATACGATATAAACTCAATACATAGGAAACACATAGTAGATCCACAAGATTAGGATGTACGTAACTAACATATCCAACTATGTTCCTAAACATAAACATAGGCTACAATCTGGCAGAATATATCCATAATCCGCATATGCTACTCACATAACTCACTAAGACTTCAGCTACAAAATAACTCTATTTCTCATGAGTATATAACATATCTGGAAAACCTCCGAAATGAATAATTTCACATCATAAATTTTCCAGCCACATACTTTTACTAACCAAATTTCTTCTACCAACCTACCACAAATCTTATTATTCAAACCAAGATTAGACTGACTTATACAAACATCTCTGGACATAACTTCATTCCCACTTGATCCAATCCATAACAAAATGGTACTTGGCAAAACCGATCAATGAAACCTTAATTTAATCTTTACCACCACTATCCATATTCATGAATATCTCACAGCTCATTAACCCCAAAACTCCACTAGTTCCAGATTATGCAACTGGTTGATTCATCGAAAGTCTTATTCCTATCTTTTCTTCTCCCCCTTTTAAAAGAAATTTCATAATTTCGATTAAAAAGCTCTTAGGAGACAACGTATAAGATATCAACTATTAGGAAAAGTCAGTAATGAGTATCCAATAATATTACAGACCGAACTTATTCCAAAATCATGAAATATCTTATCTCGAGTGATAGAAGTATTACATCTCAATAATCAACTATCAAATGAAGATAATCATTTAGGTCTAAATTCCATCGAATCAATTGAAAACATCAACAGATTCTGAGCCATATTCACAAAGCTTATATGGAAGTATAATTTCATATAACTATAATCAGTCCTTCAGAACATAGTTCTACACTGGAAGGAATTATATGAATCTCAATCCAATTGTCTCGTATTTAAGAAATTTCTAAAAAGCTGAAGAGCCTCCAGATTTTGTAAATAGTGAGATACCATCTGGAATCCGGATCTTTATCTCATAATTTCCCAAAATACCTTGAACAAAAAACCAATGGATTTCTCTATTAGTATCATCATTATAGTAGTCATTAACCATCGGTCTAAAGATCATTCTCGCACAAGAAATCCCCTTTGTAATCACTGATGTCCCATACCACCAACTAAGAATTCTCTGCTTCTAGATCTGTTTCCCAAAAATTCAAAAAGGCTATTTGGTTATCCTATACCTAGATACAGGATCAGAATCACAACCAATTCCAGGAGATACTTCTAGCCATTGAATTCTCTCATACTCCCTAAGTGTTCCTTTGTAGATGAACACATCATCTAAGAATACCACTCCGCATTGACCTAGGCATGGACGAAATATATCATTCAAGTGTTGTCTAAAAGCCACAAGTGTATTCACTGAACCAAAAGGAACATTTAGAATCAAACCGAAAACAATATTGTCATAGATATCCATTATCTATCTCAGAATAGAAAAAAAGAACTTAATTCTGTTACAGATTAGAATTCTCTTTGTTGTCTCAGTCATTATAAAGAAACACTCCATAATGCCTCAAAAACAATCCAAATTACTAGATTCTTGTACGGAACACATTCCATCTGCTTTCACTTGCAAATTCATGGGATTTGATCCAAATCCAATTGCAAAACAGAGATGGTTTAATAAATGGATTATCTGACTACCAATCTCTTTTCCCTTAGAATCTTTGATTTCTCAAAATTCTAATTAAACACTGGAGAAAGGAAATCCAAATTTCCATAGGCAGTTTTAAAATTAATTCCCTTATGTATTCTCACTTGCTATCATATAAACTTCAGGAATTGAAAGTAGAATAAAATAACTGGATCACTTGGTCAACTCAACATCTACCCCCCAAACTTCTTCTCTTTCCTCCCTTCCCAAATGTGGTTCAGGCTGAAAGCCTCAAATTTGGCTAGGAAAAGGATACTTGGTCAACTCAACATCTACCCCTAAAACTTCTTCTCTTTCCTCCCTTCCCAAATGTGGTTCAAACATGGATCTTGGAATGCCTAGAGCAAGCTCCTCCTTGCATATGGCTTCCATAGACTTGGTGTTCATGTGACCAAGCCTCTTGTGCCACAAATCATTTGTGGTCATCTTGTCCTCCTTGGCTCACAAATTGGTTAGGATCTACAAAAGCATCAAGCTTAAACAACCTCCCAAACCTTTTTTCTCTTGTTATGATCTTCTTGTCAAGCAATTGGCCTACACTAAGTAAGCTCTTAGTGATGCTAGGAATGTAAAGTACACCATCTATCTTGATCTTCCTTGAAGATCCCAAGCATATAGGTATGGATCCTATGCCTTCTACCTTACAAGAATAATCATTTGCTGTAAAAATTGACTTGATAGGTCCATCATAGGTAGATAAGATTGAAAAATACTTCCTCTTACTTGTCATGTGGGAGCTAGCCCCACTATCTATCCACCAAGGGTCTTCTCCTCTCATGCTTGAAGATGAAAAACTTGACATCATGAGAGAGTCTTCATATGAACTCTCCTCTTCCTTTTGGCCTAGGTTTGCTTGACCTTGAGCTTGCTTCCTCTTGAATCACTCGGAGGCATAGTGCCCCATCTTGCCACAAAAGTAGCATTTGATCTTCAACTTATCCTTCTTTGGCTTGCTCGAGCTTGAACTTGAAGATCCTTCTTGATCTTCACCCTTGACTTGGTTCCTCTTGAATGCAGCACATTTTCCTTTGCTCTTGATATAAAAAGCCTTGTCATCTCCATCATCGAGAGAGAGCATCTCCATCCTTGACTCAATGTGTGTTCTCCTACTTTCCTCGACCATGAGGACTCCTTGGAGATCTTCAAGTGAGGGCAACTTCCCCATAATTGCATAGCCTTGCACTAGGTTAGCAAAATCCACACTCAAATCATTCAATATTAGTTGAACAAGTTCACTTTCCTTAATGGAATCTCCTATGTAAGCAAGCTCCTTGTTTAAGTCCTTAACTCTCAACACATATGAATGTCCACTCTCTCCTTTAGCTTGAAAACATTAAAGGATTTGATTCTTCAAGGATAGCAACCTTGAAGTATTCTTAGATTCATATATCTTTTGAAGAGTTTCCCATGCTTCTTGAGCCAAGGTGCAAGCACCTACCTCCTTAAGAAGCTCATTAGCTACATTCATTTTTATACAATGGAGAGCAACCTTGCACCTCCTTTTGTATTTTGTAGCTTCTTGAGGGTGAATAGGCTCATCCTCTTCACCACTCACTATATCCATTAGATTTTGTAAAATAAGAATTGATTCCATTCTTAGCTTCCAAATTGAATAATTAGAAGCATTCAATCTATCATGTGAATCCAAAAGGTATGCATTCATTGAAGCCATCTATCTTTAAACAAGATCTTGATCACAAGAATAGATGCAAAATAGAAATGATTGAAAGACTAGCTATCCCACTACCTAGGGACTTGAGAAAGCTCAAAATTTTACCTCTCAATAATATCCTACCTGATCTTAAGCCAAATCAAATCTATTAATGTCAACAAGAATGAAAACTAGCTTGAATTTGCATAAAAATTGGATCTAGTATTGCCTCCTCCTTGATCTCGACTTTACAAGGATACAAAATTCACCTAACCTAAATCAAAAGGAATCATATGCACATAAATGCCTCTCCACATGATTTCTACAAGATTAGGTTGAATCATCATGCAATAATCAATCCAAACTATCTCACAAATCAAGCAAAATTGAACACAATCTTGACTAGAATTGCATTCCCTTGATGAGCACTTATCAAAGTCTTTGGGCTGACCCCAAAATTGAACTTCTAAGATCTCAATAAGTCTAATATTGGCCTATTACAGTACCAAAGATAAGAATCTACCTTCCTTTCGATTGATTGAAAACTATTCCTTGTGATAGACTCCACAAATCGAGTAGCAAAGTATTTCAATATGAGAAAAGTGCAAAATACTTGCTATTTTGATTTAATTGATAAGAGATGACCACAACTCGGATTTTGAAGCTAAAAATCCTGTAAATAAAAAATCATTAGATCCCTCTTCACTCAAATTGATCAAGAATTGAAGGTACTACTCATAGATTATGTCTAGATAGCAATCAATGCTTGAATTGCATCAAAATCTATGATTCTAGCATGAAATGAAGCTCATTTCTTGGAATGGCTCTGATACCATGATAAAAATGCAGCAAAATAAACCCATTTGATCCTAGATATGATGGAGAAAGCACCTACTTAAGATCCAAACAAGACCTAGAAGCTAGATTACTAATCAATGCATTGATTCCTAGCTTATCTTGGCTTGAACTTCATGAATAAGCTACAAAACTCTTCACACGTGTGAAAGCACAGCCTGCGGCTGCCTGTGTACTGTACCTACAACTCCAAACTCATTCAATCATCACAAAAAATCATATGCCAATAGCATTCATCAATCAAATCATAGACTCAAACTAGTCAAGAAGGAAAATCTTGATTTTGCTCATAATTGGAAATCCCATCACATATTTATACATGTAGAGCTCGGATTTGAGCATAGTAGGGCTTCTATGCATTCATCATAACCTAACCCTAACATCTAACCTAAATATCCACTTGATCCACCTAATTAGGGGTCAAGATCTCGAGATCCCAAACTATGAAAAACATGCTATTTTTAGCTCCTAGAATTTCTCTAGCCTATCAAAGCACTATTTGGACCTGCCACTCCTATGCTAGGTTAGGAATGCGACTTACAAAGAGTATCCTATGCTATTTGGCACGTGTGACAAGCCACAACATGACCATAATACAATTTACAAGCAATATGACCAAAAATGGTCAAGCTAGAATTGTGAAATTTTAACAAGTTCATTCACTTTATAAGCAATTTCTGTTTAATCACTAACCAACGAATTTGCGCAAATCCAAAACATCCATGGTTCTTTCAAAATTATATGTAACTGGGATTTTCAAATTCCATTTGGTATGGATCAAAACTATGAAAATCGATCTAAATCATCGACTTAGCAGTGTCACAGTTGACATCCCATTTTGAAAGAATTTCGAACCATTCGACATGCATCAGACATGACATGTAGTGAATTCCTAAAAAAATTAATTTTCATGTAAATTGCCTATAATTGAGAAATCAGCTTTTTAAACTAGAATTGCTAAAAAAAAAATAGCTTTATGCATGAAATTTCTCTGATCAATCTACTAAACACCCATGTACCATGCATCCAGTCATGCATACATGTCTATCCATACATTTTCAACCATAGAAAAGCACTCTTATAAGGTCCATTAGAGAGACATAGAGGCTTCTAACAGGTCCAGTAAGCATTCATAAGCCCAGATCATGCAAAATTTGCATTTTTGGACTCCTTCAACAAGCAAAACTTCAACATAATGGTGCCTAAGCCTCACACCACCAAATTGGGTCCATTATGGCGATGCAATCCATCATATCAACTGCCATAGTGCCAGTTTTGCATCGAATGAGAGGACTTTATTCCATAAATCCATAAAATCTTGTAGCTACGAGTCCAAACTCTGAGTACCCATTTTGCAATTCACAAATCTTTGGTAAAAATCCGAGTTGACCACAACCACAAACGACTTTCTGAACACCTTCATAAACTCGTCCCATGTGGTAGGTTTAGGTTGCAAATCACGCCACCACCACGAAGCTTTACCGCGGAAGAACATAATAACACTCTATCTTTTTCTCCTCATGAATTCCGTGTAGATTAAAATAATCGGTCCACTTGGTTAACCAGTCATCCACAATTTCAGGTTTTTTCTCTTTCTTTTCCCCCGAAAAAGGTTCATGCTCAAAGCCCAAATTTGGAGTAGACAAAGCTCTCACTTGATTCAACAGTACTTCCATTTGTTGATCATGTAAAGTGTTCCTGTTGTTTATCTCATTAAGCGCTTAGCACTCTACTAAGGTTCATTAGAGAAGCATAAAAGCTTCTAACAGGTCCAGCAAGCAATCATAAGCTCAGATCATGCAAAAAAAGCATTTTTGGTCTCCTTCAACAAGCTTAACTTCAAAATGTTGGTGTCTAATGCACATCTATCCAAATTGGATGCATGATGGCTCAAATCAGAGGCAATCCAACATATCTTTAAGCTTGTAACAAGAACCAACAAGTTCAGACCCCCAATTGAGAGGTATTCATGCTCAAAAATTATCAAAAATACACTATTTTTGAGTGTTTTGAGCCCCCTAATGGTGTCTAATCCATACCAAACTTCATGACAGCTTAGGGACAGCTTCATTACATCTCTAAAAACATTCATACCAATTCTTGGCTGAGAATTTTGAGATCTACCCCAAAATTAGTCCAAAAATTACCAAAAAAAACTTTGTTTTTTCACCAATTTTGACCAATTTTGACCAAAATTTGTGGGGAAAATACACAAATTCGTGCAATTAGATCCAAATCCCTGTAATTCCATTGCATGCAAGCACTAAAAGTTCTGATTCAAGTCAAACATGATTTTTATAGCCCATTTATGGCCCAAAAACCCCAATTTTTGGTCCAAAATCACTATCTAATCAACCTTTTGACTTTTCAACCAACATGCAATCATTAAATTCTATAATTAATGACTGTAAAAAGTAAGTACAATCTAGAAAATGTACTACACCAGATCCTATAACCAATTTCTTGCAAAAACCATCAACTCTAGGTGAAAAATTCACTAAATTCATAAAAAAATCCTATGATTTCCATCAAAATTCATGGAGCAAATCCACAATTATGATGTTTATGCTGAAAGTACACCAAGGATCTGAGAATCCACCTACTTGAAATTGAATTCCAACACCTGAAAGAAGAAACAAAGAGCTACACCAAAAGCACTACAAAATCCAAGATCCTCAAGCTCCACCTCATGGTAGATCCAAGCTCTGATACCACTATAAGAACCCCCAAGTGAAGATCTTCAGGATTCCAATCACATGCAAACCAAAAGGACACCTGTGGAGCGTGAACCACCCAACCAATATGGAGAGGCTAGTCAATACCCTAACCAATCCACCCCCAAGCCACAGTGAAGAACACAAGAGATGAGAGGAGAAACTGGCTCAAGAATCACAATTCACAATAGGAGGATGGGCGAGTTTCCACTAGACTTATTCTCCTCAAGAGAGAGAGAACATTCCCTTTAGGATCCCCATGCAACTTGAGCTATATCACTAAAGTATTCTTCACCATGCATGTTCTCCTATGTCCAATTATAGGTCTGGGCCCTCATATGATTATTAATTATTTGATACGACCACGTCCGGAATGACGTAGCATAACTAATAACCACATACAACTGGAGTGACCGGCTATACACGTCAGGAATTATTTCGATTCCCTTGTACAAGACATGGACATAACAATTTCAATCAATTATGGTTCTTATAATTCATTTCTAGTCCAAAATCCCCAAATTTTTGGCTAAAAATCACTATCTAGGCACCATTTTGACTTTTCAACCGACATGCAATCAATAGATCCAATCAATAGTGACTGTAAAATAGCAACTTCAATCTGAAAAATGTACTAGATTAGTAGCAATAATAAATTACAAACAAAAATTTTGAATTCTAGGTGAAAAATCACAAAAAAAAAAAAAAAATGTCAAAAGTCCATTAATTTCCATCAAATCCTATGGCCAAAATCCATAATCATAATCAATAGGCTAAAATCAAGCCAAATTCAGAGAAGCCACTTACTTAAAGGTCAATTCCACCACCTGAAGTACAAAGCAAGGAGGAAATACCAAAAGCTGAGAAAAAGCAAGAAGCAACTCCACCTTCTGATTGATGCAAAGCCTTGCTCTGATACCATTGTAGGAATCGCCAAGTGAAGATTTGACTAGATCATGTTGCATGCAACCAAAAAGACACACGAGGGGCAAAACCACCCAACCAACAAGAAATGGCTAGTCAATACCCTAACCACTTCACCCCCATGCCATGGTGAATGAATACAAGAGAGGAGGGGATCCTGGCTCATAGATTAGAAAAATCCAATAGGCAGATGGGCGAGTTTCCATAGTATATATAATCTCCATTGAGGAGAGAATATTCCTCTTAGGATCCCATGCAACCCAGATATAAGCTATTGACCTCCTATTCTTGCATTATAACAGACAAACACCATGCAAGTGCTCCTATGTCCAATTATAGGTCTGGGCCCTCATAAGCTTATTAATTACATTACTGGCCAAGCCCGGAATGACGAGGCATAACTAATAATCTTATACACTGGCGTGACCAGCTATCCATGTCAAGAATCACTCCAAATCCCACATGGGCGTAACACTCTCTCTCTCTCTCTCTCTCTCTCTCTCTCTCTCTCTCTCTCTCTCTCTCTCTCTCTCTCTCTCTCTCTCTCTCTCTCTCTCTCTCTCTCTCTCTCTCTCTCTCTCTCTCTCTCTCTCTCTCTCTCTCTCTCTCTCTCTCCCTCTCTCTCTCTGTTGTCTTTTTGACATGATGGTCACCCCTAGATTACTCTATTCAGCTAAGGCTTGGTGTATATGCATCTTACCTCCTCTAATTGTGCTAATATATCACAGCCATAGATCATCATGCTTTCATCGGATAATACGAGCTGAGAGCCCAATTGCCACATCAGATTATAGTTAGAAATCAGTTTTGATCTAATTCATTAGGATAAGCTCTAAATGTGATGATGTAATTACTATACAATATATTTGGTTGTGATCGGGTCATGACCCATTAGGATATCTTGATCGGGCACTGATCCCGTAGCCAACTACTTGGATTAGCCAAGTAGCCACACGTAGGAAAAATTAGCCTATACAGAGTTCTTGCTATACTTGGGGGGATGTCCCAAGTTTGTCGGTCGAATTTGGCCATACTGGGACATGTGGTAGGCCAGTTTTAGGACACCTGCCTTTTCATGCATGTGAATACTCTATATCTACAGTGTTTCTTTGTAATCAATACCTTTTGTTGTGCCATCTTTGAGAGCTTGTGAGGAGTGTCTATGGTGATTAATTGATGTGATTTGCATACTGCACTAGATCCTAACAAGATTTTAACTTGGTATCAAAGCATCAGGGTGATGCAGGAATGCATGATCCGGTGAAGCTATGGGATAGCGTCTTTCACCAAGAGAAATAACACTCAGAGCGTCTCAAGAGAGAGGACTCCATACAGGGTATCGACAGTCCGGATGGCAGAAGACAACAAGGTTCCTTCGATTGGAGCTTCAGGGAAGATCAGAACGATCGTCGTAGGTGGATTCCGGGGAGAATTCACCGAGAAACTTGCAATTTCAGTGGTTTCGAAAAAATCATCAATGGTGACCTCATAATTCACTATGTGGACAGCCGTTTGGCGCAATGGGACTTGCATGAGTTTGCAAAGACCAGTGACAGAGAGCCATGGCCATTTATAGGTCCAAATTTGGTTGAAAACGGAGGAAATTTGGAAATTTTCCAGTTTTGTGGGGTGTTGACGGATTTTTGAGAAAATCAAACTATTTGTAGCCAATACCACACCGATTTTAAAATTGTAAATTGCATCAGATCATTGGAGGTAGGGCGACCTCAGTGGAGAAGAAAGTTGCAAGAAGAACCACTGAAAAATGTGGAAAAATGCCCAAGATATCCTCTTCTTCAAGCTGCTAGGATTTATAGAGCAAAAAGCTTAGATCATTCTCTATGTAAAGCCTTTTGCAACAGTGTAAAATTGTGAAGAGGGGTGCACTGGCAGGGCGAGGCAGCTTGCAGATGGTCGTGGACAGTTGTTGACAGATTATGACACTGGATCAAATTCTCTCAGATAGCCAAAATGGTGGCTAGGGTTTACAGTTGAAAAACCTTCATTTTCTCTCTGATGTGAACCGTTTGGAATGCTATTAATGGCTGCAGATGGGCGCCCTAGAGCAAATATGGATCTGGCAAAGGGCCATGGATGGCCGTGGGCCAGAGGAGGAGTAAGTGTGAAAAATGCCCCAACATCTGCCATAGCTGAAAAGCTTGAAAGAAGGCCTGAAGGAGAATGGAGGAGAGATAGCCTTGAAGGCTCATAGGCCAGCGCACGCAGCCAGCTACGCTGGTCTTGTAGTGTATGAAAGAGAGTGGTGTCTCCTGGAGCTTCGTTTGGTGCTCAAGTTTTGTTGTGGCCATGTGATCAAGGAATTTGTTGATCAACGGTGGAGGCCACATGTGATATGGGCCATTGGATATGAATGCACCATTGGATTGCCTCAAAACCACCAAGAACTTCAATTGAAGGGGTCTGAAATGCATAAGGCACTTCAATTTCATTAAAAAATTTCATACTGAAAGTTGAGTTGAGTCCCTTAAAGGTGAAGTTGCTTCATTATGAAGAAATAGTTCAAATTTGCAAGTCACCCTTTGGAAAGGGATAACTTTGCTAGAGGGCACCTTTTTTGGCCATCCCTAGGCCAAAATGACCCTTGAAACTATCTCCTTATAGACAGTGGATAGACGACATCACAAAGTAGGGAGAAACATGTTTTGGGGTGTTTTCATCACCATTCTATCGAGTGGAGTGTAGGTGACCTAGTGATAGACTACATTCGCTATTTGGGTACCGTAGGGCCAAATTCGGGGCAATTTTTGGCTGGTGAAACTTGCTATAGGGCAATACAATGAGGCATTATCACTTCAAAATCATTATTGCTTACTTCTAACATGATAGCAGGTGTTTAGAAGTGATAAATGTAGTATGGGGTTGAATGGTAGCAGATTTGTGTGGAGAAAGCTAGTTTTGGCAACGAAAGTGCAGTTTGGGCGTGACTACTCATCATCGGCAGCAATTTTGAGAGGGCAAGCAATCACAAGTGAGAGTTAGGCATGGTATGCCAGTCACGAGTGAAAAATTCTCGTGATCAAGTTCAACTCTTGGGATTCGGACCAACCAACATCATGTGGTATTTTTGAGAAACACTCTCACAAGTATGGTCGGCAGTGGCATTGTCGAGTCGAGTGATAGTTGCATTGACACATGCATCTGTATCTTGGAAATTTCTCTTTCGGAGGAAAATATGGGCTATCTTGGAGGTACTCACATTTTGGCGATCACTAGTGATGGAGGTGCGAAGTGGTGCCAGTTGGAAGCCATTGGGCAAGATAGCGGACTTGCATTGGATGAGCTGTGTGTGGGAGACACATAGGATGAAGAACGGATCAGTAATTACACTTTGGATGCTCTTGGCGAGTGGTGAGTGTGATGATCTTGCAGTTTTGCAGTCGATAAGTCAATTTTGATCAAGTCAAAGTAGCTGTGGAGCAGTGTATCAGGTTTGTCATCCAAGAGATACACTTCAACTGCCTATTTTGGGTGAGTCAAGTCAATTTGTCATATCATATTGCATCAGGGATGCAGATTCCAGTGATAGCAGGGTGCAGATCATTTGGTTTGGGCTATAGAAGATCTCACAAGTTCACTTGAAGGGATATTGGCATGCACAGTCATGTGAGAGACTTGATGGTGGCTTTGGAGTTCACATCTCAGTGTATTCTCAGAGAGTGGTTTGGAATCATTCACAGGAGTAGCTTTGGAGTCAAAGTTGGGGGAATACAGGCGGGCACTACATGGTAGATGCTTAGATCTTTGTGATCAGAGATGGCATTGAGATACCTGATAGGGATAGCACTGTAGGATGACATGGGATGATAATCAGAAGGCAATTATTTCATATTGGACTTGAGTCATTGGCATGGACAGGACTTACATGAGTGATTCATAATGGAATCAAGAAGCTGTAAATGCAATATGGGAAAAGCGTGAAGCTATGGGAGCCAACTCTAGGTTGGAGAGTTGATGGAGATCGCACGGGGTGTGATCGTGGGCAAACACTATGGTGAGTGTTTTGCTAGTGATCTACTTGAGGGGACACTGATGGCGAGGACTTCATGGTGTGCTCATTTGAGAATATTGGATGGCATTACAACAGGGGGCCAATTTTGGACATTGGCATCGATGGGGAGTCATCTACCATCACAGGCGTGGATAAGCTACCTATAGCTTTGATGCATTTGGCTGTATTTGCAGGAGTCTAGGCTTGGCACAAGTGTTGAAATTTCCATGGTGCAGATTCTCAGGTGGTGAGATCAGGGATAAGCCTAGAGGGAGTCACTCAGAGCCATATACCTCAGTACGATCAGGGAGACAACAGTCTCAGGATCCCGCACATAGCCAGGGAGAGTGAGTAGATGCTAGGTGTTACAGCTTTTACTCCTTGTCCTGGTTGTTTACTGTTTTTACTTATAGATGTACTTCTTGTAAATACAAAATTGGCTAAGTCACCGGCCTGTGGTGACCTTTGTAACAGAAATATAAATAAAGTTGTTAATGATGTTTCTGAGCCTCAAAGTCGCATGTTGCTTGGGTATAGGATACTGGGTCATTAATTCGGAGTGGCTGGACTGACCTCTAAAAAGTAGGAGAGTTGACTAGTCAATGTGACACATGTCATATGCTCACTGGGACACTTGGTCCAGTGAATGAGTGACACATGTTAGGGTTGATCGGTCAAACATGACACATGTCACATGCCCACTGGGACATTTGGTCCAACGGATGAGTGACACATGTCAGCCTACTCACTTGCCTATGTGTCATGGTATTGGCAAGTGTCAAGTGTCGACTGTGCATGGAGTTGGCCATGTGTCGAGATTTAGGAAGGGTCAGGGTTAAGGGGTGCTGGAGGATTTTGGATAAGGGAGCCTAGAGAGAGGCATTCTAGATCATAATCTATGCAGCAAAGGCTGGGAGGAGACAAGGCAGCCATCTCCATCTTGTGTTAGAAGTAATTTGATGCTTTTATGTGCAAGAAATTAGCAAGGTTTGAAGAAAAGATCAGATAGGGAGTCTGACATTTGGTATCAGAGCAAGGGTTTGCAAGTTTTGGAAGCTTGGGACAGCAAAAAAACAAAAACGTTCTTAAGAGAGAAAGGAGAATTTTTTGCTCATAACTTTTGATTGAGAGCTCAGGTGGCTATGGGATCTGTTGCAAACTGTTCCTATTGCCATGGCACAATAGATTAGTCAAAGGAACCAACCCACCCAGCAAAATCCAAGTGATTTTGATAATTTTCTTGTAGCTGGTGGGCATTGGCAGGCTTAAGAGTTTTTTCTTCGTAACTTTCAGCTCAGTTCTTGGATCATCCTCAAATTTTAAGAGTCTTCTAGGCAGACCTCAAGGATTGTTGTAGGCAATTTGCAACAAAGAAGACGGAGCCCTATGGTGTTTTTTCAAAATTTGGTTCTCATACATAGTTGCAAAACCAGCTGAGAAGAAATTGCTTGATGATTGGGAAATCCTAGCCTGAACCAAACTATTAAGGGTTCATTGGAAAGTCAGAAGGAGGGCAACCTACTACAAATTGACCGCTCAGGAAAAGTCCAAGTCACGGAAAAGTAATAGCAATCCAAAGTTGGTCTGATTTTTGAGCCAAAATACAAGGAAAAAATGGTTTGAGAGTTGTAAACTCAGTTTTGCCAGTAATTTCGACTTCTAAACAAGTGGACAGCCCCCAACATTGCAAATATGGATCCATTAGGAAGTGAAAGCACGAAAATTTTGAGGATCGAAGAAGTGGCAGCCAAGGTGGATGCCATGGAGGTTATTTTACAACAAATTCTCGACCAACTAAAGTCGGCTAAATCTCCATAGGAACCTGAAAGGGTTAGTGGAATGATTATGGTAGTCGTTGAGCCTGTGACAGTTGAGAAAGAAGCCAAACAACCATCAAAGATGCGAAAATTGCCCACAATTAGAGATTTAAAACCGCCAAAATACACAGGAGCAGTTGCAGTACGCAACACCGATGCAATCGAGAATTGGATTCAGAAGTGGAAAAAGGCTTTTCAGATGTGTGGTATTGATGATGATGAAAAGAAGATTGCAGAAGCCACATATCGCTTGCAAGAGACGGCACAACGCTGGTGGCGTAAAATTGAGAAGGATAATTTGGTGCCTACAACTTGGGATCAGTTCAAGCGGATGTTCGTGAGAATTGGGTGCCATTAGATGAGAAAAACCAGGCGATGCAAGCATGGTCAAGTCTCAAACAAGGCAATGCATCCATACAGGAATATGCAGACAAGTGTAGAGAAGCACTTACGTGGATACCAGAAGAAGTGCCAATGTTTTTGCAAGTATTCCAGTTTGTGGAGGGCTTGCGTGAGAGCCTTAGGCCTTTCGTGAGAAAGGAGCAGGCTCCAAGCCTCCATAGGGCAGTACAGATGGCCCTATACTATGAGGATGGAAAAAAGGCCAAGGAGTTTGAGACACCTACTCCAAGAGGGTTTCAGCTTTGGGGGAGAAGAAAGTTTAAAAAATGGAAGGGTCAGGCCTCACAAGAGCAAATTCAGAGTGCGAAAAAGAGTAAAGGTGCGGGTGCCTCAAAAGGCAAAGGGCGGTATGGGACGTCCAATGCCCAAGGGGGCCAGCGCTTTTCTACTCTATCGCCACAGCACTTGGAGCGGGCAAAGAAAGAGAATCTTTGCTTTGGCTGTCTAGGGAGGCATAGGTGAAAGGAGTGTTCTCGCAATCCCTCATGGACCACCTACAGTTTGCAAGTTGAGGAGACAGATCCTATGAAAAATTGAGGAATTGAGACAAGAAGAACCTCCTGATGTTCCACGGTTAATGAACGTGTCAGTGATTCGGAAGGTGGACTCGGTTCCTTTTCCACAGTTGTCAAGAGCGGCACAACACGGGTATCAGTTTCCTTGCACTTCTTTGATTGTTATGCATGGACAGCTGTGTGGTAGAGATGTTTTGATTCTATTTGACATTGGGTCCTCACATAACGTCATTAACTCCGCTTTGATTAAATGGTTGAGAGTAAGCACACAACCATCCCTGTACCAGTACACAGTCGAAATGGCTGATGGAAAGGGTGCGGAAGTGTGGGATGCCAGGGTTGTGGGTACGCCTCTAACCATTCAGAGCTATACTGAGGAGTTAGATTTTGAGATTACCCGTTTGGCTCGCTTTGATGTGGTGCTTGGAATTTGTTGGCATGTGGCTAAGAAACCCTACATTGCTTGGGATACTCATGTGTACGAGTTCCAGCATGATGGAAGAATTCCCTCCCTGCGTAGAGAGCTTGATATGCCTCCAGGACCTTTGATCACGACGACGCAGCTGCGTAAGGTTCAGTGTAAGTGCATGTATGTTTGTTTCTTGTATGATATGTCTGTTTCTGCTAATGAGTCTGATGTATGTCAAGAACAGACTAATCTTACTAAGAACCTAAATCCCCAAATTAGGGAGGAGTTTCTAGATGTGTTCACGAATGAACTTCCATCTATTTTACCCCCTAATAGAAATGTGGAGCATAGAATCGAGTTAATTCCTGGATCATCTCCTATTAATAGACCACCTTATAGAATGAGTCTGAAAGAGGAGGAAGAGGTTAGAAGCATGATTGAGGACTATCTTTCCAAGGGGCAAGTAAGACCTAGCTTCTCCCCCTTTGCCTCTCCGATCATTTTGGTAAAAAAGAAGGATGGGCCTTTGAGAATGTGTGTGGACTATCGAGGCTTGAACAAGATTATTGTTAAGCATCAATATCCTATGCCACGTATAGATGATCTTTTGGATGCCCTCCATTGTGCTACATTGTTTAGCAAAATCGACCTAAAGAGTGGTTACCACCAGGTGAGAGTTCGAGAAGAGGATGTGCATAAAACTGCCTTCCGGACTCGTTTTGGACACTATGAATTTTCAATTATGCCCTTTGGATTGACTAACGCTGTTAGAAATCAATGATAAACTTCGTTGTTACTGTTTACGAGGTACATTAATGTTGATAGTTGTGACCAGCTGTCATTAGCCGTAGGCTAGTTTATTAGTCTACTCGTAGATTTTCTCTCTCTATGGGTCTATTTGTACATTTTACATTTTGTATGAGTTAGTGTGATAGAGTGACAGCGCATGTTCTTCTTCCGCCTTCTTGTGGTGATTGCTTATGGTGAATGCTTGATGTTGTATATCTAATTCTTGACATGGTATCAGAGCAACAATAGTCCTGCGTTCATGATCAGTGGATACAGCTTGTCACAGGCTCCGCAATGAAGTGAGAAAGTCCTTCACGGGAGGTGAAATCTTGGAGAGATAAAAATTGGAGGGTTTGCAGATCCCAAGGCAACCCTAACCCTAGCTAATAAGTGAGAGAAATTTGGCACGCTGTGTGTGTAAGTCCAATCCAATGATCACATAGAGTTTTGATTAATCAGAAAGCCAATAAAAGGACTTTAGGCCTATTATGTGAGACTTTTTGTTAGATTTCTTATGCTCATCCTTAACAAATCGTTCAAGTAATGAGCATTCTTAACAGCCAAAGGTCGACTACATGTTTCAGACATTCGCATTTTTCACCTTTGGGATTTTGTGTCTCTTAACCATTTCTAGGCACCTTCGTCTTTTTCGCCTTCTTCGCATTTTCAAAATTTGCATACCTTCCCTGTTCAAAGGCACCCTCAGGTTTTTTGAATTTTTTTAGGTTTTTCGCAACAGTGGCAGACCGACGTTGCCAACTTATCATCAACCCTAAAAACAACTGGACCGCTAAATATCCCAAGGCGGTAACCTACTTTGTACATACAAAGACTGGCGTAAATAGCATTCAATGCTTGTAAGATATTTTTGAAAACACTCATAAATATATACTAGTAGCTGAATCAAGCTATGTAAGTGTTGTTTTTAACATTAATCAAAGTTCTTCTGTAGCCAGCGTTATCACGCTCAACAAGCTGAAGTTATTACTTCAAGCCATTGTACTCACTATTAATATTAATCAGAGTGCAATTTTTTGTCTCACTATGATATTGTTCATTTGCGCAATTTGTATGAATGATTCAATTTAAAAATTTCTACTGCTAACTGTTGCGTTTCCGTTCCTACACGCCTACGCTCAAGCTTCCGCTACCTGTCCTCTCGATTTTCGACATGGTATCAAAGTAGATATTTCAGTAATCTGCATTTCTATTGTGTATTATCAATCTTGTTTCTATCAAGACGTCTTTCTAGCAAACGCGCAGCCAGCAATATTTCAAAAATTGTTGTTTCTACCAATGATCTCATTGAATCAGAATGGATCCATCATCTAGTTCATCTCTCATTGACAAACTTGATGGAGATAACTACCATCTCTGGAAATTCAAGATAAAGGTTATACTTCTAGCCAAAGAACTGTGGGACATAGTTGATGGCATAGAGCTCAAACCAGAAGGTGATGTAGCCATCATCACCAAGTGGAGACTGAGAGATGGCAAAGCATTTGCCATGATTACCCTCAACATCAAGGATACTCAGATTAGCCACATACGTTTTGTTCAGACTGCTAAGGACACATGGGACATCCTAGCAACTCTCTATGATATTAGGGATGTGACTTCCAAGCTACACTTGAGTAAGAAATTCTTCACCCTGAGTATGTCTGATGTAAAGTTTGTTTCAAGTCACCTCAACACTTCAAAAATCTTATGGAGCAAATGACTGCAACTGGCTCAGTCATAGAAGATTCTAATGCTCTCATGACTCTATCAACAAGTCTACCTGAAGCCTACAAAAATTGGGTCATGTCAATTTTGACCTAGGAGCACCTCACTCTGTCAAGAGTAATTTTGTTGCTCCCACAAGAAGAGATTAGAAGATCTGCATCCTCCTTAGGCTCAGGATCGGATCCTCGAGCTCTATATTCAAAAATTCAGAGATCCAAGAGATCTACAAAGTCAGGTTATACTGAGAAGAAGAACAAACAGGACCAAATTTTGGTTCAGGGTCGAATTCAAGCTCCTCATCATTTCAATCAGTGCAGAAACTTTTCTGTAGATACTTTAAGAGGACTAGCCACAAAATCAAGGACTGTTGAACTTTGAAGTACAACAACGAAAAGAAGAAGCAGTTTCAACAACATGCACATAGTGCCACAATCAGTCACTCGATTCAGCAACAAGAAGACGATGAAGCAGCTTTCAAGACCAAAGTCGGAGAACAATAAGATATCGATTTCTGGTATCTAGATTTTGAGACAACCCAACACAGTCATAGTTGAATTCAAAAGAGGTGAAGTCAACATTCTCCACATTCCATATCTGACCAAAAATCTGCTCTCAGTTAGCAAAATCATCGATTCAAGTCGGAGGGTTGAATTTGATATAGAAGACTGCACAATTTTTGACAAATCCTGAAAGGTTCTAGCCTTCGAAAGAGATCAAAGCTCTACACACAGATTGAAGGGGAGAGTATATCTCCACAGTGTCAAATTTAAGAGTTTAAGCACTGAAATTGATCTACAAATGATCACAAAGAGTGATTGGTAGCTTGGGATCTTGATCTATATCAAGACTAGCTTCCAAATCTAGCTAAAAAAAGATGATCCGCGGCTTTAGACGTGTGAAGTACAAATATTGTATGGCCTGATAACAGAGAAATAGTTTACTTATCATCTACAAAGCATTCATCCACAAAGAAAGTGCTTAAGAGAGTCAAAATACAATGATAGCTCCACAAACCAAGATTTCTCATCATTAGCTCAAAAAAGAATCCATCACGGATCAAGTACAAAATCACCATAATCTCTCTCTAAGCTGCATCCAGCACGTGTGGGACAGCTCATTGTACTTATCCATATCCACTTTGGATAAGATCTATCAAGTTTGCCACAACATCCATTGGTGGTTTGTGTTGACCTTCTAGATTCCTACAATCTAGGACCTAACTCCTATTATTTAGGAGATGTCATATTAGACTCAAATGAAAGCCAATAAAAAATGGATCTGAATATTACAAGTGTCATTTCACACGTGTGGACAGGTCCTCACATGTGTGGATCCACATAGATGTCTAATACTCATAAAAAACCATGTGAAAATTGCTAAATTCTAACACTCCTCCTCAATTTTTACATGATACAACTATAGTACATCTATCTACAACATCTAAGGCTGATCTTAACTTGATAATGAAGCCTTTGGAAAGGCTTTAGTGAGTAGATCAGCAAGGCAATCTGAAGAAGACACATGATGTAGCTTGATCTCCTTTGCTTGAACCTTTTCCCTTACAAAATGGTGAGCAATCTCTATGTGCTTGCTCCTTGCATGAAATGTGGGATTGGTTGCTAATGCTTGGCTTGATTGGTTGTCAAAAAATATTGTTGGCTTCTCCTCGGCCTCCATGACTTGCAATTCCACCAAAAGCCTCTTCAACCATAGGATCTCCTTTGTTGTGGATGTTAGTGCCTTGTATTCCGATTCGGTTGAAGATAGAGAAATAGTATCTTGCTTTTGGAAAGCCAAGACACTATGCCATTGCTAAGGAAGGTAACAAAAGTACTTGTGGACCTCCTATCCACCTTATCACCTCCAAAATCAGCATCTGAATATGCCCTTAAGGCAAGATTAGATCCATCATATAAAATGCCAAAGTTCTTGGTGGCCGAGATGTACCTCAACACCCTTTTTGCATTTTTCCAATGACAAACCAATGGATTTTGCATAGATTGGCTTAGTTTGCCTACACTATAACTTAGATCAGGTCTAGTTATAGTAAGATAGATCAAGGAGCCTACAAGTCTCCTATATAGTGTGATGTCCTCAAAGGATGCTTCATCATCACTATTAAAAACTTTTACATTTTACTCCATAGGAGTTTCTCTTTTATTTCAAACTTTTCTAAGATAGAAGAAGCATATTTGGATTGAAAAATAAAACTCAAACCTTTGCCTCTTGAAACTTCTATTCCTAATATGAAATGAAGATTACCAAGATTCACCATCTTAAACTCCTTAAACAATGCTACTTTCACTTCTTGTATACCATCAAGATCATTTCCACTAAGAATAATGTCATCAACATACAAAATGAGAATGATGATTTTACCATCATTAAATCTTAAGTACAAATAAGGATCATAAGCACTTACAACAAACTTAATAGAGTTCAAGAAGGTATTCAACCTAGAGTACCAAGCTCTAGGTGCTTGCTTAAGCCCATAAAGGCTTCTTAGCAACAAACACACTTTTTCCTCTTGATCTTCTTTAATGAAGCCCTTGGGTTGCCTCATGAAACTCTCCTCTCAAAAATATCCATTGAGAAAAGCATTAGTCACATCAAGTTGAAATAGAGGCCAATTGAAAGTAGTTTCAAGAGAATAATCAACCTTATGGAAACTAGCTTAGCAACAGGAGCAAAAGTTTCATCAAAATCTACTCCCTTGGTTTACAAGAACCCCTTTGCCACTAGCCTTGCCTTGTGTTTGTTGATGCTCCCATCTTGATTGTACTTCAATCTATAGATCCATTTGCACTCAAGTGGCTTTCTTCCTTGAGGAAGATCCACAAGCTTCCATGTATGATTCTCCATAAGAGCATCATACTCTTTTTGCATGGCATCCCTCCATTCTTGTGACTCCATAGCCTCTTCAAAGCAACTTGGCTCATCAAACATAGAAGTTAGAAAAGTGTAAGAGGTAAGTGAATGTAGATCTTCCCTTTGTTCACCTTTGTCAACATAGGTGAGCCTTGAGGGCTCGGCCTTCCTTCTTGTAGATCTCCTTGGAGTCCTCGGATCTTGAGATGGATCTTCAAGATCTTGATCACATGTAGGCTCCTCCTCAAACCTTACAAGATCCTTGACATAAGATGGATTACAAGCTTTCTCATTCAACTTGTAGTAGTTACCTTCGTCAAAAGTAACATCTCTACTCACTAAAATCTTCTTAGTGATTGGACTATAGACTCTATATCCCTTGCTATTTTCAGCATAACCAACAAAGATCCCTTTAATAGAAGTAGGATCATACTTTTTTCTTGTATCTAATGCTTGAAAAACATAGCAAGTAGATCAGAAAATTCTTAGTTCTTTAAGATTTGGCTTCTTAAAAAATAGAGCCTCATAAGATGTTATGCCTCCAATGGGCTTACATGGCAATCTATTACACAAATAAGTTGCACAAATAATAGCCTCTCCCCAAAAGGACTTAGGTAGAGATGCATCTATCCTTAAAGTCTTAGCACACTCACATAGTGCTCTATTCATCTCCTTGGCTATACCATTTTGTTGAGGACTATAAGTACATGTAAGTTCTCTCTTAATGCCATTGGATTTACAAAACTCTATCATCTTGGTGGAGATATACTCTCCACCATTATCACTCCTTAATACTTTAATCTTAGCATCAAGTTGATTTTCAGCTAGAGATTTGAACTTAACAAAAGCTTCAAACACTTTACTTTTGGAATCCAAAAGTTCAATCCAAGTGTATCTAGAGTAATCATCAATAAAAGATACATACATAGGTGCACCTCCATTAGATTCTTGAGAAAAAGAGTGCACATCACTATGAATAAGATCTAATGCTTTTGTAGATCTATTGGAAGAGATATCAAAAGGTAGATTGTGTGCCTTTGAGAGGCTACAAGCTTCACAACTTTTTTCACACTTTGAGAGTGTCTTTGGAAGGTCAAGAGCAAGATCCTTGGTGCATAGCATCTCCATAGATTTGAAGTTGGGATGGCCCAACCTCTTCTGCCAAAGCTCCACTTGATTGAGCTCCTCCTTCACCATGTTCACACTTCCAAGAAGAACATTAGCATCAAGCTTAAAAAGCCTTCCTTGCTTGAATCCCTTTACAATGCAAGTATTGTTCATCATTATGGAGCAAAAACCTTGCTTAAAATGGACATCTAAGCCATCATCCATCAATTGTCCTACACTTAACAAATTCTTAGTGAGTGTAGGAACATAGAGTACATTATCAAGATCTACTCTTTTAGAGGATCCAAGACTTAAGAGAATAGTTCCCACTCCATCTATTCTACATTCTTGATCACTTTCTATTAGAATAGACTTTTTACAACCTACAAAAGGTACAAGAGTTGAGAAAAAATCCTTTTGGAATGTCATGTGGGAACTAGCCCCACTATCAATCCACCATGTGTCATTGGAGTAGCCCTTAGATGTTGATGTAGAAGCCATCAAGGATGAATCCACTTCATCCTCATCTTCCTCAAGAGTGAGGTTGCCTTGTTTGCTCTCTCCTTGTGCATTCTTCTTCTTGAAACACTCGGATGCAAAGTGCCCCTTCTTTCCACAAAAGAAGCACTTGAGTTTGGCTTTGTTCTTCTTTCCACCTTTGGAGCTAGATGGTTGATCATCATTCTTGGTCTCCTTGTGTTGGATCTTCTTCTTTGACTTTGCCTTTCCCTTGCTTGAGAAGTTGGCCTTCTCATCACCATCATGCAACTTTAAGGATCCAATCCTTTGCTTGACATGAAGGATCCTACTCTCCTCGGCCACAAGCACACTATGGAGCTTGTCAATGGAAGGTAGTGCATCTTGAATAGCAAAGCTTTGCACAAGATTAGAGAACTCATCTCCAAGACCATTCAAAATGATTTGAACAAGTTCATCATCATGAATACCCTCACTAATGATGGAAAGTTCTTTGTTGAGAGATTTTATTCTCAAGACATACTCTTGAGCACTCTCATCACTCCCTCTAATGCTTTGAAGAACTTTGTTTCTAAACATAAGCACTCTAGAGGTATTTTTGGATTCATAAATCCCTTTGAGGTAGTTCCATGCCTCCTTGGCCGAGGTACAAGATGCTACTTCCTTTAGAAGTTCATTACTAGCATTCATTTTCAAACAATGTAATGCTAGTCTAGCTCTCTTTTTGTACGTCACTTGATCTTGACCTCCTTGAGGTTCTTCTTCCTCTCCTATGGAAAGATCAAACATATCCTGGAGCACAAGTAGTGACTCCATTCTTACTTTCCAAGTTGAATAATTATTAGAATCTAGCCTTTCACTAGCCTCAAGAAGATAGGCTCCAATTGAACCCATTCTATCTAGTAACAAGTACAACAAATGTACTATTCAAAGGCTCTCTTTTCTTCCTTTCTCGAAATTTAGCTAAAATGCTACTCTCTTGAATCTCACTAGACTCAAGAAGCAAGATTTATAATGACCTTGAACTCAAAAAGATTTGGGAAAGTGTATTCTACACAATCTATTCACTTAGAACCTTGGATTTGATTTTTGGAAGTCCCAATGCCTTTCTATGGTGTTTAGAATTGGTTTTAGTTTCACTCTTGAACTAAAAACATAAGCCTCAAACTCTCTCACAAGGATTTGTAGGTTTAATAAAATTCTTACACCATTCACTCATCAAATCTATAATGGAAACAATGGTTTTTCATAAGCACATCACTAGTTTCACTCTACACAACTTGTTTGAAGCTCAAATATTGAAAAAACAAAAAGTTTTGGTAAAAGTACAACTCCAGCAGCCTCTCACACATGTGAGAAGTACATCTAAACTTTACACACTAATCTGAACCTCAACATCACAAGTAAACTATTAGAAAAGGTTGCCCTCCTTCAAAGTGACTCTAGCACCAATGCTTTCACCAAAATGAAGATTTTTGGATCATCAACTAAGCTCTTTGACTTGGCTCTGATACCATGTCAAATTTCAGAGTTTAAGGACTGAAATTGATCTACAAATGATCACAAAGAGTGATTGGTAGCTTGGGATCTTGATCTATATCAAGACTAGCTTTCAAATCTAGCTTCTACTTGACAATCTTTGTGATTCCAAGCAAGAACAATAAAAAAAGATGATCCACGGCTTCACACGTGTGAAGTACAGCTACTGTACGGCCTGATAATAGAGAAATAGTTTACTTATCATTTACAAAGCATTCATCCACAAAGAAAGTGCTTAAGAGAGTCAAAACACAATGATATCTCCACAAACCAAGATTTCTCATTATTAGCTCAAAAAGGATCCATCATGGATCAAGCACAAAATCACCATAATCTCTCTCTAAGCTGCATCCAGCACGTGTGGGACAGCTCATTGCACTTATCCATATCCACTTTGGATAAGATCTATCAAGTTTGCCACTCCATTGGTGGTTTGTGTTGACCTTCTAGATTTCTACAATCTAGGACCTAACTCCTATTATTTAGGAGATGTCATATTAGACTCAAATGAAAGCTAATCAAAATGGATTTGAATATTACAAGTGTCATTTCACATGTGTGGACAGGTCCTCACACGTGTGGATCCACATAGATGTCTAATATTCATAAAAAACCATGTGAAAATTGCTAAATTCTAACACATAGAATTCAAGAAGTTCTGCAAGGCTAGTAGAATACATCAACAATATACAACTTGCTATTACCTCAGTCCAATGGTGTAGCTGAATGAAAGAATTGGACACTCATCGAAAGTGCCAAGAGCATGCTGGCCCATGCCTCTCTTCTAAAGAAATTTTGGACAGAAGCTGTTACTACAGCTGCCTATTTGTAGAATCGATCCATCACCAAAGCCCTGAATGGCAAGACACCTTATGAGGTGTGGACAAGATCAAAACCATCACTAAAAAATATTCGAGTGTTTGGATGCATCGCTTTTGCTCAGATCCCTGAAGATCTAAGAAGAAAGTTGGATCACAAAAGTAGGAAAATGATTTTCATCAGCTATTCCCCTGATCACAAGGCTCTACAATCTGGATACTAAGAAGGCATTCACCAGTAGAGATGTCATTTTTGTGGAAGACCAGTTCATCGGCCACAGGGGAAAAGCTGTTGACAAATCCGACCCAAGGATCGAACACCCAAATTTTGATCCAGGGATTCAATTGTAGAAAAGCAACACTGACTCAGACAATGAGCCAGAACCTCAACCAGTTAACCCACATCAGAGGACCGAAGTTCAACCCAAAAGGTCGAACAGATTCAAACATCCTCCTTCTAGATTTATGGATGATCCAGCCTACTACTTTGTGCAGGAACCGACCACCATCTCTGAGGCTATGTCTACTCTTGATGTTGACCAGTGGAAAGCAGCGATGGACATCGAGTTTGATTCTCTTATGGAGAATCAAACATGGACAGTCATTGAGCTGCCAAAGGATCGAAACCCAATTCCCTGCAAATGGATATTCAAGGTGAAGTATGATGCTGAAGGAAGGCTAAACTGATACAAGGCCAGGCTTGTCGCCACAGGATTTTCCCAAATTTTAGATTTGGATTATTCAAAAACCATCATCCCAATTGTCAAACATGTTTCAATCCACCTACTTCTCTCCTTTGTAGTTGCAGCGAAATCTTGAAGTCCAACAGATGGATGTCCAGACCACTTTCCTTAATGGAACCATCGAAGAGAAAATCTATATGACACAACTAGAGAGATACGAACTCAACGACAAGCAAAAACACCTAATCAACTTCTGAATTTGTATTTTTATACAACCAAGGCCCAATCGTATGGAACTGTTGAAAGCATACCTCAGTTGCATTATCATCAACGGAATCTGAATACATAGCTATCACAAATGCAACCAAAGAGGCGATCTGGCTAAGCCAACTGCTTGCAGACATCACCCTTGCACAAACACTTCCTACAACAATCTATTGTGACAATCAAAGCACAATAGCATTATCTCTCAATCTGAGATTTCACTCTCAAAGCAAACATATCGAAATTAGGTATCACTACCTTAGAGAGAAAGTGCATAGAAAGGATGTAGCATTGGTTTTCTGTAGAACAAACTACATGATGGCAGCAAATTACATCACAAAGGCTCTATCAAAGGAGCAACATCTCAGATTTAACGATATGTTAAATATGAAGATCAAAGTTTTTTAGAATCCAAATTAAGGGAGAGTGTTAGATTTCTTATGCTCAACCTTAACAAATCATTCAAGTAATGATCATCTTGAAAATAGTCGAAGGCCGACTACATGTTTCGGACCTTTGCATTCTTCACCTTTGGGATTTTTTGTGCCTTAACCATTTCTAAGCACCTTTGCCTTTTTCACCTTCTTCGTATTTTAAGCATTTTCGGGATTTGCATACCTTCCCTATTCAAAGGCACCTTCGGGTTTTTCGCAACAATGGCAGACCGATGTCGCCAACTTATCATCAGCCCTAAAAATAGCTGGACCACTAAATATCCCAAGGGTGATTATCTACTTTGTACATACAAAGACCGGGGTAAATAAAATTCAATTGCTACTATGCCTGTAAACCGAAATGGTTCCGGACCTAGCAAAACAGATAAAGACAAGAGCATTGCAGTACTAGAAGGATCTCCCAGAAGATCAACAAGAGAGCAAAGAGCGCCTGCAAAATTTGTGCCAGGTAGCTCAGCTTCTACATCTGAAGAGTTTTGTGAATTCAGTGGAGAACCACAAACATTTGAAGAAGCAATTGAATGTCCAGAGAAGGACAAATGGATCCAAGCCATGAACAAAGAAATCGAATCCATGAAGAAGAATGAGGTATGGACACCGCAACCAGTGCTAGAGAAGAGGAAAACAGTGCAATACAAGTGGGTTTACAAACTCAAGTATGGACCAAATGGAGTTGTTTTGAGATACAAGGCCAGACTTGTAGCGAAGGGTTTTTCTCAGAAGTACGACATCGACTACACATGGACCTTCTCTCCAGTGGTCAAACATGCTTCCTTACGCCTACTATTTGCATATGCAACTGCACACGACCTTAAGATTCACATCATTGATGAGAAGACAACATTCCTACATGTCGAATTAGACAAATAAGTCTACATGGATCAACCTCCAGGTTATACCTCTGAATCACTTCCTACCTATGCATGCCGAATGCACATTATCTATGGTCTAAAGCAATCAGCACGACAATGGTATAAGAAGAAAGATCAAGCCTTGAGATCTTTAGGATCTGAGCCATTGATAGCCGATTCCAATGTTTATGTGAGAATCAAAGATGGGAAGATCATCATTGTTGTTGTGTATGTGGACGACACCTTGATACTATGCAGAAGCAAAGGCCTGATTGCAAGAGTGAAGAATGAGATCTCGAAACAGTTTGAGATTACAGACCTAGGAGAATCCAGATGTTATCTTGGCTTACAAATTGACAGAGACTATGACGAAGGGAAATTGTACCTTCATCAGTCCAGATATACCAAGAAAATTCTAGAAGATTTCAAGATGATGAATTACATCCAATGCTTGCAAGAACAATCTTGACGAATGAAAATTGTTTGAAGACTGAAGAGAAAAGAGAATTGATGCAACATACACCATATATGAAGCTAATCGGATCACTAATGTATCTTGTAGATAACACACGCCCCCTAACATTGCTTTTGTCGTGTTCAGGATGAGTCAATTCAGTACAAAACCAGGCTCGACTCATTGGAAGATCGCAAAGAAAATCTTGTAGTACCTTCAACTAACGAAGGATTTTGGGTTGTGTTATTCTTGTGATGCAGGATTCCAGATGCTTTCATATAGTGATGCTAGCTGGGCATCTCTCAAGGACGACTACAAAAGTGTCTTAGGAGGATGTACCATTGCAGCAGGAGCAACAATTCTCTGGGTTAGCAAAAGTAGACCATCGTTGCTCAGTCATCCTACGAAGCAAAATATGTAGCAGCAGCAAAGATGGCCAATGAAATCATTTGGCTCAAACTGTTCCTTGACGAACTAGGTGAAACGAGGAATGAGCCTCTAATTTTGTAGATGGACAATACATCCGCAATACACTTGACAAATGATCCTATGTTTCACTCAAGGACGAAACA
Organism: Diphasiastrum complanatum; assembly: GCA_029204225.1. Classification (NCBI taxonomy): domain Eukaryota; kingdom Viridiplantae; phylum Streptophyta; class Lycopodiopsida; order Lycopodiales; family Lycopodiaceae; genus Diphasiastrum; species Diphasiastrum complanatum. Next base: position 34,932,022 of record CM055099.1, read on the forward strand.
CATTGCAATCAAGTACCACTTGATAAGGGATCTGATAAAAAAGAAGAAGCTGCAAACTACTTTCATTGGAATGAAGAAGATGGTTGCTGACATCTTCACAATGGCCTTAGACAAAGGTTTGTTCAAGAAATAGAGGAGCAGTTTTGGAGTCATAAAGCTACCATGCTTTGAGAGGGAGCTAAAGAAACAAAGTGTTTCTATTACCAAAGCTCTGCTAGCTCTTGACTCCCAACTTGACGAATATCTCGAAGAACTCGAAGACCTCAAAAAATGAAGATCTCGAAACCGAAGATCTCGAAAACGAATAACTCGAAGACCTCAAAAACGAAGACCTCGAAGACCTCGAACAATAGGGAGAAGGTCGAACGACGCGAAACGAAAATGTTCGAGACACCCAAAGGTCGAATACTTTTGACACCTTACGCTCGAAATGAGAAGATAAAAAAAGTATCGTAAAGTACAAATCCCTGATATGATATGATGACATCAACAAAAGAGCGTTAGGACATGCCTCACCTGCCACTCTTGTAATCTATGATTAGCCTTTGATTGTTTAATCTATCTAATCAAGATATATGACTGATATGATTATCTCTAATATTGAGAGTGATAAAGACAAAGGCCTTTCCATCCTTCTGCTTCTATTTTGTAATGGAAATCGGATCTACAATAGGCTTAACCTCAAGACCTTCGACAACTTCCCAAAGATCTTTCAGTTGTAGGATTACTCTCCTTTTGAATTTCCATAAGTGATAGTTGTTGTCATCCAACTTTTCAATTGAATTTGAAAATGATGCATCCATTATAGACAAATTTGATATTGAAAATCTGGCAATAAAGATAAACGTTTGAACTAGTTACCAAAGCTATGATCTAGCTTTGATACCAAGTTGCATATGAGTTGAATAACTATTTGACAATGAGATTTTAATTGTAGAAACAATATTTAATGTAATCACAAAAACTAATTTGATATTGTCATACACACAACTTATTATCATTTACAAGTGCAATATAGACTCATTGTGGCCAAGATACCTCATTGGAATATACAGTTCTTGGCCACCCACTATCAATCATCTGGGAACCGAGATGGTTTGGGGTTATGGACTACATTAGAATCAAGCATATGATCAATTAATTGAAGATTGAACTTGTGTGTGGAAAAGCCTTCATGATCTGTAAGAATGAGCACTTATTTCGAGTTGAGAACATATATTACCTTTGAGACAAGATATAGATCTAGCCCTGCATGAAACACCTAGCTCCTAGTGTCACACTCCCTCTCTGATCTTCTCTTCAAACCTTGCTAATTTCCTGCACATACAAGCATCAAATTACTTCTAACACAAGATGGATCTGGCTGCCTTGTCTCCTCCCAGCCTTTGTTGCACAGATTATGATCCGGAATGCCTCTCTCTAGGCTCCCTTATCCAAAATCCTCCAGCACCCCTTAACCTTGACCCTTCCTAAATCTCGACACATGGCACAGTTGACTCCATGCACAGTTGACACTTGCCACTTACCAATACCCTGACACATAGGCAAGTGAGTAGGCTGACATGTGTCACTCATCCATTGGGCCAAATGTCCTAGTGGGCATGTGACATGTGTCATGTTTGACCGGTCAATCCTAACATGTGTCACTCATTCACTAGACCAAGTGTCCATATGACATGTGTCACGTTGACACTCTCTAGGCGTGCAATGCTGATTAGCATATGACTTTGCTCAATCCATCGCTTGCCTAATATTAACCTTCACTAACTCAAGCATTTCATTCATTTGAGCTAGAAAATTAGCCGCACTAGGCACTCTCCGAGGGATTCCTACCATAATAGGGCTAGCTAGCCTAAATCCATAGTTAAGCTCGAAAGGACTCATCTTAGCACTCACATTTTTCTTGTCATTGTAAGAAACTCCAACAGTGGCAAGTACTTCTCCCACTAAGTTTGCTTATCCCCAACAAATTCTCTAAGCATATCCTCTAAGGTCTGGTTGACTCTCTCAGTTTGGCCATCCGTTTCAGGATGCTCCGTGCTGCGCATTCTCAATTGGACTTCTAGTTTGGCCATAACTACAGTCCAAAAGTTTCCAGTAAAACGAGTAGCCCTGTCAGACACTATGGATGACGGTAATCCATGAAGTCTGAACACATGCTCAATAAACAAATTAGCTACTCTAGCCGCATCAATCTTTTTACGCGTTGGAATAAAATGAGCCATTTTTGTGAGTCTATCAACTACGACCAAGATAGAATCATGTTGCAACTGTGTGCAAGGCAAGTTGGTGACAAAATCCATGGAGCCATCTTCCTTCTGGCACAGGTAGGTGGTGTAACACTCCATGAGATTTTATCCTTTCAGCTTTAGTGACTTGGAACTTCAAACAGTGCGTCACGTAATGGTAAACATCTTTTTTTAAGCTTAGGCCACCAGAAGTTACGTAAGATCAACTCATAGGTCTTATCCACACCAAGATGACCTGCACTAGGGCTATCATGACATAAATGGACAATCTTCCTACGCAGCTCCTCACAAGTTGGAATGAGAAGTTTGCCATTTCTCCTGATCATACCATCTTCCTGAGATTCTACTTGCGCAAGATTTGCCTCCCTCACAATTCCTTGACAATGAGGATCCTCTTGCTGAGCCTTTCTAATCTCAGCAATCAGGTCATTTTCTATGACCACAAAGACATCTAATACAATATCTGAGATAATGCATTAGCCACACGATTTTCGGCACCTTTCTTATACCGAATTTTCATGTGAAATTCCTGCATCAACTCAACCCACCTGGCTTGCTGCCCTCTTAGGTCCGGTTGGTTGCACAAATATCTCAAAGTGTTATGGTCGGTGTACACATAGAATTCCGCACCATACAAATAATGCCTCCATGCCTTCAAAGCGTGGATAATGGCAAACAACTCTTTCTCATGAGTTGGATAATTCTTTTGTGCAGGGTTGAGCTTCTTGCTTTCAAAGGCCACAGGCCTACCCTCTTGCATCAGAACTGCCCCAACAACGATGTCACTTGCATCCATTTCTACGACAAATGGATTTTGAGGGTCAACAATTTTTAAAGTGACAAAGTCAGCCATAGCTTGTTTCAAAGCATCGAAACTTCGCTGCGAAACTTCTGTCCACTCTTTCCATCTATTACATATCAGTCAATGGTGCGGCTATGTGTGAATAATTCTGCACACCTTTATGATAAAACACAACCAATCCTAGAAAGCTTCCCATCAAGTCTGTAGGAACAGGCCAGGCAAGAAGAACAACAACTTTCTGCGGATCCGGTTTTATTCCATCTGCTAGCACTATAAAACCCAAATATGTTATTTTGTTTTTGAACAATTCACTTTTTTTATCATTAGCAAACAATGTATTTTCCCTCAAAGTTGATAACACAGTTCTTAGGTGACTAACATGCACAGCATCACCACAATTGTAAACAAGTATGTCATCAACAAAATTAACCACAAACTTGCCCATAAATGGTCTAAGCACATCGTTCATTAGCATCATAAATGTTGCAGGGGCGTTTGTCAAGAATTAGATATACAACATCAAACATTCACCATAAGCAATCACCACAAGAAGGCAGAAGAAGAACACGCACTGTCACTCTATCACACTAACTCATATAGAATGTAAAATGTACAAATAAACCTTGAATCACTGATAGAGAGAGAAAACCTACGAGTAGACCAATAGACTAGCCTACGGCTAATGACAGCTGGTCACAGCTGTCAACATTAATGTACCTCGTAAACAGTAACAATGAAGTTTATCATTGATTTCTAACACTCTCCCTCAATGATAAAATTACATTCTTCTATTCCTAATAGAGTACGAAACCTCTCAAATTTACATCTACCTAATGACTTAGTAAAAATATCTGCCATTTGATCTTCAGATTTACAAAAAACAAGATCAATGGCTCCATCAAGAATTTTTTCTCGAACAAAATGGTAGTGTATTTCGATGTACTTGGTTCGAGCATGTAGAATTGGATTTTGTCAAGGTGAATGCAACTTTGATTATCACAAGATATAGTAGTTGCATCCACCTGTGGTTGACCTAAATTCACAAGCAATCTTCGTAACCATACCGCTTTTTTTGTAGCATTGCTGAGTGCTCGATATTCAGCTTCCGTCGATGATAAGGCTACTGTAGGTTGCTTTCTACTGCTCCATGAAATTGCAGCTGTACCATAACTGAATGTATGACCACTGGTAGATCTTCTGTCATCAATATTACCTGCCCAATCGGCATATGTATAACCTACCAACATTGGCGCTTCACGTTGATCATACTTCAAACCAAAATTCAATGTCCTCGAATGTATCTGAGAATACGTTTAGCAGACTTCCAATGTACTTGACTAGGATCTTGCATAAATTGACTAACAACACCAACAACATAAGAAGTATCAGGTCGTGTGTGTGTCAAATAAATCAAACTACCCACCAGTTGTCAATACAAATAAGCATCCACTTTCTCAGATTCATCATATGCGGCTTACAATCCTGCATATTGAACTTATAAAGCAAATCTCATGCATATTTGCTTTGTGTAAGAAAGACCATGTCTTCCTTTTGCCATACTTTAATGCCAAGACAATAGTGCATCAATCATAGATCACTCATGTCAAAAGCATTGGAAAGATCTGATTTTATTTCATCAATTAAGCTCTCATTACTTCCTGTAATAATCAAATCATCCACGTACAACACAATGAACACTATATCTGAGTCTTGTCTTAGAATGTAAAGATTAGGATTAGCATCACTCTTTACCATTCCCCTTCGCTTGAAGTGTTCATCAATGCAAGAGTACCACGCCCATGGTGCTTGCTTCAATCCATAAATGGCGTTGTTGAGCTTACAAACGAGATGCTCTCTCCCTGGCTCAACAAATCCTTGAGGTTGTACTAAGTACACCTCTTCATCCAGCACTCCATTAAGAAAAGCAGATTTAATGTCCATTTGCTGGATCATGCTTTCATCGGATAATACAGGCTGAGAGACCAAGTGCCACATCAGATCATAGTTAGAAATCAATTTTGATCTGATTCATTAGTATAAGCTCTAAATGTGATGATGTAATTACTGTACAGTTTATTTGGTTTATTGTATATGGTTGTGATCGGGACGTGACCCATTAGGATATATTGATTGAGCACTGATCTCGTAGCCGACTACTTGGATTAGCCAAGTAGTCACACATAGGAAAAATTAGCCTGTACAGAGTTATTTCTGAAATAAAGGTCTGGCCTTGAAAGTAGGTGGACATTCTTTCGTGGCCTATGCATTTGGTGCTATGTCTTCCATACTGGCATTTCCCCCTTGATCCATACTTGTATCCAATTCTCCCTGATCTTGTGGGTGAGACGAGGACTAAGGCATAACAAGGAGTGGAATATGAGGATTTGAGTCCAAGACTTGAGCGGCTACCTTTCATAATCTTTAATAGTAGTCTTTGCCTTGGCCAGCTCCATTGATGTCATACGTTTGAATTTATCATATCTGATTTGAAACTGCCAATGAGGTTCGATAGGTTTTAACTTTTTGAACAAATAGCTTATCTCCTCTAGTGAGACAGGACGATCAAGCACTTGGGTTTGCAGATACGCATCTCATTCAAGGATGATTGCGTCCAATTCACCTTGAATTTGCTCTCGATCAAGCGCAGCCATATCCAGTTGCCCCTCAAGTAGCAACACCTATTGTTTGGCATCTTGGATGGCTTTGTCTACTTGATCTTGCGCAGTAGTAAGGGTACTTTGAAGAGTTTCCACATAGCCTTTCAATGCCTCAATTGACTATCGGGCTGTCTTCATCTTGGCTTCAAACTTTGCATCATGTTGCTGGACGATCTATAACTCCTAATTCAACTGGATCACCTTCTGGCTGATCAAGGTGTTCTCATATCCCAGCTTGGAAATTCTCTTGTCCATGTTTTTCTTCTCGTCCAACATGTTCTGGATAACGTGCGCAAGGTTATTGACTAAATATAGTGCGTCACCAGAATCCACTTGTGTTGCGATTGTAGCAGTAGGACAACAGGAACTGTAGGTGCTATGCTCGTTGTGAAAGATTCAACTAGTTTTATCACATTTTGCTATATTTCCATATTTGGCATATTGAGGCCAAAACTTGTTTTAGACTTAGAGGTTGACTTTTCAAAGTTCATTAGTCTAAATTTAATTTGAATAAACACTTTTTGAGAGTGTGGGAAAGTTAGAATGCGAGTTTGAGTAGATTCAATTTGAATAGTTGGGTACATTGAATCTAGACCCAAAATTAGTAGGGTTAGCATTTTGGAGGGAAAGCCAAGTGGACAAATAGGGTTTGGACCTGCTATAAAAGGATGTAACTCATGGAGAGAGCAATCTTCTCTCTTATCTATCTCATTTCATGCTTATACATGGTTCTCTTGGGTTCTACTATCCATTGGTGCACTATCTTGGTGATTGCTTGCAATTCTATGTGTAGAATGATCTATATTTACTATTTTTGGATCCACATGTGTGAAATACAGTAGCTTGCTGGTTTTGTACGGACAACAACAGTACTTTTTCATTTCATTCAAGTTTGATCAAGTTCTATTGGTGTTTGCATCTCATTTTGTGTGTAGATACTGATTTTTCTACATTGGTGAGATTGGTAGTGTATTTCTCTTTCTAACCAAAGATCATTCAAGTAGATTGGATCAAGGATCTGAAATCTTTCACATGGTATCAGAGCTTCTGTTTCAGGTTATGAAGGAGGAAATCAGATCTATCAATGATTTGGTGAAGATATCAAGTCTAGAGCATGCTAGAGAGGATTCTACATCAAAATCAAGCTTTGCTTTTGTAGATTGGATCTTTTGTAGATCTAACACTTTATAGGTCAATATACTTGATCAATTTTAATTTCTGAATTCACATACTAGATTTGGCCAATTTTTGGATCATTGGTTCAACCTAAGTGGTCGCTTATAGATTGCATATCAAATTTTCAGCATTTGCATGTAGATTTGGAATAGCCAATTTTTTGTGATTTTGTCAAAGCCTGGATCTCTAGATAGTGAGGTTGCTGGACCTCATTTGAGTGTGTTTCAATCTTAGGAAGTGGCAAAAGTCATTAGATTGATGATAGATTATAGGTTGATCAAGATTCTATGATTCTATGTGTTGATTTGCTTCAATAAGTGCTAGAAGAGAATTTGTGAGATAGTTTCAAATCTTGGTGATTTTTTTTGAAAGCATTTGTTGTTGTTCAAAGGAGTGCTTTGTGCATTGAAGCAGGCTGAAAGAGAAGATCAGGCCATTGCTACATGGCAACCTCAATTGGAGTCATGTTGGAAGCCAATGATAGGCTTATCTTAAGTAGCTATTCATTGTGGAAAGTGAGGATGGAGTCACTTCTTGAGATGAATGATGTTTTGGATATCGTTGTAGGTTTGGAGGAGAGATCAACAACACAACAAGATCAAGTGAGGTATGACAAGAGGGCCAAAAAGGCTCTACACATGATAAAGATGAATGTTACCAATGAACTTCTCAAGGAAGTTGGTAAGTGCACATCATCTTTGGAAGCTTGGAATTCATTGAAGAAGCTTTATGAATCCAAGTCTACTTCTAGAGTGTTGACTCTAAGAAGGCAAATCTTTTCTTGTTTGCAAAAGAATGAAAAAAGTCCAAGTACTTTTGTTTTGAGAATGAAAGCATTGAATGATGAGTTAGCTTGCATAGATGAAAGCATTAAGGAAGGAGAGCTTATTCAAGTGATTCTTAATGGCTTGTTGGATGCTCATTCTAACATTGTTCAAAGTATTTCTATTGAAAAGACTTTGCCAAGTTTGATGGATCTTCAAGAGATCTTGATTAATGAGGAATATAGGCTTCAAGCAAGAGGTGGATCTACATCGACACTTCAAGAGGATGCTATGTTCACAAAGGGCAAATTCAAGGGCAAAACCAAAAGTAAGTGGTCTAAAGGGCAAGATCAAATGGATGCTTCTTCAAGTGGCAAAAAGAAGAATAGATCAAAGCTCAAGTGCTTCTATTGTGGCATCAAAGGACACTTTGCAAGCGAGTGCTACAAGAAGAAGAGAGATCAAGGAGACAAGCAAGGTAATCTTACTCTTGATGAGGATGGTTTGGATGTTCAAGATGCAAATGATGATGCTTTTGTGATGTCTTCATGTATGCTTGCTAATGATGGAGATCTAGATCCTTGGTGGATTGATAGTGGAGCAAGTTCACACATGACCTTTCACAAAGAGTACTTCACTTCTTTGTTGGCATATGGAGATGACAAGAGGGTGATCTACACGACCAATGATGGTGAGTGTGCAATCAAAGGGATTGGCACAATTCCTATTTCTCTCTATACAAATAGGAATGTTCATTTGGAGGATGTCTTGTTTATTCCATCTATTACCAAGAATTTACTTAGTGTGAGTCAAATGCTAAGTAAAGGCCTCAAGGTGGAGTTTGATGGAGATGCCTGTTTGATCAAAAGGAAGGATGTCTTGATTGGAAAAGGTAAAAGGCAAGGGAAGTTGTTCAAACTAGATGCTTCTGTTATTGCTAACCAAGTTGGATGTTTTGCAAGGGAGCAAATTACTATTCAAGAGGTTTGGCACAAAAGGATGGGACACCTCAACTTCAAGTCATTGGAGGTAATGGCAAGGAAGAAGGTTGTGATTGGTCTTCCAAGTTCCTTAAGTAATGTCAAGCATGTTTGTGAGTCTTGTGCTTTGTCTAAATCACATAGACTACCTTATACTAGATCTATTTCTAGATCTACAAAGCCTTTTCAACTTGTACATTCAGATATTCATGGATTTACTACAATTAGCAATAGTGGAGCTAAGATGTATGTAACATTCATTGATGATTTTTAGTAGATTTTGTGTGATCTATCTACTAAAGAGCAAGGATGAAGTGTATGATGTCTTTGTCAAGTTCAAGAATGCAAGGGAGAACCAATTTTCCACAAAGATCAAGTGCTTGAAAGGTGACAATGGTGGTGAGTATATATCTAACAAGTTCAAGGCCTTTTGTGATGAGCATGGGATCAAGAGAGAGTATACAACATAAAGGATCCCACAACAAAATGGAGTGGCTGAAAGGAAGAATAGGACTTTATGTAAAAGTGCTAAAGCTATGAGGTTAAGTGCTAATCTTGACAAACCATTTTGGGATCAAGCTTTGTTGTGTGCTAATTTCTTGTGCAATAGGTGGCCAAGTGCTATTTTGGATGGAAGGACACCTTTTGAGATGCTATTCAAGAGGAGGCCGAGTGTCAACTTTCTAAGAACCTTTGGATGCACATGCTATGTCAACATTACTCTTGATGATAGGACCAAGGAGGATCCATCTTCAAGAAGAGGTATTTTTGTTGGATATAGTGAGGTGAGTAAAGCCTACAAGGTTTACATTCCTTCTACTAACAAAGTGATTGCTGGTAGAGATGTCATTTTTTATGAGGGGAACATTCCAAAGGTGTCTTCAAGCATGATTGATGGTAGAGTGGATGGATCTAACATTCTTGATGTTGATGAGAAGGATCTTACTTTGGATGGTGGTGATGATGGACCTTCATCAAGTCAAAAGCCAAGGAGAACATCAAGAGAAAGACAAGTACCTTCAAGGCTCACATATGATCAAAATGGTAGGCAATCCTAACCTCTTTGGATGAGCCTACAAGTATAGATCAAGCAAGGAAAGAAGAGGAGTGGATCCAAGCAATGGATCTTGAGTATCGATCTCTTATGAAGAATGGAACATGGAGATTGGTGGAGTTGCCTAAGGAAAAGAAAGCTATTGGATGCAAATGGATCTTCAAGGTGAAGACAAACCAAGAAGGATCTATCAAAAAGTACAAGGCAAGGTTAGTGGCAAAAGGACATGCTCAACAACAAGGAATTGACTATGATGAGACCTTTGCACCCGTGGCAAAGATGGTAAGCATTCGAGTCATCATTTCACTTGCTACACTTTATGGATGGGATTTATGGTTGGAGATTTCAAATGCATTCTTGAATGGTGATCTTGAGGAGGAAGTGTACATGGAGCAACCCGAGAGCTGCATTTTATCAACAAAGCCAAATCATGTGTGTCTTCTACAAAAGTGTTTGTATGGCCTTAAGCAAGCACCAAGGAGTTGGTCTGCTAAGCTTAACACTTTTTTACTCTCTCAAGGCTTTGTTATGAGTGAGTATGATCATTCACTTTATTATAGGTTTGTTGGAAATGATGTTACCATATTGCTAATCTATGTGGATGATATCATCTTGAGTGGTGGAGACAATCAAGATGTGGAAGATATCAAAAATGCTCTTAAGAAGGAGTTTGAGGTGCATGATCTTGGAAATTTGCATTACATTTTAGGAATAGAAGTCATCCGATGATGGATTTTTCAATCTTTTGAGAACCTCAACCTTCTGTTTTTTTCAGGATGCTCATTAATAAATGGATTTGAGGCTGAGCATCAAATTCCAACACTCCCCCTTAATGTGAATCTTGAAAAACTTTTGTCTACAAATTTAACTTGTCATGGAATCTGAGCTGGTGTTTTTTTGCCAGAGCCCGCTATGAAGTAATCTACTGCCATCAAATTTATTCTGTTGGGTCGATTTTGGTACTCCATGACAATAGTTGGCTGGAATTTTATTAGACCTTTTGAACTCAAGTGCAAACTTGCATTTTAGATCCCTCATCATATTCAGATTGATAGTAGAGTATCATCTACATAGAGTGTGTAGTTGATGAAGAAATCCAATACAGACTTGAATTGAAAATTTGAGTCTACCGAGTTTGGATAGAAACCGTTTTCATTTAGAAATACAAACTTGTTGTCTTTTGCTTTGCACTGGTCCGCATCAGTAGTTGACTTTGCCTCAGATGTTGTATTTGATGCACAAAGTAGCACGCTGGATCATCCATAAATCGAAATAGAGGCTGTCTGGATCAATTTGTCCTTCTTGGTTGAAATTCAACCCTCTGATGTGATTCGATCTATTGAGATTCTGACTCATTTTCTGAGTCAGTATCAATTTTTTGATTTTTGATCCTTGGGTCGGATTTTGCCTGTTCAACCCTTGGGTCGGATTTTATTGTAGCTTTCTCTTTGTGGTCGAAAAATTGGTCTTTCAGAAAAAATGACATTTCTGCTCGTGAATGCTTGCTGATTGTCCAAGTTGTAGAGCTTGTATGCCTTCTGATCTAGAGATTAGCCAATAACAATTGATCTGCTATTGTTCAACCCTTGAATCAAATTTTGACTGGTTGACCTTGGGGTCAGATTTTGACTGTTTCGGATTTTGCTGTAGATCAGTAGAGACCTGATTGAAAGCTTTGCATCCCAACACTATAATATATGTGAGTGATGGCTTCAATCCTGTCCACACCTGATAAGGTGTCTAGCCATTTAGGGCCATTGTAATAGATCGGTTTTGTAGATAGGATGCTGTAGTAACAGCTTCTGTCCATAATGTTTTTGGAAGAGAGACATGGTCCAACATGCTCTTGGCACTTGCAATGAGTAGCTGGTTGTATGTTGTAGTTGTATTCCATTGGCCTTGCAATAGACTTTGAGCTCGGTGGAGATTAATACTCCCCCTCCATCATAGCATAGAGTTTTGATTTTTCTCTGGATTGAATTTTCTATTGATGCTTTGAACTGCTTGAAGAATTTAAAGGTATCGGATTTTTTCTTCAAGAAATAAGTTGCAGTCCTCCGAGAGAAATCATCAATAAAAGTCAATAAGTAGACAGCTCCCCCTATGAAAATAGTATGCATAGGGCCACAAATGTCCATGTGTACAAGGTCTAGCAAATTTCTAGAAGTATGGACTGTATCGAAAATTGTAGGACTTCTAGCATGGTTGTTGATTATACAACTTTTGCATGGAGTATCGGAGTTGCTAATTGAAGGCAGATCTTGTACTAAATCCTGTTTGGACATTTGTTGAATACAATTGGAATTGAGGTGGCCTAATCTAAAATGCAAAGCAGTTGCTTCAGAAGTGGATGTATAAAGAACTTGACAACTAGAAAAATTGTAGTGGCTGAGTCTGTAAATGTTGCCACTTCTTCTCCCGAAAGCTAGAACTTTTCGGGATTTGTCAAAAATGGTGCAGCCTTGTGTGTTGAAGTCGACCTTCTAATGCAAATCTATAATTCTGCTAACTGAGAGCAGATATTTGGTCAAATTTGGAACGTGGAGAACGTTGGTCAGCAACTTGACTTCACCCCTTTGAAATTCAATCCCGACTGCTCATTCAACCTCAATAGTATGTTTTGAGTTGTCACCAAGTTGTACTATTTGAGAGTGGGTCTATGATTGATAGTCTTTGAACCAGTCCCTATGGTGAGTCATATGTTGAGTTGCTCCCGACTCTACGTACCAAGAATCGATATCCTGATTTTCTCCGACCTTGGTAAAGAAGGCTGCTTCATCTTCATTTTGTTGCTGGATCAAAAAACTGGTTGAAACATAATTTTCTTGTTGTTGGAACTACTCCTTCTTCTCATTGTTGAATTTCAAAGTTTTGCAATCCTTGATAAGATGGCCAGTTCTATTACAGTATTTGTAGAATAGGCTTTGTTTTGGATGGAATGATGAAGACTCAAAATTCAACCCAAAGTGAAAATCCGACCCAGACTGCATGTTGTTCCTTTTGTCAGAATAATCTAAGTGTGTAGATATGTTTGATCTAAACTTCTAATTTTTGGAATGTAGAAGTTGAGGATTCGACTTTGAGCTTGAGGAGGTTGCAGATTTTTTGACTTCCTCTTGTAGAGGCATCAAAATTACTCTTGAAAGAGTGAGGTGCTCTTGGGTCAAAATTGGCAGGATCCAATTTTCATAGGCTTCATAAAGATTCAATAGTTGAGTCATAACAACATCGAAATCTTCAATGACTGAGCCAGTTGCAGCCATTTGCTCCAGAAGGATTTTAAAAGTGATGAGATGGCTAGAGACACTTTCTGCTTCAGACATCTTTATGTTGCCGAATTTTTTTCTCAAATTTAATTTGGATGTGGTATCCCTGATATCATGCAGGGTTGCTAGAATGTCCCATGCATCCTTGGTAGTCTGAACAACACTTATGTGAATGATTTGAGTGTCTCTGATGTTGAGAGTGATGTAGGCAAATGACTTGCCATAATTTAGTCTCCATTTGGTGATAGTGGCTGTATCACCCTCTGGTTTAATCTATGTGCCATCAACGATGTCCCACATTTCCTTGGCTAATAGTATGGTCTTCATTTTGAACTTCCAAAGATGGTAGTTACTTCCATCGAGTCTCTCGATGACAAAAGAACTAGTAGGTAGATCCATTCTGGTTGAGTGGGATCGTTGGTAGATACAATGATTTTAGAATACTGTTAGCTGCGCGCTTGCTAGAACAAGGACTTGGTAGAGACAAGTCTTGATAATTTGCAGACAATGTGCAGATTAATGAATTGCCTGCTCTGATACCATGTCAAAAATTGGTGGTATTGGCAGCGGAAGACTGAACGAGCGTGGTGCGTGGATCCGAAGTGCAAAAATTAGCAACAAGATATTCAAAATGAAGGAATAAAAAGTGCGCAATGGAATAGCAACTGAGTGGAGACAAAATGTACTCTGATTAATATCCACAAGGAGTACAATCGCATGAAGTGAAAACTTTAGCTAGCTACAGAAATGAAAACTCTGATCGTTGTGTGTGATAACACATGCAACAAAACCATTTGAATGAATTGATAGAGACGATTATCAGATGTTTTAGATATTAGAAGATCAGAAGAAGTCTCTGATGAAGATACTTATCTTGATATACTACTCAAAATATCTATTACTGATATTTATACAATTATTACAACCGCCTCAGAACTATAACTGCATATGCAATGTAGGCGGCTGTCAACGCAAAGTTGTTGGGTCGACAGTATCAAACTTTACAAAATATCCAGAAATATACAAAGGATATATAGTCAGGTCAGATTTTCCAAGATCAAACAAATCAGACCCTATTCGACCCGATCCAAGGTCAAAGATGCCCGGATAATTCCGCCTCGATCCGATCCGATCAAAGGTTGGATAATCTCTGTTTGTTAGGCTTGACATTGGGTCGAAAAAATCCGATGCTGGATTTTTTGATGTTCTGAAAAAGTCTAGCCTTTTGTTTTCTGATTTTTTGTAAAGTTTTCAAGATGCTCATTAATAAATGGATTTGAGGCTGAGCATCGAATTCCAACATAGCCAATGAAAATTAATTTTTTACTTGTGTCTTCCAGCTTCTTTCTTAAATCTTAAGGGATCTGAGCATAGCAATGCAACCAAACACTCCAGTATTTTTGAATTGTGGTTTCGATCCTGTCCACACCTCATACACATATACCAAATTTTGCAACTTTGGATATTTTGAATATGCAGCTTTTGAGATTTGTACAAATATTTAGTGAAATTTTCGAAAAATTGACAATGTCGAATTGGATATTCTTACTTTAAAAATTCGATTTTTTTGGGGCAACCTCTAAAAGTAATCATTTTTTGCCCAACCGAACGAGGTGCTAGAATATTAATGTATCAATTGAAAAAAATGTTGGTTGGTTTTAGGCTTTTTGTTGATGAGCATTGTAAGGTTAGGAATTTGCTATGGCTTGTATATAGCAATGACATCAACAACAAGAAGTTAGACATGCAAACTCCTCTTTGTGGCATTATCAACATAAGGTTATGGCCAATTCATTCTAAAAAGAAAACAAATTCACAGTCCATTGTGGAATGGGAAAATCTTGATGGTTCACCGTGAAACTTGACAAGGCTTACTTGGGTGGAATTGGTCATCTTGGCCACATCAATAATTCATCTCCCTGATAGCTTTTGTGTGGGGGTAGCGCACAGTGTGTGGGCCCCAATCCCGCTCGACCCTAGTTTTAATATTTGACACCTATTTTGCACATCAAAGCCCATTTAACATATGTGATGGGTTTGAAAATTTTGTGAATGTCAACAACCATGGAAATTCTTACTCAACATCATCTTTTTGAAATACAACTTGAAAACCGTAAGTCAACTAATTCAAAGAGTTCTCATAATACGACAAATCATAAGAAATAACAATGTCAAGGATTCACACTTTGAATTGAGGAATATATATCTTGATTTCATACTTAATGACTTCATTTGGAGATCCTCATAAAAGTTTTGCAAGGGAAACTGTACAATTAATGTGTTAGAGAGCATCAACTTCGACGAAGACGTCATTTCAAAATCTTAAATGCCAAATTTCAAGTGATTACTTTGATAAGTACAATGCTAAACATTTTTTTTGATCGAATCTTACATGCCAAATTGTTGAACTTGAAATTTCACCTATTGCTATCAAAGTTTGCATGTTTTTTAGCTTTGAACCGATAGCTTTAAGCTAGTGTGATTATAAGCCAAAATCTAAGGTGTCACTCCTAAGTGAGTGTGAGCATTAGAATTGCATTTAATTCCTTTGAAATGCAATTTTTAATTTTTCAACTGTTTGAATGTTGTTTAAATGTGAAAGGCAAAGCTTCTCGTGATATATCAATCACCTTGTTTTAAAAAATGCATCGATTTCAGTTATAAATATTGAATTTATAGATTCTATTATCTTATTTTAGAACTATACATTTAAAACCCATAAGTGTTATTCTAATATTTTGAACTATGAATTATAAAAGAGTAAGTTTTACTCACGCTCTACCACTTTCACTAAAGTGTCGTGGGTTTTTTGTCGGGTTAGCTGTAAAGTTTTTTTCAACAATTCACATCATGCATGACCAGTGCTCGAGAAACCTTTTTTGAGTTATTCGAAAAAAAAAACCTGCATTGTGTCGAAAATCGGTGGGTTGTGCGGAAGCTGGGAGCGAGCTAGATGAGTGGATTGGAAATGCAATAGTTAGCAGCAAAATAGTTCAAACAATGGATTAAACAAATGCACAATTGCCAATAACAACTGTAGAACAAATCGCACTCTGATTATTATCAACAGATGAGTACAAGGGCTTGAAGTTATTACTTCAGCTTGTTGAGCGTGATTATGCTGATACTGGTTAATCTTATTGATAGATTACAATTATTAGAAGAACTATTTTCTGATGAAGATTCTATGATAGATATAAAAATATCTACAACTAACTCACATTGAATGCTATCTTCTATATTAATTACAACCGACTTTATGCCATTAATGCATGTACAAAGTAGGCAGACTGCCAACGCAAAGTTGTTGGGTCGGATTTCTGACCGATAGTATTGAAAATTACATAGGGTCAGATTTTATACAAAGGATCAAAAAATTTACACTGGGTCAAAAAATATGCCGAGGGTCGGAGTCAGAAAATTTAGACCCAATTCGACCTGATCTAAGGTTGAAGATGCCCAGATAAATTCAGCCTCGATCCAATCAGATTCAGAGTCGAAAAATTCCTTTTTGACAAGAGTTATCTTGGGTCAAAAAATCTGATACTGGATTTTTCGATCTTTAGGGAAAAAACTCGAGCCTTCTATTTTTTGGATTTTTGTAAAGTTTTCAAGATGCTCATTAATTAATGGATTTGAGACTGAGCATTGAATTCCAACACTCCCTCTTAATGTGGATCTTGAAAATTCTTGATCTTCAGATTTACCATGTCGTTGAATCTAAAATGATGTTTCTTTGACAGGGCCTTTGTGAAGTAATGTGCTACCATCGATTCTGTCCTGCAGTAGACTAATGATACCTCCTCGCTTTGCACTTTCTCTCGTAAATAATGATACATGATTTTGATATGCTTGCTTCGTGAATGAAATCTTGGATTGAGAGAGAGAGAGAGAGAGAGAGAGAGAGAGAGAGAGAGAGAGAGAGAGAGAGAGAGAGAGAGAGAGAGAGAGAGAGAGAGAGAGAGAGAGAGAGAGAGAGAGAGAGAGAGAGAGAGAGAGAGAGAGAGAGAGAGAGAGAGAGAGAGAGAGAGAGAGAGAGAGAGAGAGAGAGAGAGAGAGAGAGCAATGGTGCTTTGATTGTCATAGTAAATGGTTGTTGGATGTGACTATCCAAGGTTGATTTCTGCTAGCAGGTGTCTCATCCAAATTGCCTTTTCAGTAGCATTCGCGACAGCAATGTATTCTGATTCGATTGATGACAATGGTATTGAGGTCTGCTTTCGGCTGTTCCAAGAGATTGGGCCTTGATTGTATAAAAATACAAATCCAAAAGTCGATCTTCTAGTGTCAACCTCCCCTGCCCAATTTGCATCTGTGTATCCTTCAAGAATGTTGGCAGTTTGGCTACCTCCATAGCAGATGTTGAGTTGTTTGGTTGCTTGGATGTACTTCATGACTTTCAAGTGCTTTCCAATGCATCACAGACAGAAACTGGCTGAGTGAACTGATTGAGTATGCAAGGTCTGGCCATGTATAGATCATTGCATACATTAGTGAGTCAATGATGGAGTGAAATGAATATTGCTTCATCTCCTCCTTTCTACCTCAGTTTGAGGAGATTGCTCCTTTGATAACTTCAGTCCTAGGTCGAGTGGAAATAGACTTGGTTTGTAGTTAGCCATTCGTTAAAATGGCAATGATCGACTTACACAGTGCTTTCTTATTTCGATGGCACCACGTGTGCTTAGTTCTAGAGTTATCGGGCCATCTTTCTTTTACGAGCCCTTTGAGTGTTTTTAAAGAACTCATCTTTGTACTTACGAAGTCAATGACATAGTCAAGCCATTTGACAGAGTTATAATATTTTCAATTGTGTTTTCTTAACTTAATCTGTATATGATATAGCAACAGATTTTGTATAAGCTAAATAAACACTCTTTATAATTCATTAATTTTGCACAACTAACTTTCCAAATCAAACATATAACTCTGTCAAATGGCTTGACTATGTCATTGACTTAATGACATAGTCAAGCCATTTGACAGAGTTATAATAGTTAAAATGTGACTGCGATGCATGAGATTGGGACTATGATACCTACATCCAATGAGGATGAGTCAGTTATTTGGAAAATGTGAAAATCAGGCCACATGAATGTAGTGAGGTTAAAATACATCTTGAAGCCGTATATACCTCAGAATATCCATCCGAATGAAGGCACAAATAAGTCTTAGATTGGAAGTTTGCAAAGAAAGAATTCCGTGAAAATCCAGATCGAGTCAAACAACAACGCAGGACATCCGGGTATACAAAGAACACTTGACTTAGATCAAAGGCAATTTTGGTGGCCTAAGATGAAAAGTCAGGTAGAGGCCTATGTACTTAAATGTACTAAGTTCTAGCTAAATAAAGAAGAGAAACTGAAAGCTAGTGGCCTATTACATCCTATAGATACTTCTACCAGAAAGTGATGTACAAGAAAGGGCCATGATTTGGTTACGTCGTGACGTCAATGACATAGTCAAGCCATTTGACAGAGTTATAATAGTTAAAATAGTAATGATCGACTTATACAGTGCTTTCTTATTTTGACGGCACCACGTGTGCTTAGTTCTAGAGTTATCGGGCCATGTTTCTTTTACGAGCCCTTTGAGTGTTTTTAAGAAACTCATCTTTGTACTTACAAGTAGTTTTGAATATACAGTTTGAAGAAAACAATTCTGAATTCTTGTTGCACTTGACGTTGTGTTGTGGTGATTGATCCAGTCGGGTGTTTTCAATTGTGTTTTCTTAACTTGGTATCAGAGCCCTTGGTGGCTGGAATCACCGGACAAGGACAGAGAGTTGCAAATTCACAACGGTTTGTTGGCTAGGAAGCACAAAACCGAGTCTGTGGAGATTCGTGGAATGGCTCAAAATTGTAAAAAGGATTCAGAGACAGGGAATTGTTGGTTGAATCAGAAAGCAAGCAAAGTTTGAAGCTGAAAAATTCTTCTGGAGGGTTGCTTGGCGTTTGTGATTGTTTGAATCCAATCGAATACTGTATGAAGAGCAGTTTGGAGCAGAAGATAACCTACAGTAGGGCGACCTCAGCCAGTTAGGAGCTGCAAAGGAAAGCTCAGGGAAAGCCTGAGTAAAGCTCAATATATTCTTCTCTTCAAAATTGCTAGGGTTTCAAGGGACAAAATCTGAAATATCTCCTTATCGGAGATCGTTTTCAAAGCTGTGAGAGGTTGTGAATGGGCGCTCTGGTAGCGCGATTCAACGGTAGGGAGGCCGCGACTGGCCGTGGAGAAGGAAGGTAGCCAGTTCGATCCATGTGGAGCTGCCATAGCCTATGAAGGAGAGAGAATAACTCCATCGTTGAGAGAGATGAGGAGGAGAGGTCGCGGGAACTCTCGTGTGCTCAGTCCTAATCATCAGCTAGCGGTTCAAAGTGTTCAGTGCTATGAAGGCCTTTGATCAACGCACAAAAGCGTTGACAGCCGTCTGATCTTGATTCATACAGATCGACGATGGTTATTTCACAACAGGTGGGTCATTGGATCTAAAGGATCTGTTGGATTGAAGTGAAAAAGTCTGAAGGGGTCTGAAGTGCAAAGTGCATTGCAACTTCATTAAAAATCTTCAAACTGAAAAATTTGTTGGGTCCCAAGTCTTTGAAGGGTGAAGTTTCTTCACACTGAAGAAACGGTTCAAAAACCCAAATTGCCCTTATTTTCACCTCTTTTAGCCTATTTTGGCCAAACGAAAGGTTATAGCCTCCAAACGAAAGGCACCCTGACTGTACCCGCAAGTACGGTACACCAAAATAGTGATTGTCGTGGAGAAAGTGTTCAAAGTGTGCCAGAAGTGATTTCACCATTCCACTGGGCAGGAAGCTGGGAGTTGGTGACGTGAAGCATTTTGGAAAACGACGCCAGTTTGGCTTTCAATTTGGCAAAAGAGCGGTGGGTGGCCTGGTAAGCTAAAAATTGCAGGTCATTATTATCGATTTTTGACATCACGGTTGGCTCTAGCATACACTTTATAGCCTACAGGTGAAGTTTTAAGTAGTTCGGAGATGGCAAACATCAATGAGACAATTTTGGGTGATGCAAGCAAACTTGATGGGGCTTCTAACTACAACACCTGGAAATTCAAAATGAAGAGCATTTTGATGGAGAAAGAGTTGTGGAGAATTGTGGCAGATATTGAAGTCTGGCCAAATACCACTCCAGGTGACATAAGGGCCTTTGATAAAAAGGCGTAGAGAGCATTATCCTTGATCAATCTTTCAGTGAAAGACCATGTGATCACTCACATAAGTGATGCCACGACAGCTAGGGGAGCTTGGGAAACTCTTAGAATGCAATTTCAAACTTGCAATCCAGCTCGAGCCATATTCTTGAAGTCGAGATTGAACACATTAAGGATGGAAGAAAGTGAAACAGTGGGATCCTTCTTCACCAGGATAAAGGAGCTGAGAGATCAACCTGTGGCAATTGGAGGTGAAAGCATCAAGAGACTTCCCACAATTCTGGAGGAAGAAAATGAAGAAGATGCTCCACAAAATGATGCACATGAAGATGAAAGTCGAGAGGGCGAATATGAAAGAACACCACCTATTCAAGAGCCTAGGGGGAGGTACTTGCCAATAGGAGCAATAAAGGAGAAACTGGTTGGAAGTAAGAGACATTACTTGGACACTCCTTGGGATACGTACTCTCCACGTAGTGTATCACCTGAATTTAAGATACCAAAATGGTATGAAAAGATCATGAAGGACGCAAAGCTAAATCAAACAGGATCTAGCACACAAAGTAAGGTGAGAAGATCAACACGGGAAAGGAAGTCTCTCGATCGTTATCATGTGAACTATGCCCTAATGACTGACATTTTGATGTGTCAAGAGCCATCAACCTTTGATGAGGCAAAAGATCAAAAAGAGTGGCAAAGGGCAATGGAAGAAGATATAGAATCCATCCAAAGACATGATACATGGGAGTTGGTTGATCTACCACTTGGAAAGAAACCCATTGACAACAAATGGGTGTTTAGAACAAAGTTTCATGTGGATGGCACAATAGCAAAGTATAAGGCACGCCTAGTGGTGAAGGGTTATGAGCAAAGCAAAGGAATTGACTATGAAGAGACATTTGCTCCAGTGGCTAAGTGGACTACACTATGTCTTATCATTGCCTTAGCATCTCATTTTGGGTGGAAGATCCATCAGATGGATGTGAAGTCTGCATTTTTGAATGGTGACTTAGAGGAAGAAGTTTACATGGTCCAACCGCAGGGCTTCATGGCAAAAGGGCAAGAACAGAAGGTATGTAAACTACACAAAGCACTTTATGGCCTTAAGCAAGCGCCACGCGCATGGTATGGACGCATTGACAGTTACTTTCTTTCACGTGGATTTGTAAGAACAAATTCAGATCCAAATCTTTATGTTCTTATAAATGATGACAACATTGCCTTGATTGTACTTTACGTTGATGATATCATTATCACTGGCAATGATGAGAACCTCACTCATTCTATCAAAGCCAACTTGTGCACAATTTGAGATGACAGATTTAGATCTTATGCACTATTGCTTGGGTGTCGAAGTATGGCAAACTAGCAGTGATATCAAGTTATGTCAAAACAAGTATGTAGGCGAGATAATGGAGAGATTTCACATGACAGAGTGCAAACCTTCCATCACCCCTTGCGAAGCTGGTAAGAAATTATCTCGTATTGATGATAGTGCACATGTTGATGCTACATTATTTCGTCAGCTAGTTGAAAGTTTAATATATCTTACGACTACACATCCTGATATCTGCTATGCTGTAAGTTTGATTAGCCAATTCATGTCATCACCCACTATGGACCATTGGAAAGCTGCAAAAAGGATTTTGAGGTATGTGCAAGGTACACCGAACCTTGGTCTAATCTACAAAAGACAAAGTGTTTTACCTAAGTTGCAAGATTATGTTGACACTGATTGGGCTGGAAGTATAGATGATAGAAAGTCAACAACAGGTTATACCTTCAATTTTGGTAGCGGCTGTTTTTCATGGTCTAGCAAGAAGCAAGATACTATTTCTCTTTTTTCTACAGAAGCCGAATATAAAGCGTTGAGTTCTGCTACCCAAGAAGCTATTTGGCTACGTAAATTGTTATGTGAGATTGGCATGAAGCAGGTAAATCCCACTGTTATTTTCTGTGACAGTCAAAGCGGAATACAATTGGCTAAAAATCCAATATTTCACACAAGGACAAAACATATTGAAGTAAAATATCACTTTGTGCGTGAAAAATTACAATCTGAAGACATAAGTATTGTACATTGTTCTACGTTGTTACAAGTTGCTGATATATTTACAAAAGCTTTAAGTAAAGAAAAGTTTGAAACTTTTAGAGCCAAACTTGGCTTAGACCAGGTCATGTAAAAAGCCTTTACTTGTAATGCTATTATGGAGGTATGTTCCATGAATAGAGTATACTCTAAAATAAGAAATGACATTGATCATTGAGGGAGAGAGTTTTGGTGCTAAAATCTAGTATTGAGAGGGCAAGCTAGAATCTTAATTTTGGTGAGGAGATTTGATCCCAAACTTGGTAGGGGTCCAAATCCATACTGTCCACATGTGTGGGCACCTCTGAACCTGCATTTAATGCACGGTATTCATTTGATCCAAATAAATTCAATTTGTGAGCTATTGGTGTAATTTTTGGTGGAAATCCTAGGATAATCTACCAAGATCCTTTGGCATTGATTAGATTTGAATTTGTTTCATGGAATCTAATTAATCTAGGCTGAGTTCAAGTCCTATTAAGGTTAAAATAAGGTCTTGAAAGTACACCAAGAAGGAAGGAAGAGATTAAGTCATTTTTTGGTCCAAAAATAGCCAAAATTGGCAAGATTTGATTGTAAGTAGATTTCACATCATCTTATCTTCATTCCAACTTTGTGAGGAAGTGCTAGAACTGAGATTATATGTCCATTTGTTGGATTAGAAATCTAATTTGAGTGAAACACTACAAGAGAACTTAGTGAGTTTCTAGAGACAATCAAATCCATTTCTTGGCAAGATTTGTTTGAAAGTAGTTTTCACTTCATCTTATCTTCATTCTGGTTTGTGAGGGAGTGATAGAACTATGATTATAAGTCCATTTGTTGGATTAGAAATCAAATTTGAGTGAAACACTGCAAGTGTGAGACCTATGTGAGTTTCAAGTCAATCAAATCTAGGAGATGACTTTGCAAATTTGGTCCAAAGTTTTGCCATCCAAGACACCTTGACAACTATACAAAAACTTCACAGTGTATTAGTGGCTGAAGAGTGTAGGACGCTCCATGCAAAATCTAGGATGAGTTCCTTGTCTTTGCAGGATGGTGATGAGAAAGCCAATTTCTCATTCAAGGGCAAAAAGAAGACCAATGGAAAGAAGAAGCATCCAAAGGAGGCCAAAGAAGAGGATGATGCATCAAGCTCAACTTGACAAGTCAAAGCATAAATGCCTCTTTTGTGGAAACAAGGGGCATTGTGCATCTGTATGCTACAAGAGGCTAAGAGCACAAGTGGAGGAGGACAAACAAGAAAACCTTGCAAAGGAGGAGGAGGATGAGGATGAAGTCGATGTATTCTTGATGGAATCTACATCCTCACCAACAAGCAATAGCAATTCAAGAGACAATTTGTGGATCGACAGTGGGGCTAGCTCCCACATAAAGTGGTTTGGATGTCCACTTTAAGCGTGGTGTTTGTTTCATCTTGAAGAATGATGTTTGCATTGCAAAGGGATCTAAGCATGGAAGATTGTTTAAGTTGGAAGCAAGTGTTGCTTTTGAGAGGGTGAGCTTGGCAAAGGAGGAGATCACTCAAGAGGAGATCTTGGCAAATTGTGATCTTGCTTGCATTGAGGAGGAGCATCAAAAGGAGGAAGATATTGTGAATCAGTCTCAAAGCATGAGAGTTCCAAGGAAGTCCTCAATGACAATGCCCGAGTCATCAAATTGCATGGAAAGTGTCCATTCAAGTGTGCATCTTGCAAGGGTGGTGAACATTGGAGAGTCTACTATCTTTGAATACTTTTTGGAAAGTGTTAGTAGACATGAGGTGACTTGTTTCTTACCTATAAAATTCATGGTGTTTATGACTTTGCATGACAAGACAATGAAATGGGATGTTTGATAAGACAATTTCATTGGATAACTATTTTTGTAATAGTTTGAATTGAGTC
Organism: Diphasiastrum complanatum; assembly: GCA_029204225.1. Lineage (NCBI taxonomy): Eukaryota > Viridiplantae > Streptophyta > Lycopodiopsida > Lycopodiales > Lycopodiaceae > Diphasiastrum > Diphasiastrum complanatum. Next base: position 34,956,128 of record CM055099.1, read on the forward strand.
ATAAAAGATAAAACATCATTTGCTTTGGAAATCTTTGTGTCCACATGCTTTGTGCATGATCATTCCAATGTAAGAACCAAAGATTATCCTATTTCAATGATAGGAATAATGGTACTTGTTTTCCACCAAAGAATTTGTCAATGGTGGAAATGTGATATTTCAAGAGAGGAAGATTTGTAAATTTGAAGAAGCACCTTTGGATCAACACCTTATTCAATTCATTGATGTTTTGGAGTCAAGTCAAGTGGAGATCAAGCTCAAGACACAAGGACTCCAAGAAGAACCTTGAGTATCAAGATGGAGGCATCTAGTCTCAATCATATGGATCAAGCAAGGCAAGTTGTCTTTGCCAACATTATGTATGCACTTAATAGTTTAATTGATGTGTCTTGAAGTGCACAAAATGCCTTGGAATCCATGGCTTGGCATGATATATAGTTTTTGAAGTGTGCTACATGTATACAAACACATTTGTGGAACATCTTGTAAGGGATCCTTTAAGAGGTGGTGAAAGATCCTTCATGGACATCATTCTCTGTTGGAGTTTCAAAAGTTCCTTGTTTTTAGCTGGATTTTTTAGACACTTCTAAAAGCATTCATTCATCTAGCAAGAGAGTTGTAGATATATCAAGCTAAATTTGAGGAGGAGTGTGAAGAATTGCCAAAAATTGTCTAGCTTGATCAAAAACCATGAAGAATAGTGTAAATCTTGTACATAATTGGGTTCCACGCATGTATGGCCAAAATGCCATGTAGCAACCCACTCCTAATGTAGGTTACATCAAGTCAAGAGAGTTGGTCATGTCTAATTGGTGGTCATCCCTACTTTATAGGATCTACACCTAAGTTTAAGGTGAAAATTTGACCAACTTGCTACCTACCAAGCATAACTCTAGGATCTAGGTTAGGGTTTCATTTTAGTGCAGAGAGTGAGCTAACTTCCTTATTACATACTGGAAATCCACCTAACTTCAAGAAGGAAGACAAATTTGCTATGTATTCCAAGCTCCCATAGTGAGAAAATAGAATATTTTTGGAGCTCATTGGCAATCTCAAGCTAGTTCACTATGTACATTGAGTTTCTGTGATCCAAATGAAACCAAATCAATTTCTACTTGTTTCTCAGGTTGAAGGCCATACTACAGCCTGTAGTACACACGTGTGGTCTTGGATTTCAATGTTTATCAAATGCTTTTGATTGTTAATGCTTGTTGTTTGTCAAATTGCGAATCTAGATCAACTTTTTGATGACTAGTTTTCTGATCGATTGTTAAGCAAGCATCCAATCACTCTTGTGGATCTTTTATAGATACATTTATGGTCCTAAAGTACAGTACTTTCACACCATATACTAGGGGAATCATAAAGGTTCCATCTGGTATTGAACCAAGAGAAGGTAAAGAGGGGCTCTTTCATAGCTGAGAAAACAGAAGAGTAGGAGATCTTGCCCGTTTTATCTAAAGCTTTGAAAATCCATTTATTATCACAGTCATTGACATAAGAAGTGGAGAGGGGGCCAAGATCACCATGAGTGAAGGCAAAGGACAAGAAATTGTATTCAAGAGAGGAAAGGCCAAATTCCTAAGACGGGAGAGGTTGAGCGAGTAGATGGAATTCATTATATGCTCCCACTTGACAATACCTTACGCATAAGGTTAAGGCAGATCCTTTCAATAATGGCAAGAGGCTTGGAGTTAAGGGTGATGGCTTTAGAAAACCAAAGGGATTCAAGAGGGGAGATGGAGTTACCACCTATCCAAATGGTAAGATCTCTCATAGACAGAAGGACATTCATGATAGACTTGAAAAGATTGGGCATGGAAGAGGAGACAAGAAAGGGAAACGAGTAAAGTCAAGGAAGTATGAATGAGAATAATCGATAGTGGGAAGAAGGGAGAGGAGGAAAAGTTACTGACATCATAAGAGCCCAAAGTTGAGGAGACGAAAAGTTGGCATGCATCTAAAAAGTATAGTGAGAGAAGTAGTGGTAGGATCGAAAAGCCCCAATCCACCCAGCTTTTTAGGAGCCATACAAATATCCCAATTCAAAAAACTAGGGCCGTTATTCCACAAAAACATTCTGAAATATTTTGCTATAATGAGGGAGCAGGAGGGAGGGAGGAGCTAGATAAAAAGAAAATGCGTAAAGTAGGAGGAGATGATGTGCTTGAGGACGATAAGCCTGGCGGGGAACGTAGGGTCAGAAGAACTCCAAGACAAGATTTTGGTTTTGATCTTATCGATAATCCAGTTAAAATGGTCTTTATTAGAATGGGAAGCCCCAAGGGGAAATCCAAGGTACTTGAAAATGATGTCGTGGAAGAACATTCAGACCAAGCTCAAGGCACCAAGGAGGAGTGTCATCATGGGAGAGGACAATGAGATCAGATTTCTTGAAGTTAATCAAAGAGTCAGAGACAAGTTTTAATTCTTGGAAAAGGAGGGAAGCAGAAGGCTGGTGTAGTTCAATGATACAAGCAAGGTCATCTGCAAATAGTTGGGGTCCGAGAGGTACGTTGCGAAAGACAAAAGGACGAAAGATAGGCAGAGAGTTAAGTTTATGGAGGAGGAAGATCAGAGGTTCGGTAGCAATAACAAAGAGGTAGGGGGAAAGGGGACAACCTTGTCTTATACCACATCTAATAGGGAAAGAAGAGGAAAGCACTCCCTAAAAAAGAATGGAGGAAGACGTAGAGGAAAAGATGGCACGAATAAGATTGAGAAGATAGTTGGGAAGGCCGAAAGCAAAGCAGCAAGAAAAGAGATAATTCCAGCTAATTTGATCAAAAGCTTTGTCAAAATCGATCTTAGTCACAAGAGCAAGATAATGGAACCAAAGAGAAGAGTCGATTGCACACCAAGCGTTCAAGATATTATCAAAAATGGATCTGCCTTTGATAAAACCAGATTGACTTTTGGAGAGGTGGGAGGGGAGGAGTGGAGCAACCCTTCTAGCAATGGCTTTTGCGATAATTTTGTATGAAGTGTTGAGCATTGTGAGAGGATGGTAGTCAGAGTGTATGGAAGGAGAATCAACTTTCGGGATCCGTTTGATAAGGCCCTGAGAAAAGGAGGAAGGGAAGGAGCCCGAGGATAACGTAGTGTTAATTGCAACAAGAAGAGAGGGGCCGACCAAAACCCAATGTGCCAAGAAAAAGTCGGGAGTGATGCCGTCAGGAGTGATGCCATCAAGGCCAGGAGTTTTGTCTCTATGGAGGGTTTTAAGCGCAACAAAAAGTTCATCTTGTGACAGAGGAGAAGAGAGGGAGGCGGAGTCACCAAATGAGAGAGGAGAGGGAAAAAAGCAATAAAGTGAGATGTTTGTCATCGATAGAAGAATGGTAGGCGAAATGGAATTAAATAGAACTGAGAAGTGAAGGAAGAAGGAATTGCAAATGGATTCAGGAGAAGGCAGGGGAGCACCATCAACCACAAGGACACAAGAGTCTTCTCTCCTGTGTTGAGATATGAGCTTTCTGAAGAAAAAAGTGGAAGGGAGGTCTGCATCTCTAAGCCAATTCAGATGAGTCCTTTTGCGCAAAATAACGGCTTTAGAGTGGTCGAGAATTTTGAGTTGGTTGGAAGCAGCAATGAATTCATCTGCACGGAGGGAGGGGTCGTCAACAACAGCCCTATCTAGAGATATGGAAGAGAGGATACATTTGAGGGAGAACTCAAGATGAGAAGTAGAAGAGGTGGCAAGTTTCCCTTGTTCACGGATGAAAGAGCGCGAGCAGTCTATGATATTTCCAAGGTCTAAAAATTGGAGATTTTGTTAGCAAGTGCAGAGCGAATGTCTTTCTTCCAAATGAGCGAGTTGTTTATGATGAAGACAGAGTGCCTCTTAGTGGATTTGACAGGGAAGAGTCTTAAACACAGGCTGACAGGGAGGTGGTCCAAAAGAGGAAAAAAATGAATAGTTGAACAAGAGATAATATTAGCGCAGTTCCCTTTGTCAGAGATATAGAACCTGTCGAGTTAAAAAAAAGGGGGGGGGGGGGGGGGGGGCGACCATTAGTCCAAGCATGAAGTCGTGGGGAGTTACAAAGAGAAAGAGCATCAACGCATCTAAAACCGTCAACCAAACAATCCCAAGCTCCTCTTTCAACAAATGAGATGTGATTAGGACCGTCTGGAGGGTGGAGGTACATGTTGAAGTCTCCCGTAATTATCGAAGGAAGAGAGTTGATCGGGGAGATAACATTTCAAAGATCAGCACTTTCCAGAGGAGAGCAAGGAGCATAAACATTATAAAAGATGTTGAAGGAGAAACCACATTTGGAGATGGTGCAAATATTGACATGACCACCAGGCAAAGAAAAATGAGAAGCCAACTTCCAGTCACTAGAGACAAGGGTGACCAAACCGCCACGGGTTCCATCAGCAGGAGTAAAAGAGTAGTTGAAGTTGCAGGCAAAAGACTTAATTAAAACATCGAGGAGGAAGACACTAAGATTAGTTTCTTGCAGGCAGACAACCAGATTGGAATGACGAATAGTAGAAAGGTAGCGATAAAGAAGAGAGTGGCAAATAGGAGAGTTAAGGCCTCTTACATTCCAAGTAATAATGTTCATAATCATAGTGATAAGGGGAAGATACAGCATGTCCACTAAGAGTACAAAACAAAAGGAAGAGTGACAACCTGAGAGAAATATCCCTTTCTGTTTTGTATTACTCTTGCGTAGCATTTGAAGTTTGGGCTTTAGCAAGTGCTAACGCCTTAAGAGAGCTCCGAGGAGAAACCTTGTTTGTTTGGTTTTGTCCCATTTATGTAGGAGGTAGTTTCTCAGCTTCAAGAAAAGATATTTCAGTACCCAAATTCAAGATAAACGCTCCCTTCCGAATTAAGACATCTTCCTGCATTGCAAAATCGTCCGAAAATAGACTTCCATTAAAGGCAGAGGTTTCGGGTGAGGGGGAACAGTCCAAGTTGCAAGTTGCATAAATTCCACATCTCTTAAGCTGAATGATAGAAGGACTCTCCAAGTCAGAAAATAGAAGATTATTGTTGAACTCACCATCACTCAGGTCAGTCCTGCAAAGATTATTGTTGAACTCACCATCACTCAGGTCAGTCCTGCAATAATCACTGATGAAAGCTTTGACATGGGAGCTGGGAGGGGAGATATCTTCATTAGAGGAACTTTCCATCCAATTGGCATTGCGAGGCCCGCCCAAAATAGGGATACCATAGCCCAAGGGGGTTTTGGTAGAAGCTAAAGAATTCAAACGAGCAGATTTCTTCTTGTTAACAACCACCTGAAAAACGTCGGAGGGAGTGGGGCAGGGAACGTCAAGACTACCATCAAGACAAGTGCAACGTAAAAGGCTGAGACAAGATTTGCAAAAGGGGGGCATTGAGTGGTTGTTAAGTAATAATGAGATTCACAGGCATAGCAGTCCATAGCAACTTCAGTCAGCCACACAGAGTCCATAAAACAAAAATTGCAATTTCAACCAACCCAAGTTCGGGCCCACGTACAAGGGTGTGTTTTGAAGGGATGGTACATACTTTCATGGTGAAAGGTGTTAAACAAAAAGGACTTTCATTATGAAATATTTCATTAAATTTGAAGAGCGCTCTAAGGATTTTTAAATTATTAGCCTTTTCATGGGAAAGGCTAAAATAAAAATACATTTCTATGAAAAAAAAAATTCACTGGAAGGGCTCGGAAGTCTTCAAAATGCAAGCATGCGCATCAATCCATAGGTAGCATCAATCCATCACAATGCCTCATGCTCAAAACAAAAAAAAAGAGAAAGCAAATGCCCGAGTCAAACGATTTTTTGTTGACCACGGGGCTCTGCCCCCCCCCCCCCTCTCTCTCTCTCTCTCTCTCTCCGTGTCAAGAGACCAGGAGACGAGGCTGTGGAGCCATACTACGTACTCCAAGAAGAAGACCAAGCAAAGGAGAGAGATACTATACTCCAAGAAGAAGAAGAAGCAGCAAGCAAGCATGTGATATGTCTATCCACATCTGACAGTTTCAGACTCTTTATACTCTTAAATATCTGATCAATGTTGTTGGGTTGCATTTTTTTTGGGCTTCTGTGATGCCTCTCATTTGGAAGAGGTGTGTTCAATTCTGACCTTGTTTTCAAAAAGTTTTCCATGAAATTATGTTGCATTCTTAGATAGATCTTGTTTGTTGCAATAGAGATTGAAAATGTGGGTCATTTCATCCAAAGCTGCAGGTTTGATGCTGTGTCTTTAGCCATTGAACTAGTTACTGAGACAGTTGTTTGTTTTGGAAAAGGTTATTGATGCAAGGCTGAAAGATGGGGTTCAAGAAGAATTTTGGAAAAATCAGTGCTGATTAGTCTGCAAAGAATTGCTGATTCTCAGTGCCGATTTGAATGAAGAACTTATTCTCCACTAGATGGAAGCCAACCTATGTATTGGTTTGAAATTCCAATTCAATCTTTTTGTTGTTATTCTTGCAAAGAAGGTGATCTGTATGTTGCCTTAGAAATACGGTGAGATATGCATTCATAGGGCGATTGAGTTGCTCTGGTGGAGTTATTGAACAGAAACAGTGGGCTTTTTTGAAGAGTCAGAGATGAAGAGAAGCTGGTCTTCTTTTTCTGAAGGCCATAAGCCGATTAGCGATCAAAGGCGTGTTGTGTCGGCAGCTTTGTTGCAGCAGCAGAAGCAGATCCTTCACTCTCAACACTCTCGTGAACTTAACAGTGCCTCGGTTTCTCTTCCGCAGGCTTTGTCAGATGCATGCGCTTCCCCTGAGCAACCAGAAAGCGCTTCCGGCGCAAACGGATGGAAGGAATCTCCCTCAGAGAGCGCCAATTCAAGGGAAACATGGCCCAAGGATGCAGCCGCAGCAAAGGAGGCAAGAGCAGACAAGGATGCACGAGCAAAGGAGGAAGACCAAGGGTTTGAACAAGCAGTGCTTCATCGTGTGGCAAACACGGATCGGATCCAGCTTCGAGATATCGCTGGAGATGGACTGGATATATTAGCGGATCGTATGAGGAATCAACCCGAGGAATACCTTTCAGAGCTAAAGTCAGAACTAAGGGACATGCTCTCAGGCTCAGGAGGGTCTCGTCAGCGAGAACAATTTTCTTTGCTTAAAAACCTTGTACAAAATAGGAACAGATCTGACGCCTGCATCGCTATTGCGGGCGAATCGAACACAGCTTGAAATCATTGTAGCTATAAACACAGGAATCCAAGCGTTTCTTCACCCTGACATTGTTGTGACACAATCTGTTCTGATTGAAATATTTTTCCAAGTCAGATGCCGCAACATGGCATGCCAGAGTCAGCTGCCTGTGGACGACTGCAACTGTGATGCCTGCACTGCGAAGAATGGATTCTGCAAGGCCTGCATGGTGTGCTATTTGCAGCAAATTTGATTTTGATGTTAACACATGTCGTTGGATCGGGTGTGATGTTTGCTCTCACTGGACTCATACAGACTGCGCAAGTAGGGTTGGTCAGATTGGTACGGCTCAAACCAGAAGGGGAAACCCCCTGCCTCAGAGATTATCTTCAGATTGCAGAGCATGTGGATTTACATCCAAATTGCTGGGCTGGGTCAAAGATGTTTTTAAGGCTTGTGCTGCTGATTGGAACAAGGATGATCTAATGAGGGAATTGAATTATGTACGGAAGATCTTTTATGGGAGTGAAGAAGACTATGGCAAACGTCTGTTTTGGAAGTGTGAAGAGCTTCTTGAGAAGCTGAAAAATGGGATAGATCTTGGAGCTGCATTTAAGGAGTTGGAGCATTTTTTCCAGGGTATGAAATTCACTATGATCTTATTTACTTGGATATGCCCTATGTGTTTAACCATAGATTGTGCTTTATTATCATTGCTGTGACTTCTGTGCATCTTACTCACCTCAAACCTAACGTGACATAGAGGGCAGATTGGACAGCTTTTTTCCATTAATATACCTTACCCTCTTTTTTGGTTGGGCAGAAAGTCACCAATTTCAGGATTTGCCAAGAAGAATCAGATTTTTAAAACAAAACTGTTTAACACCAGTCCAAACTGTGAAAATATCATTGAATTTCTGCTTAAAATTTGAAAATGACATATCTAAGTAGCCAAAATGAAGAGAGAGAGAGAGAGAGAGAGAGAGAGAGAGAGAGAGAGAGAGAGAGAGAATGTCAGCAGTGATGGACAAAAAGGGTTTTGTGCATTGTGATTGGTCCACGTGTGATTAGGGTTTTGACCAACTCAAGCTAACGATGTGTGTTTGATGGACACGTGTCTTTCGATTTATACCATAAAAGTAATGTCATTTTGATTGAAAGGCTATATATACCATGAGTGTTCTGGAATTCTGCAAAGTGTGACCTTCAAGATGAAAAGCGTGACAACGTGACAATTTAGGGTTTCTCTGAGATTAGGGTTTGGGGGAGGAGAAATAGCTATATATATATATATATATATATATATAGAGAGAGAGAGAAGAGAGGAAGAGAGAGAGAGAGAGAGAGAGAGAGAGAGAGAGAGAGAGAGAGAGAGAGGAGAGAGATTCATTTGACCTTAGGTATGTGGGTGTGAAATAGGTAGGTATCTAATGTCTCATAGCTCAGAATAGAGAGTTGCCACCTTACATATTACTAGGTTGATGGATTTCCAACCTCACATAAACTGTTGACTCTGTCCTATCAAAAATTTGGATCATTATCTATGAGTAGTACAGTGAAAGGTCAAAAGTTACTAATTCCATTTTGATTGGAATAGGAGTAAGTTGATCAAGTTTTGAGTATGAAATGTTTGTATTAAATAAGCCTAATCTTAGTTTAAGTACTAAGATCAGAGAGAGGTTGATTGAGTGGAAGAAATCATGTTATTAGTGGAAATTGGAGAGAGTGAATGTTATTCGTCTTAGTGATTTTCCGGATATGTTACTTACTCATGAGAAATAGAAAATCTTTTGTAGCTGAGTTACAAGATCTCGGTGAGTATTTGAGTAACATATGTGGATTTAGTATGAATCTACCAAATAGAAAATGGTGTTTATGTGTTGGGTCATAGTGAGCTTATTCACATATGTGCACGTACTAATCTTGTATGAATCTACTGTGTATTCTTAGTTACTAGGGTTATTTGGTGCACTTAACCTAGTCAATGAACATAAGCATATGATCAAGTATTGTTTTGACAGATACTTGCAAAGTTAACAAATCTTTGTATGGAAGATTTATGGATTAACTTATAAATGATTTGGGTAAGGATCTTAATGTGGTGTCATACTAGTATAATTGAATTCTTCACCTATACATTTAAGATTTCTGAGTCATTGGCAATTAACTTGAGAAGTTGATTACTCTAGGATGAAGTTAATTGGTATAGAACGATCAGTGTGATGTGGAGTCACCCAAAACTGATGGTTTTGAATTATATTGCTTGTAAGACGCATGATTAGTGAATCATCTGGGTTCATTGAATTTCAATTATGTGCATTAGATATACTGCATTCTGGGTATAGAGTATTCCTTAGTTAAGGAATAAGACTCAGATCATTAATGATTGTATCCCAGAGAGCTCAAATTGGATAGTGAATCATAATGAATCCGAGAATAATAACTGAATTGATATTCAACAAGACTTTGGGTATCTAGATTTAATTATAGACGGTAATCTAAAGTTTTTGTAGTTGAAGATGATTGTCCATTATCATTTGGTATGCTTTTTTTACATTTCACACTTTGACTGCTCAGTTTTGAGATATTAATTTGATGTTGCTCAGCCGTTCACTTTAAACGAACACTGACTAACAAATTTCTGCCCAACTGCATAAGAGGGTGCTTCATCCCATTTTTACCTTGTGTTTTGTTTAACGCTTGAATATTTTCAACAAACTGACATTGCACCTTTAATTTTTGCTGGCACCATAGGTGCCAAAATCAAACATAGCAAAGGCTCCTATATTGGTCCTGTAGCAGGCTTGTGGTGATCAGATAGTGTTTTTAGCGCAGGTCATGAGGCACTCTTATAGTAAGTATCAATAATGAGTATCTACATGTACTCGCCATATTGAAGTCTTGTTCAAATTGAGCTTCTTTCCTGCCATTTATATTGAATATCTATTCTCAACAACTTATTAATGTCCAGTCTGACATTTTAGACTGGACAGAGCATGTTATAGTGGTGATAATTTTATCTGAGTGTTAAGCCTCACTTGCCATTAAGCTAGGGTGTCAAGTTAAGCGAGCCATTTTATCAGGAGCTAGCGCCTGAAATTATGGATGCAAATGCAGCTGGCTTGAGCTACTTGGAGTCGCAGCATCTTTACTGTGTCAACTCATAAGTGTTGCTACTTTGCTCAAGAGCCTTAGTTTTTTTTCTTTTGAATTAGGAACAGCCAACAATATTCCCCTTCAGGCCTGTCAAACTATCCCTTTGTCTTATAAAAAGTACCTTTGTGGCAGCATTGAAAAATTGCTTTGGTTCTAGCAGCAGTTAATCATATCTTATATTCTTCATGCTTAACAATCTTTATGTACCATAGATGGAAGGACTTCTAGGCCAAGAAGATTGGGGACTAGGGAGGAAGAAAAGGTACAAAGTTTGAATTCTCTCTTGTTGAACAAAGAAAGCTTTGGAGAGATCAATCAAGTTAAGGCTATTAGCAAAGCTCCATCCTCCTATAGGTGCAGAGCTTGTAGTACTTCTAGACTATTGAGTATATATCAAAATAGTAAGCACTAGTGTCTTAACATTAACGCATATACCTAAAGGGTCTCCTTCTTTTATTTCTTATCTCCACTGATGCCCATGGTACAGATTGTCTAGAACTTGTATATGATATTTATCCCTCGCATGCTAATAATAGAATTGAGTTTTGTAGACTATTTCATCAGGCATACGTTATATACAGAAAGATCCATGTAGTCTATTTGTAGGCAGCAGCTCCCTCCTGGCATTTGGTCCCAGCTATGTATGCTGAAGTTCATAGTCTAAGTAGGATTGAAGATTGCACGGCTTCTTTGTTATGTGGAGTACTATCCTAAACCATAGAATTAAATGAACCATGGGCGGTTCACCACGGTTTGGCCAGAACCGTGGTGAACCGTGTAGTATTACATAGAATTAATGAACCCGTGGGCGGTTCACCAGGGTTCTGAGAACCGTACGTTTCTCAAATTTTTTGGCTAGAACCGTGAGTGAACCATGAAGTTATTAATTAATTAATTTTTTATTTATTTTTAGTTCATTTTTTATCAAACAGTAATAATTGATTAATTATTTATTTATGATAAACCGTACCACGGTTCAAACCTAAGGAAGCGGATGGTGGACACGGACGCGCGTCCGGACGCAGACGCGGGTGCGTCCAAAGGTCCTGACGCGTCCGCTTTCTTTTTATTTTATTTTTTTTAAAATTTTTTTTAGTGTATTTATTCTTAAAAACTAAAAAAAAAAAAAAAAAAAAATGGACGCATTCGACCCCACGTCCGGGGGTCGGACGCGTCCGGATCCGGACGCGATTGCCTGCGTCCGGCCCGGACCCTCATGTCTGGAACTTCAAACATGAGGGTCCGGGCCAGATGCGGGCAATCTGCGTCCGCGTGCGACCCCCGGTCGCGGGGTCGGATGCGTCCATTTTTTAAAAAAAAATTTAACACTAATTTTTTTTTAAAAAAAAAGGGTGGATGTGTCCACCCCTGGACGTGCCCCTGGTGCGTCTGGCCACGCGTCCGTGTCCACCATCCGCTTCCTTAGCCACGGTTCAT